>CAUYUJ010014691.1:0-36218 GCA_963575745.1 Prorocentrum cordatum
CGGTAGGCTCCATCGCCTCCCACATCTCGCTCATCAGCGCCAGAGCCCGCTGCCACTGCCTGCCCTCCTTGCACGCGCTGCTCCCAGCGCTGTAGCTGACTGGGGCTAGCCCATGGCCCGCTGGCCCGGAGATCTGTTTGAGAGAGAGCGTGGAGTCAGCGCAAATGTGTTGCCAGAAGCTTCGTGATGACGCTCCTGCTAGCTGGCGCGCGAGAAGGGTTCCCTTGGGACCCTCTCGCGCCTCCAACGGCCATCTGGGCCTCCCTTGGTGCTTCTGGTTTCTGCCGTGGAAGATTGCAGGCGGGATCTGGGAGCGCTCTGGCTGGGCCCTGGGCTCGCGTTCGAAAGGTCTCGGGCCGTCTTGGGGGCCAGCCGTGCCCTTCCTTGACTACCTACCAGACCACCCCAACCCAACCCGAAGACCCGAATTTCGGGTTGGGGGGGGGTAAGGGTTCCATACGTGGTTTTTCGATGTTCCGCGACCCCCCCCCCACTGGAAATGGAGGGCAAATCTGAGCCTTCGGGTTGGGTTGGGGTGGTTTGGTGGGTGGTGATTCCTGGGGTCATCTTGAGGGCGCCGCGGGGCCTCATGCGAGCTCTCGCGGGTCCAGAGGGCCCGCTGGCAGGTGCCCCGGGCCTGCGGATAGCGATCCGGGAGCCGAAACGTGGAGAGCGGTGAACATACACTACAACCAGTCGGACTTTACTTGTTTCAGGTCGGGCATGTCCCCCATACAGAGGGATTTTGGCAGAAAGTTCAAAATACCCAAAAAATACCCCAAACATGCTCAAACATTTTGTTTACCCAGACAATTGTTCGACTATCTTTGAATATTCCCCCCCAAGAGGGACGGGCCCGACTCAATACTTGTTTCCGCCTGCTGGGCGAAATCGACGTAGTGGGCAGCTGTCGGCGTCAGCTTGGGGTGCCTTGGGGGAGCCGTGGAGTCCGGAGCGGCCTGGCGCCCTCCGAGGGCTTCCCAGGGCCGTCGGAGGCCGTCTCGAAGGCACTGCATCGCCGTCTGGGGCCCCCAAGGAGACTCTAGGAGTAAGTCGGGCGTGTCCCCCTACAGGGGAGTTTTCGACGGAAAATGCAACATATCTAAAAAATGCTCCAAAATGATCAGAAAAATATTCCAAAAATAGTCCCCAGACTATTTTTGAACTATTTTTGAACATTCCTCCTGTAGAGGGACAGGCCCGACTTAAACCCCAGGAAGACTCCAGGAGGCGCCGGGAGCATTTGCGTCGCGCTCTGAGGGCGGCCCCACGGGGGCCAGCACGAGAGCCACTCGGCACACAACGGGTCATGCACGCGCAGGCTTCTGCACAGTCGAAGCGACTCGGGCTGGTCCGCGGCCTTACGTCCGCGGCAGCTTGCCTGCGTGCACTGGCGAATGCCGCTTGCTTCTTGCATGCTGGCCTGCACGCATGGCTGCTAAACTGTTGGCCTGGCGGCTTTCTCCATGGCCTTCCTCCTTTCGTGCTGTACGGCTCGCCTCATGTCGTCCTTGCCTGGTTTCTCGATTCATGACTTGCTCGTCCGATCGCTGAGCTTACTGCCGCTCGCAGCTGAGTGATGCTGCATGCTGCTTACTGACGCGGCTGCGAGGCTGCGAGATGCCTGCTGTTGCTGCCTGGCGCGGCTGCCTTCTGCTGCTGACTGCTGCTCAGGCCTGCCGTTGCCGCTGCTGCTCGCGCTGCTGCTTCCCCGGGGCCCCCTGGGGCCGTCGGGAGATTCCTCGAGGCCGTCTGGGGGTCCTCCTGGGGGCGCTCTTTGCGGCCGTCCTGGGGTCGTCTTGGGCCGTGCCGGAAGCCGTCCTCGAGGCGCGCCGGGCCACTCCGAGGCCGTGCGAGGCCCTGCCGAAGGAATCCAGGGACGAGAAGCCTGGAACGTCAGACATCGAGAAGCACACAAGAGCTTGAGGCGATCGTGTTCTTTGTTGCCGATCGGCGCGGGCTCTCGCACCCCCTCCCCCCCGATGGAGCAGATGTTGGCTGCTTCTGGCGCCAATTTCAAGCAGGTGGACTCTCCCCCATGGGACGCACTGTTGCAAACAATTGCATCATACAGAGGTCCGGAGCCAGACACTCCCTCCTGCCCCCCTTCTGCCCAATGTCGAACTGCCGAATATGACAACGACGTTCACGAGGCAATTGCGATGTTGCCCATCTGCGCCCCCCCCCCAGGACCTCTCGGAACCCCTCTTGTGAGCATCGTTTAACCGACCCCTACCCCCACCGGCGTGTCCTGGGCCCCACCGGTCGATTTACTCCCCTAGATGGGGTGCTGAGATCGTCGTGTTCGGGCATCGGGTATGGGGCTAGGTCTGTCTCAAATGATACTGATCTTGGAGGCTTGAAGGGGCCCTCGGACACACAAATAAATACACACTAATAAACATATTCCCCATATGTTCCCAGATGTTCTGGGTTTTTGTCTTCCCCCCCACTTCCCATATTTTCCCATATTCTCTGGGGAATCGACGATGAATTGTGTCTGTGTGTTTTTTTCCTTCCTGGAGGCTGGCGTGCGCGCCCTGTCGTGGCGCCTCTTGTGAGCCCCATCGGGAGCCGAGCTCTTCTGACACAGCGTGACCCCCGGCATTTCTGCACGTACTGGCGCCTCTTGGGGGCAGTCGCGCAGTTCCAGAATGACGAACCAACAATACACACCCATACCCATAGGGAGATCGGAGAGGGCTGTGGGTACGTGTTGTCGGATGGGGGTCCCCGCTCGAACGGGAGCGTTCCCCAGGGTCCGACAACCCGCACCCATACCCATAGCCAGTCCTCCTCCCAACGACCCCCCTATGGGTATGGGTACGTGTTGTTCGTTCGTCACAGAAAACTTGTGAGGCCTGCCCGAGCCAAGCGGAAGCGACCAGACGGGCAGACAGGTCGGACGGAGTCGTGCCTGCAGGGCCCTCCGACTCCCGGCAACTCCCCGTCGCTCGGACGCCCATTCCCTGTGTGTTTTTCGGTTTCGTGCGTGTTTTTTTTTCGCAGGATGGTCCAGGATGCTCCTTAATAATCCCCGCCGAGAAAAAAGTGCACACGTCCGAGTGATGACGTCGGGCTCCAGCTTCGCCTCCCGCATCTCGCTCAGCAGCGCCAGAGCACGCGGCCACTGCCCGTCATTCCCGCACGCGCTGATCCCAGCGTTGTAGCTGACCAGGGCTGACCCGTGGGCGAAGCACGTCCACGACAGCCGCAAACAAATGGCACAGGACGAGAGACGTCTTGTGGTGTGCATGTCATGACAATGGACACTCTAACAATCCCAGCATTGAATTTAAGACGCACTTTAAATGTAAAAAATATGTTTAGAAAATGTTTCAAACATGTTTAAAAAACATAAAAACATATGCAAACCATATTTGAAACATCTTCTAGACATCTGGAAACTACTTGGCAGCATGCATCCTCTCCATTAATCGACTTCCACAAATCTTGTGGCCCGTGCCCTCGGGGAAGAGACGAGGCGATCTTGGGCTCACCTTCGGGCCAGAGGAGGGCCATCTGGGAGCTCCCTTCAGGCCTCTCGGGGCCATGTTGGGCCGTTGATGGGCTCTCGCGGGGCCGTCTGGCAGCTTGGGGGCAAACCTTGAAGCCGGCCTGACCATCTTGGGCTACCCTAAGGGCTGTCCCGGCCTTCCTGAGCGCCCTCGTGGGCCCGAGGGGCATGCCTTGCAACATCACCGAACATGTACGGAACACGTTCGGGTGTTGATGACTTTCGCCTCTTGGGGGCCCCGCGCGGGCCAAGTTGGCTCATTCTCGGGGCGTCTTGGGGCGTCTGGGGCCGTCTCGGGGGCCTGCTCGGCGGATGTACGCGCTTCCTGGGAGTCTTGGGCCGCAGGGGGGGCCGCAGAAAGCTCCATTGCCACCGGGCGCGTCTGGGCCGATTCTAAGGCACTTGCGCGAGTGGTTCTCTAACACACCAAGCATTCTGGAGATAATGACATTGGGCTCAAGCTTCGTCTCCCGCATCGCGCTGAGCAGCGCAAAAGCAAACTGCCAATGCGTGTCCTTCTCGCACGCGCTGATCACAGCGCTATAGCTGACGACGTCGGGCTCTAATTTCGCTTCCCGCATCTCCGTGAGCATTGCCAACGCCCGCTGCCACTGCCCGCACTTCTCGCAGGCGCTGATCCCAGCATTATAGCTGACTAGGGCTGACCCGTTGAATACTGTCCACGAATGCCAGTGGTCAGAGTGCGCTTCCTGCTGCTCATTGCTTCAGTGTGCGCTATTTGCTAGATGATTCCGAGGGCGCTCAGAGACGCGCTAGCAGAATCAGCTGCAGCAGATTCAGGGGCAGGGGCAGCAGCAGCAGCAGTAGCTCCAGCTCCTTCTGCTCCTCCTCCTCTTCCTCCTCATATTGGCTCGTCCTCGTCCTCCGCATCCTCCTCCTACTTCTGCGTCTCCTCCTGCTCGTCGTCGTGCTTGGCCCGTCTTCGCCCTACGGCTCATGCTGCTCCTCCTCCTCGTCCCCCTTCAGAAAAATCGTGCGGCTCCGACTCCGCGCGCAGGAGCGCCTGTGGCGGAGGAGAGCGACGACTGAAAGGAGAAGGTACAGGCCAAAGATGATCCGACAAAAACCAGACACACACAACACACCTCTTTGGACACGCCCTGCGCGGGAGGGGTCGCAGAAACAGCGTTCCCAGGTGTCCGCGGATGGATCAGATGGCTGTTGTCTGCACCCCCTCCCGCGCGAGATCTGTCCCTACACCTCTTGGGCCAAGAGGTGTAGGGTGTGGGGTGTGGCTGTTCTCCAATCAGCTGGTGCTTCTAGGAGCCTATCGGGGCCGTTTGGAAGGAACTGCTGGAGGCCTTCCGGGAGTCCGTAGGGTATAGATGTTTCCATGATCTGGGGCCGTCCAGGAGCATGTCAGAGCCGTTTCGGGGAAGCTGCTGGAAGCTTTCCGGAAGCCTCTGGGGAGTTTTCTGGAGGCCGCCTGGGAGCCTCTGGGGGGCTTCTTGGTGGCTTGCTGGCAGTGGGGAGGCGGGAGGGGAGGGGAGCGCTCCAGAGTTGGGCCTGTTGGGCCTCCCTTGGGGCCGTCTTGGGGGGGCTGTTCGGTCGTCTTGGAAGTCCCCGCAGCAGACTTGAGGATCTCCGGGGCCGTCGCAGGGGGTCTCTGGGAAGCTCCCTGGGCGCCCTCTGGAGGAATTGGGAGGCTTCTCTGGGCGGGTTGAGCGTCTTGTTGCCGAAGAAGCGATCGTACAAAGAAGTGCGGACAAAACCTAAAGAGAAGCCATAGTTGTTCGTGCTTGTGACCCTCTCGGAGGCCATTGTATACAAAAACGAGGATTGCAGCCTATGCGCGCGCGGCACATCTCATCTTCTAAGACAGCTGTTGTTCGCGGCACGGCACGGCGAGCACAGCGAATCATGGCGCAAGAAGGCATCGGAGACGACAGACCTGCTCGTAACACGGTACTGAAGAGGAACCGCGCTTCGACGCTCTCGACACGCTCAGACGGGTGGCGGAGTCCGAGTGGGCCCGCCTGGGCGGGCAGTCGATCGGAGCTTCGACGTGCCGACAATTGGTGGAATCCGACTGGACCCAACCAGGACCAACCATGACGGACACGATCAAATGATTGAAGTGAGGACTTCTCATGCAACTTGCCCGGCGAAGTCGATGAACAGATGCCGTTCAGCTATCAAGATGCCAGCTCAGATATCAAGGTGCCGCTCAGGTACCAAGTCACTGAGCAACGATATCACGTAGGCGACTCCAACTTCGTAGCTGAATGAACATCAAAGCCATTAGATGGCACACGCATTCTGAGAGCCGTCGTGGGCCAGTAAGACGAGGAGGCCTACATCATGTGGTCTTCTTGGGGCTGACAGAAATAGGGGGCCGTCTTAGGCCTCTTCTGGGCCAGATTGGGGGCACCGAGGAGACATCTGGGGATCTCCCAGAGCGCCTCTGAGCTCTTAGGCCAATTGGAGCTGTCCTGTACTCCGTCTCAAGGTTGTTCTGACTAGGGCTGACCCGTTGACTACTGTCCACGAATGCCAGTGGTCAGAGTGCGCTTCCTGCTGCTTATTGCTTCAGTGTGCGCTGTGTGCTTGATGATTCCGAGGGCGCTCAGAGCAGCGCTGGCAGTATCAGCGGCAACAGATACTGGTACAGTGGCAGTGGCAACAGCAGCAGCTCCAACAGCTCCAGCAGCAGTGCGGCTCCACTAGCAGCGGCAGCAGCTCCAGCAGGAGCGCCTTTGGCGGAGGAGAGCAACAACGAGGAGGAAAAGGAGAAGACGCAAAACGATTAGAAAACACCACGCCCCACACATTTTGGGACACGCTCGGCGCGGAAGGGGGCGCAGAAACAGCGTTCCCAGGTGTCCGCGGCTGGATCGGACAGCTATTTTCTGCACACCCTCCTGCGCGAGACGTGTCCCAAGAGGTGTGTGGCGTGGCTTCTTCCAATCATCTGGTACCTTCGAAGAGCCTATCGAGGCCGTTTGGAGGGAGCTGCTGGAGGCCTTCCAGGAGCGTGCGGGGTGTGGCTTGTTCGCATCAACTGGGGCCTTCTAGGAGCACGACGGAGCCCCTTCCAAGGAGCTGCGGGAGGCTGTCCAGGAGCCTCTGGGGAGTGTTCCGGAGGCCGTCTGGGAGCCTCTGGGGATCTTCTTGGGGGCGTGCTGGCCGTTGGGAGGGAGGGGAGGCAAGGGAGGCCGTCGGGGGGTCTGTTCGACCGCCTTGGGAGCCCCCGGAGTCGTCTGGAGGGTCTCCGGGGCCCTCGCAAGGGCTTTCTTGGGATCTCCCTGGGCGCCCCCAAAACGAACTGGGAGGCTTCTCGGGGTGGGTGGAGCGCCCTTCGGCCAGAGAAGCGATCGTAAAGAGGAAGTCGGAGGTGAGGGGGTGAGATCGCAGTGAAACTGAGACCCACCCACCAGTACATCGGTTTCGGTTGTGTTCGTTACGCGCGTGCGGGCGAGGCGAAGCTGCTTGGGCAGACGAGAGGACTGAGCTGTCTGTCCTCTGGCTAGGGTTAAGTGGGGCCTGTCCCTCTACAGGGAGATTTTGCACGAAAAATAAAGCATAGCCCCAACATATTCAAAAATAGTCAGAACACGCTAACAAAAATCGTCCCCTGACTATTTATTAAAAATAATTGTTTGGATATTCCCCCTGTAGAGGGACAGGCCCGACATAAAGCTGCGTGGGCAGACGAGAGGACTGAGCTCTCTTCTGGCTAGGACGCAGCCGGGCCAAAAGACCGCCCCCTCCCAGTTGGCCGGGCCCGCGGTGACCTGTAGTGTCCCGTGGCGCGGTGTCCCATGGTGTCCCGTGAGGTCGATGGTGAGATCGATAGTGAGCTCAATAATGAGCTCGATTGTGGGACCGCTAACTCGTGAAATCGATTGGGTGAGCTCCAAGGTGAGATCGATAGTGAGGTCAACAGTGAGATCGACTGTGAGACCGATCGTGAGATTGACAGTGAACTCCAGAGTGAGATCGATTGTGATATGGATTGTCAGATCGATAGTGAGATTTATATTGAGTTCCATCGAGGGATCGATAGGGGTGTCGATAGTGGAATCGACATCGGAATCGATAATTCGATCGATTTGTAAGATCGATATTCAGATCGACAGTGATACAGCTTGTGAGATCTATCGTGAGATCGATGGTGCTTTGAGGAAGTTTCTGTGGAACTTACACCATCCAAACCCCGGCGCGTGAGAAAATCAGGCCCAACCGCGACCCGAGCGACAATTTCCAGGGAACGCACCAGGCGCACCGCGCGCGCCGGGCGTGTCCCACTAAGGGCCTCTCGCTCGAGACATCAGCGACCCCCCAGCGCGTGAGAAAGTCAGGCCCCGCCGCCGCGCCCCCGGGGGCCACTTCCGGAGAGCGCACCGGGCGCGCTGGGCGTGTCCCAGTCCCGGGGGTCCCGCTCGAGGCATCCTCGCAAAGACCCACGGGCGCGTGAGAAAGTCAGGCCCCGCCGCGCCCCCAATAGGACCGATTCCGGGGAGCGCGCCGGGCGCGCCGGGCATCTCCCAGTCCAGGGCTCTCGCTTGAGACATCCTCGCCAGGTCGCCGGATCGCTCGCCAACGAAGGCCCCCCAGCAGTTGGAGGAGGAAGAACATGAGGAGGAGGAGGAGGAGGAGGAGGAGTTCCGTTCGTTCCGATCCCATTCATGTCAACAGCCTGTCTGACTTTGCAACAAATGACACTGGGTCGGGGGCAGCTTTCTGCATCCCTCTCTCGCATGCTTTGTGTTGGGGGAGGCCAGCTGCGCTCACAATCTGTGAGCGTCTGGCGGATGTCCTCCCTGTTGAGGACCCGCGCGGGGGGACTGAGCGGCGCCCTGGCCGCAGCCTCTTAGACTGCTGAACGGAGAAAGGACAGAGAGGAGAGGAGCGGGACACACAACCACACAACACCACGCACACCACACAAACCACGCACGAGGCCAGGAGAAGGAAGGGAGCAGCAGCACCAGCGGGGGAGAGAAGCAGGACCACCTAACAGGCGGCAAGGGCAACAACAACCATCGGGTTTTTGCTAATCGCGCAATGGCCGGGCGCGATTAGCAAAAACCCGATGTTTTTAGACGACTGTACTTTACAAGTCGCGACAGGTCGAGCTATTCATGAGCATTCACGTGGCCCCCACAAACATTCCAAAGAGTTCTTTACTAGCCTCCTCATCAGCATCATAGTCAGCAAAATGCGGCTCAATGCTGAATTCTACATCTGGCTGTTGCAGGTCATTACTGCTATCTGCGGCTGGCTGGCTGCTGTTGACATCAACAGCTGGTTGGCTATGGTTTGCATCATTCTGCTGGCGATCGCGCCTGCCGAGATTTGCTAGCAACTGGAACGGGCGCTGGCGCTGGACACTCGGTGCCTGCTCGGGCGGCTCAGAGGGCCCGCGCAGGCCTGGAGGCGGAGGTACTCTATGGAACGTGTGCCTCATCTTCTTTCGCCTCGACTCCTCTACCTCTTGCCCTTGCCCTTCCCCTTGTTGCCTGACCCCAGCTTCCTGGCCATGTTGCCGCGCGGCGCCTTGTTGGTGAGCACGTGCCCGCCAGCTGCTCGAAGCTGCTCCGCGACGAGCATGTTGATGTCCATCAAGTAGCCCTTCATGCCGAGGATGGTCGTCGGCGTCTCGCACGGGTTCACCTGCTTGAGCGAGTCCCCCTTGGGCTCCGTCTCCGAGAGCGCCTGCATTATCTTGTCGTGATCGCTCTGCTCCGATGCGACGAGGATCTGGCCTTTGAGGTTGAAAGTACGGCGTGACTTCTGGGTTCGATCGGGTTTGTCGAAGGTCGGGTGGGTGAGCATCTCCTTGACCCATAGCTCCGCTACCTCTGGCCCCCCCTGCATCAACATCGTCTTGAGGCGTAGGATCGTGCGCGTGCAAGCGACCCGTCTCGGTGAGGTGTCCTTGTAGGAGTAGTTGCTCAAAACGTCGAGAACTGCGAAAGCACTCTGGCAAGCCGGCGTGCCATGCTCTCCGTCTGGGTTCTTCTTCTGCTCCGTCACGTACCTCTGGAAGGCCGCGAAGCACTCCGTCACGCACACGTGTTTGCGGTCCATGAGCACGCTGGTCAACTCTTGGTGCTCGAGCGTGCGAACTCGATTCTCGAGCTGGAAGAGGAGCGCCTTCATGGTGCCGACGTCCACGTCCTCGTCCTCGTCCCAGCTCTCGGCGGGGCCCTTGTGCTGCTTGTGCTTTTCGTCGCGACCTTGATCGCTCGCGCCTTGCGGGCGCAGGAGCGAACTGTGTGGCTTGGCGAGCTCCTGCCCAGGCTGGGCTGCCGCCGCTGCAGGAGCAGGATGCAGGAGGGGGAGGATGAGGCGACGGAGGCCAGGGGCAGGGGCACAGGGAGGAGGAGGAGGAGGAGGAGGAGGAGGAGGAGGAAGATCCTCACCCGCTTGATAGCACCCTCATGGCCCTCGCCTTTTTGACCCTTACCCTCATGATCATCACTCTGCTGATTCTCGCTCTCCTCACCCTCACCCTCCTGCCTCAAGATCCTGATCCTCAACTTCCTCATTATCATTATCATTCTCCCGACCCTCGCTCTCTCCTCGTGATGCCCACTCTGCCGATCCGCACTCTGCTGATCCTCCCTCTCCTGTTCAAAACTCGCCCGATCCTCACCTCTTCCTGATCTTCAAACTCCTGATCCTCGCTCTCCTGGCTTCATTCTGCACATCCTCACGCTCCTGCTCCACTCTCGCCAGCTCCTGAGCCGCATGACTCTCACTCTCCTGTTCCTCCCCCTCGCGAGCCTCGCCCTGCTGATCCTCATCCTCCTCATCCTCACGCGCCGCACCACCGCTTTTTCCGCGCGCGCGCCCCTTGTTTTTTTTATACAGAAGCTCCCGATCATCCACATAACGGCTGCTACTCGTATTGGTACCGTCATCGATATTAAGACCCGTAGTTAGATCGATAGTGAGAGGGATAGTGAGATCGATCGTAAGATCGATAGTTGTATCGATAGTGATACTGGTTGAGACACCGATCGTGAGACCGATTGTGGTATCGATAATGCGGGGGGAAAGTGAGGTCGATAGAGAGATCGAGATTGAGAGGGATGGTGAGATCGATCGTGATACCGATAGAGCGATCGATCGAGTGAGATCGATCGGGTAAGATCGATCGGGTAAGATCGATCGGGTGAGATCGATCGGGTGAGATCGATAGTGAGATGGATCATACTATCGATGGTGAAATCGATAGTACGATCGATGGTGATATCGACATTGAGATCGATTGTGAGATCTATAGTGTGATCGATTGTGATATCGATAGTGACGGTGATTGGGATATGGATATCCATCGTGATTCCGATCCTGAGGTCGATTGTGAGAGTGGTACTGGAATCGATAGTGAAATCAATGGAGTGAGGCCGACCTCTCTCCCCCAGAGCCCCCGTATGACCCGAAGGGTGGTCGTGTGGGTAGGAAGAGAAGCTGTGGAGCACCGACTGTGCGCTCGTCCTCGTGGCCCTCTCGGAGGCCGTCTGGGAGCCCTGTGGGATCTGGCAGGGGGCGGGCTCGGGCCTTCTGGGAGCCCCCTCGCGCTGCGGAGGGCAGGAGGGACGCCCCGGTGGGCCTCGCGGGGCACCCGTGGGGCTCCCTCTCTTGGCAGGACGTCGGAGACCCGGGGAGAGCGGAGACCGCGGAGGCGCCGCGGAGGGGGGGCCCGCCAGCAGCCTCTGGCGCGCACAGTGCCCGGTGCTGCGGAGACGGCTGGGGGCTGGCCCGCGGACTCCGTCCGCGTCGGCCGGCCTGTCCGGCGTGCCCGTTTCTTGCGAGTGCTTGCTGCTTGCTTGCGCGCTTGCTGGCCGGCTTGATGCTTGCTTCTCGGGGGCCTCGGGGGCTGCCTGGCAGCCCTGGCCGGGCCCTCGGAGGGTCAGGGGGCCGTCGGAGGGGGTGGCCGCCCTCCTGGGACGATCTTGAGCCGCCTTGGGACAGCATCAGGGCAAATGCTGGACATTAAGAAGCGCACGCGCGCCTCATTTCCCAAGGATGTTGCAGCGTGACTATGGCCGCCAGAGGAGACCGGAAGAGACGCGCGGCCTGCGCAGGCTCGGAAAGAGGCAGCAGCACTGCGGAGCATGCTCCCTGTCGCTGGCGGGTCGGGAGCACTCTCAGGGAGAACTCCCCGGCGGGTCGCCCATTTAGACCCGAGCAGCTCCAAAGAAGGGAGGCTAATAAGAAGCGCATGGGTGCCTGCTTCTCCTGGGTGGCTGGCGCGGTGCCCAGAAGGGATCTTCCCTCGGAAGCATCTTGGAGGAGGGTTTGGGGGCGTCTTCTGGCCTGATTCGGACCTCTTGGGGCTTTGGGGGGCCTCCGCGGGGCCTGCTGGCGGTCTTGGGGGTCATCTTGGGGCGGAGGGCGCGGAATGTCAGGTCGAGCTTGCCTTCTCGGGGCCCCGTTGGGGCAGTCTTGAGTCATCTTGGGGACCTCTTGGGCCGTCTTGGGGGCCTCTTGGGCTGCCTTGGGGAGGGAGGAGGGACGAGTCAGGATGGAGGAGCGGCGCGGTTCCAGAAGCAGTGAAGGGTACCTGTGCAGGTGTGAGGGCCCCGAGCTGTCTGCAGCCCCCCCCCCTGGGTCGCCCCGAGCTGACCGACTGGGAGCTCGCGTGGGGTCAACCTCTGCCCTCTTTGGGCCCTCATGGCGTCCCTTGGGGGCCTCGTGGGATCCGTTTTTGGGGGGGTCCCTTGCCTTCGGGGGGGCCATCTTGGCGTCCTTCGGGGCCTTTGGGTGGGCCATCTTGGCGTCCCTCCGGGCCTTTTAGGGGGCCCTTCCTGGGCCATCGTGGCGTCCCTTGGGACCTCTGGGGGCCGTTCTCGGGAGGGTCTGGTGCAGGGAGGGGGCCATTTGGGGGGATCTGCACATGTAGCAGCAATCACGCGCAGCAGCGTTTTTTCGTTAGCTCGGGCAGCACTCTGGGCAACACTGCCTGTACCCTCGCTTCCTTGGCGGGTTCGAGCCTCACGCCGACGGACGACTGCATATGCTCATCAGGCTCCGGTGCCGAAACAGCTACCACAAGGGGCCGTTCCTGGGGGGTCCGGGGCCGGGAGGGGGCCATCTGGGGGGATCTTGGGGGCCAGTTGGAGCGGCCTTGGGGCTGCCTTGGGGCCGCCCTGGGCGCGAACGACGGCACCTTTGAGACCCCCTTGGGGGCGCAGTGGGTTCCTCTGGGGACTTCTCGGACCATCTTTTGGACTGCACCAGGGCCCAGAGGCCAACGTATGAACGTCGGACCAACGTATGGGACCTCTCTGCGAACGGCGGCACCAGGGCCCCACTGGAACCCCGCAGGGCAGTCGGAAGCAATACTTCGTGAAACGTGGAAGTGAACTGGCTTCTGACAGATTGGAGCTCCTGCATGGTGCCCCTCCGCGGACGATCTGCGGCCCTCCTGTGGAACCTCTGAGAGTCAACACGTATAATAAGGATGCACGATAAGGATGCAAGGGCCTTGGACGCCCATTTCGAAGCTTTCCGAGCGGGGAGCGGCCAACGAAAGTGCCCAAGGATGGGCCGAGGAGGCAAGGATGTAAGGGTACCATTGGGAAGGTTGCCCATCCTTACTATGCGGGTTGACTGTACCAGATTGGCCCCTGACCAGAAGGCGGCCGCTGGAGCGGTCTCTGGAGCGAGCCTGGGGTTCGTTGCCGCCGCCACTGATCCCTTTTAACGGTAGTACAAATGACGTTTGGCTCAAGCTTCACCTCTCGCATGTCGCGGAGCAGTGCCAAAGCCCGCTGCCACTGCCATCCCTTCTCGCACGCGCTGGTTACAGCGCAGAAGCTGACTAGGGGGAACGCGTGGCATACCGTCCACGAAATCTGTCCGAGATGGTACGCAGGGTCAGGGAGGAGATGTTGCTGAAGTCTTTCAAATGACGGTAGGCTGGAGCTTCGCCTCTTTTGCTGCTGCCTGCGGCTGCAGAACGCCGCTGCCTGCTCCATGCTGGTGCTGATCGCTGTTGCTGTGTGCTGCCGCTTGTGCTGCTGGCTGCGGACTGTGTGCTGCTGCTGCTCGAGGCCGTCAGGGCCGTCTAGGAGACCTCTTGGGGGCTGAATCGGCCACCGATTCTCGAGGTGCGTTAGGACTTCGGAACGCCTCTAACATCTCAGGGACCTTCTGGCTGCTGTTCGGGGGTAGGGGCGGTCGGGGGTGTGTTCGTGGGGCATCCTGGGGCGGTCTTGGGCCGTCTTGAGGCCGTCTGACGCCGTGTTGGTGGCATTTGGAGCGGTCCAGGTCTCTTGGGCCGTCTTCGTCACCCTCCCGGGGCGATATCGGGGGCCTCTTGGGCCGTGCTGGGCGGCCCAGAACCGAAAACGCACGTGTACGAGAGCCGGTCGAAGACCTGAGACAATTGTTTTGGCGTGTGCTACCTCTCTCGGGGGTGCTCCTGGAGCCTTCTTGGGACGTCTTTTGGGCTTCCTGGCCCCTCTTGGGGGCGCGACCTTCAGGCTCCTTTGGCCGTCTCCGAACCCCTCTTCGGCCGACTGGAGCTCCTCCTGGACCGCCAAGAGAGGCTCCAAGTGACCGCCCGCCTCCCGGACCGGCTGTGCCCCGGTCGGGCAAAGCCCCCACGAGGTCAGAGGTCAGAGGCGCTGCTCGTTAAATTCAGACTCGCGGCAACGGGTATTGTGAACGAGATGATGTCGGGTTTTAGCTTCAAGTCCCACATATCGTCGAGCAGCGCGAGGGCCCGCTGCCACTGTTCGCCTTTCTCGCACGCGCTGATCCCCGCGTTGTAGCTGATTGCGTTGGGCACCAACGTCAGTCCCCACATCTCGCTGAGCAGCGCCAGAGCCTGTTGCCACTGGTTGTCTTTCTCACACGCACTGATTCCAGCGCTGTAGCTGATGACGTCGAGCTCCAGCTTCGCCTCCCGCATTCCGCCGAGCAACGCAATCGCCTGTTGCCACTGCCCGCTTTTCTCGCACGCGCTGATTCCAGCGCTGTAGCTGAAAATGTCCGGGTCTACGTTCGCTTCCCGCATGTCGCTGAGAAGAACAAGGGCACGCTGCCACTGACAGCCCTTCTCGCACGCGCTGACCGCAGCGCTGTAGCTGACCAGGGTATAACCAAGCAACGCATCCAAATCTGATACCCACGATACCTGTCTTCGGGCAGGGACTACGCAGGAGAGTGAGAGTGGGACGGAGCGTAAAGAGGGCGTATCATCTGTCAAACTCCCTGGGGGTCCTAATCGCAATAGGTCGCCCGTAGCCTCGCTTGGCCGATGCTGCCCCCCCTCAATCCGCTTTCGCGTTCTCGCCACGGCACTGGATGCCGTCACTTTCGAAAGCGAGGCTCACACTTGAGCGGTTCGGTGCTCTCCCCAAACGAACCCCTCAACAACAGTCATTTTGAGACTGCTCGCTCTCATCGGTTCGCGTGTCAAAGAACGTGCCCCAGACCCTTAATACCAGTCCTCTTCGTGTTCGATCGCGCCCACCTTGGGGGTAGATCTTCTTGCCTGCCAAGTGAAGTTGGCGCAGCCCCCAACACACGAAGAGCTGGGTGACAGGAAAGAAGAGACACATACGTATATTTATATGTCTGTAGATATATATATATATATATCAACATAGATAGAGAGACAGAGAGAGAGAGAGAGAGTGAGGAAGAGAACGAGGAAGAGAGAGAGAGAGAGAGTGCGAGGAGGAAACAAGTGCGGGAAGGGAGGCGCGAAGGGCATCGATGGGAGCCACGAGGGCAGCGACGAAGGCGCGGAAAGCGACTGCGGAATCACGAAGGGCAGTGAGGGGTATCGAAGGCGGACGAAGGGTAACGAGGGGCGAATGCGATTCCTAACGGGCGGATCGGCAACACCCATATCCCGAATCCTCGATACCCGCCCCATTCGTGTTCCATCGTGCCTTCTTTGGGGGGTATATCTTCCTTCTGTCTGCCACGTGTAGTCGGCGCAGCCCCTAACACAGGAAGAGGAGGGAGAACGGACAAAGGAAAAGCGCGAGGAGGAAAGGAGCGGCAGAAGGGAAGGAGGCGGTGAAGGCCAACGGGGGGAGGGGGGAGGAGGAGGAGGAGGAGGACGATGCAAGACGAGAGAATTTAGCAGGACATCAAGCAGCAAAAACAGACGGGCGGGTCGAGCGGCGGAACCTAAAACGTGGGTCAGGCCGGCGGGGCGGGCGGACCCTAATGGGCTAGCCGGGCCATGAACCTCGTGCAAGGGTCGTGCGGGAGGGGAACTACATACGGCGGGCGGGCGAGCTTCCAAGCGAACGTAGGGTCGGGCCGTGACAGGCGGATTGGGCGGGCGGATCCTGACTGTCGGATCGGAAACAAATCATAAGGGAGTCCTGGGAGAAACCGTGATTCCTTAATGTGGATCTCCCACGCGGCAGAGCGATTCCTGGATATATCGTGGGGAAATCTGGAGCGGAAGCGGGCTTCCTGAATAACATGCTAGAGATTGAACTGGGAACCGTACAATCACGAACGTTGCGCCTCATGACCTTTCCCTGATCAAAATTTTCCTCCCGAAGGACCCAACCATGCGCAGCTGTGAGTGCCGCGGCTGTGAGCATTGCCTTCAGTGGAGTTCCAGATGGGGCCGCGAAGCGTGTGAGCGGTGTGCAGGATCGGGTGTTGGTACGGCCCGGCCTGGATAATAATCACATCCTTCAAGAACCCGAGACCCTCCACCAGCCAAGATACACAGAACATCCCAGGGTACCCTCCACAGGGTGCACAAGAAAACCCCACAAGCACCAACACCATGAGGGTACCTTCTCTGAACCGACCTCGATCTTATATCTCGGTCCGACCGTACGCCATGTGGGCCCTGCCGCTAGGGCCTTCGGTGGAGCTCCCTATTGGGCCACGAAGCGTGTGAAGGGTGTGCCGAATCGGGCGCGGGTGCGCCACGCGAGCGCAACCCTCGGTGGAGCTCTCCTATGGGGCCACGAAGCGTGTGAAGGGTGTGTCGAATCGGGTGCGGGGGCGTCATGCGAACGCAACCGCTGGGATTTCCGGAGGGGCTCACATATTGGGCAATGTGAGCGCAGCCTCTCGGTCCCTCGGCGGAGCTCCTCATGGGGTCACGCAACGTGCGAGGACTGTGCCGGATCTGGTGCGGGGGCGCCATGCGGACGCAGCCCTTGGGGCCTTCGGTGGAGCTCCCTATGGGGCCACGAAGCGTGTGATGGGTGTGCCGGATCGGGTGCGGGTGCGACGTGCGATCGCAACCACTGGGGCCTTCGGTGGAGCCCCTCTCCATGGGGTCACGAGACGCGTGAAGGGTATACCGAATCGGGTGCGGGTACGCCGTGCCAACATAGCAGCTGGCAACCGTCGGAAGGGCTCTTTACGGAGCCCCGAATGGTGTGAGGGATGTGCTTAATCGGGCGCGCGCACGCCAAGCGAACGCAGCCGCTGGGGCCTTCGGCGGAACTCCATATGGGGCCACGCAACGTGTGAGGGGTGTGCCGAATCGGGCGCGGGTGCGCCATGCGATCGCAGCCACTGGGGCATCCGGGGATACTCCCTATAGAGCCACGGAAAGCGTGAGGGGTTTGACACAGGAGGGTCGGGAATCTGATCGTGATGACGAAGACGACGGTGACGATGATGATGCGGTGATGGTGATGGTGACGCTGGCGATGATGATGGCGATGAGGACACGCGGAGAGCAGAGGCAGGCATGGGAAGAGGAAGGAGGAGAGGAGAGCAGGAAGGCAACGCGGGGCGCTGTCTCTGCAGATCGAGAACCCACTGCCACATGACGGTTGGGAAAAAGGTGCGAGCTCCGAGGGGGACCCTTCAATTGAGACAACAAAAATCGGCACCAGGCGCTGGGGACCAACCCGGATCATTCTTCGGAGCTGGGAATTGAAAATTAAACGCTTCCGCTCGAACCTTCCTAGCTTTTTTCGGAGGAGTGGCGTTCTCGCCCCGCGGACGAGAGCGCCCCTCCACCAAAAATAGCGTTCCGTCGCTGTCCCCGCCACCCGAGCCGGTGGCCCAGACGAGGGGGCAGCAGCGGCAGCGGCGGCGCCGAAACGCGCCCAGAGCCCAGCAGTGAGGGTGAAGCCCGATCTGCCTGGCGGACGCTCTGAAGGCGGGGGGGGCCTGTGCTCTCCACCACGTGCCCCACGCCTTCGACCCGCGCCCCCGTGGTTTACGACTGCGCCCCTCGGCTCCCTGCTCATGCCACCAGGTGGGTCAACCCAGGGATGCTGGAGTCGTGAACAAAAACCACGACGCCAAGATAAGGCATGCACCCTGAAGTTGTTGGTGGCTAGGAGGAGGAGGAGGAGGAAGAATTTCGGCGTGAACGCCGAAGGGGCAAAGGCCAACGGGCGGGGTGGGCGGAGCCTAACGGGCGGATCGAGCGGGCAACACCCCAATGGGCGGGACGGGCAAACGGGACATTGCAGCGGGCGGGCTTCCAGGGAGGCGGACTGGTGGGCCCTACCAGGCGGCTCGGGTGGACTCTGACGGGCGGGTCCGGCGAACCCCAAAGGGCCGGTCGGGAGGGCAGTGACGGGCCAGCTGGCGTGGCGGACGCAAATGGGCTGACGGGCGGGCGGGACGTTCTTGAAGCCAAGAACGGGAGCGAAGTCCGATAGTAACTTGTACGCAGCACCCCGCAGATGCGGGTAAGAGTGAGGGGGCGGCGGGGACGTCGGCAGTTTACGAGACTCTGGAGAAGCCCGCCCGCAGGCGCCAAAGTTTCACACATTACAACGAGACCGCCGCAGGCGCCGATTGTTTTCGTTAAACCAATGTGAGTAGGTCGCGGGTGGGTCGCGGGTCGGTCGCGGGTGGGTCGCAAATGGGTCGCTGTTGGGTCGCGGGTGGGTCGCGGGTGTGGAGGGCAGAACATCCATCCCAGGGCCGTTCAGTCACCGTGAATTGTCGGGTCCAGGTGGATTTTCCTCACTTGAGGGTGCGTCGCGGGGTGTGTCGCGGGTGGGTCGCGGGGTGGGTCGCGGATGGGTCGCGGGGTGGGTCGCCGATGGGTCGCGGGGTGGGTCGCGGGTGGATCGCGGGTGGGTCACGGGTAGGTCGAGCGGTAGGTCGCGTGTGGGTCGCAGGTTGGGTCACGGGTGGGTCGCGGGGTGGGTCGCGGGGTGGGTCGCAGGGTGGGTCGCAGGGTGGGTCGCGGGTGGGACGACGACAACAAACAACAACAACAATAACAACAACATCAACAACAACACCAACAACAAACACAGTAACAACAACAACAACACCACCAACAACAACAACAACAATTACTAGCACGTGGGGACACTCCGTTCTCACCAGTGCCAGGGTTTTCATACGACGCCCGCCAATACCCCCACTTTGTGGGGGGGCCGGTTCAAGCTCTACCACATTTCCAAACGACTCTTCGCCACCACCCACACCCAGCTTCCCGCCCTATGACGTTCGGACACTTCACTTCGTGGCCTGCGGACGACCGTGGCTACTACACTGGCGCATGGGTACAGTGACTTGTTGTGGTAACATTTTCTGGACGCTAGCTTAGTATACGACTTTTCCCCCTGTTCCAACACTGGACACCTGTACTGGTTTTTGGTGGTAACGTGTTCCTGACGCTAGAATAGGAAACCACGGTAAACCAGTACGACGCCGGTACTGTCTGTAGGTCCTGCAATGATATGGACTGCTTTGGCTGGAAGAGCGCGCGGGATGAACTTTTGACGTTTTTTTTTTTTTTTTTTTTTTTTTTGAAAAACCATTGTTTTTTTATGTTTTTATGTTAAAATCGCTACGAAACTAAGGTTTTGGAAGGATTTCGTCTTGCGCGCGCGAATGTCCACTTTACCTTATTTTTTGCAAGGGATTCTTGAAGTTTGGTTATGTTAGAACAAGAAATGTCCACTTTGCCTTATTTTTTGCAAGGGAAAACGGCCCGTAACAAAACAACCGGATCCGGACCAACCCGTTTTGCCAGAGACTTCCTCACGAAAATGATGAAAACATGGCTGCGGCCTAGGCGCGGCGAGGGGGCCGTGCACCAGGGGTCCCAACAATAATTATTCTTTAGAAGTAATAATGTTCAACAACAACAACAACAACAACAACAACAACAACAACAACAATCACTTTACCCGAACGCTCAGTGTTCTCACCAGTGCCAGGGTTTTCATGCGACGCCAGCCAATACCCCCACTTTGTGGGGGGGCAGTGCAAGCTCTACCAAATATCCACACGACTCTTCGCCACCACCCACACCCAGCTTCCCGCCCTATGACGTTCGGACACTTCACTTCGTGGCCTGCGGACGACCGTGGCTACTACACTGGCGTGGAGTACACACCCACAGAAGTTGTTAAGCCTACGTTCGTACACCCACAGAAGTTGTTAAGCCTTGTTAACCCACAGAAGTTGTTAAGCCTTCCACAAAACATCTGTTGCATATGATGCATATGGTACATGATACACATGATACACACGATACGTACTCACAAGATAGTTGATCACATCTTTAGGGCAAATTCCTGAGGGATGTGGGGGGAAGCCTCCTGGCGCCGCTTGGGGTCCTCTTGAGGGGCTTTGGGGGGCTTCTTGGAAGCATCTTGGGGCCTCTTGGGGGCTTATTGGGTCCTCACGGCGGGCTCTTGGGGCCTCTTGAAGGCCTCCTGGGGCAACCTATGGCGCAACCAGTAGGGGGACGTTTTATTCTCGGCGGCCGAGGGCGCAACCTATGGCGCAACCAATAGGGGGACGTTTTATTCTCGGCGGCCGAGGGCGCAACCTATGGCGCAACCGCAAGGGATTGTGGCCCCTGGCAGGCGCGCGAACCCCGTTGCAAGAGCGTGCGAAAGTAGCTCGCGCGAGCTCATGTAACATAAATGTTGGAAAACCATTGGTTTTTTTTAGGATTCGGACAGCGCGCGCG
Source organism: Prorocentrum cordatum (assembly GCA_963575745.1). Lineage (NCBI taxonomy): Eukaryota > Dinophyceae > Prorocentrales > Prorocentraceae > Prorocentrum > Prorocentrum cordatum. The sequence goes on from CAUYUJ010014691.1 coordinate 20,394, forward strand.
GGTAGAAATTTTGAAAAGTCGTGCAGGTGTTTTTCGAGGACCTACGGTGCGATTCGTGTGATTTTATGATGCGCGGTGCTAAAATTCTTAAGAAGCCCAATGGTTTTTGGAGATTTCGGCGTGCGCGCGCGAAGAAAAAACGAATGTGTCCCGCATGGTATTATTTGACAGGGATGATGGCCCTGGCAGGTGCGCAACCGTTGTCGCAGAAGTTCGAAAAAGTTGCTCGCAAAAGCCCGTTTGACAGAAATGTTTAAAAAGTGTTGGGTTTCCTACGAATCCGCAAGAGCGCGCGGGATGAGATTTTGACATTTTTTGTTGAAAAACCATTGGTTTTTTGATGTTTTATGGTTTTTGGAGATTTCGGGCGTGCGCGCGCGAAGAAAAAACGAATGTGTCCCGCATGGTATTATTTGACAGGGATGATGGCCCTGGCAGGTGCGCAACCGTTGTCGCAGAAGTTCGAAAAAGTTGCTCGCAAAAGCCCGTTTGACAGAAATGTTTAAAAGTGTTGGGTTTCCTACGAATCCGCAAGAGCGCGCGGGATGAGATTTTGACATTTTTTTGTTGAAAAACCATTGGTTTTTTTGATGTTTTTATGTTAAAATCGCTGCGAACACTAAGGTTTTGGAAGGATTTCGTCTTGCGCGCGCGAATGTCCACTTTACCTTATTTTTTGCAAGGGATTCTTGAAATTTGATTATATTAGAACAAGAAATGTCATTTTCTATTGTTTTTTGCAAGGGAAAGCGGATTACAACAAAACAACCGGATCCTGTACACACCCTCTTTTCTGAGGCTTCCTCACGAAAATGATGAAAATGTAGCTGCGGCCTAGGCGGCGCAGGGGGGGCGCGCACCAGGGGGCCCAACAATAATTATTCTTTAGAATAAATAATGTTCAACAACAACAACAACAATAGCGACCACAGCAACAGCAACATCAACCACAACAATAGCAATAACAACAGCATCAACAACACCACCACCAACAACAACAGCAGCAACAGCAACACCAACGACGCAACAAACAGAATTCCCGCAGCGCACCCAGGGACAATGAATGACCGTTCGGCCCCCTCACTCTGACGAATACGCCAGTAAGTAGATTGAAAGGAAATCCTGGATGAGAGCGGGAGTCCTGAAATGCGACGGTGAAATTCTTGACGAAGTACATGGTGAAGAAATCTTGGGCGATGGCGCCTTTCTTGAAACATCTACGCGAACGTCCCGAGCGTGAACGTGAGATAAGATGTTGTTGTAGCAGGGGTGCCTAGGGGAACAATTTGACCTCTCGAATTTCGCATACCTCCAAAGCAAGGTGCCAGAGCCGGTGGGGTGAATTTCGAGTCAACCGCAGCATGGGCCCCCGCGGCCCCAGTGAGGGGCGGATGGCCTTACCCGATCTCCTGGAGTGGAGGAGAGGTCAGCAGCGATCCCGACTTGCATTCCCCCGTCAGCACTTGCCCTAGAAGCTTCGCTCTCAGTCTCTGAATCATCGGGTTGGGTTTCAAGCGTTCACCCTGTCGCAGCCCGTGGGCGCCTCGTGGGCTGGCCGGCTTTCCCACATGTTCACCCCGTCGCCGCCCGTGCGCTTCGTGCGCTGGCTGGGGCTGCCGTGCTGTACTTCGGTCACCGCCCGTGGGCGCCTTGGCACTGCACCGCGCTGCTTGCACCACGTGGCCTGCTGCCTGCACAGCATAGCTGGCACCACAGATACCCTCCCAATGAAAACCCTGCCACCCTCTCGAACCGGAGCTTATCCGCCGATCTCTTGGGGTTACTCGGCGTGTGAAATGTTTCCCCCTCCCCAAGCCCCTCACCTGGGAGCCCAATCCGGTCGATGTGGAGGGGGGAGGGGGTCCCCCGGGGTGGTGGGTGAACGCGCCCGGGGGTGCAGAGGGCCCAAAACAGGTCAAGATGGCTCCAAGATGCCCTTGGGGCGGTCCACGAGGGCCACGAGTCGCTGAAAGATCGATCCAAAACACCCACGCTGGCCTCCAGACGGCCCAAACATCTCAAGAAGCCCCCAAGAAGCGTCACAAGAGAGCCTCCAAAAGCAAGAATCGCTCCCTTCGGAAAACGTGTATGTTTCGAATATTCGCCTCTTGGGCGTTTACAACGTCCCAGACGTTCAAGAGGCCTTCAAGTTCGTCCCAAGACGGGCCAAGATGCCCCCAGAGGGCTCCAAGACGACCCAAGAGGGCCCAAAGACGGCACAAGAAACCCCTTCAGACGGCCCAGGAGGCCCCAAAACAGCCCCAAGAGGGGGCCCCAAGAGGGGGCCCAGAAGGGGAACCCGAACGGCCATTCCAAGTCATCCACCCCAAAACGCCTCCGGGTTGCCCCAAGGAGCCCCCGACAGGCCCCCAGGGAACCCCAAGATGGCTGCAACAAAAAAACCCAAGAGGCCCCCAGGAGGCCCACAAGAGGTTCAAAAACTGCCTCCAACACGCCCCGAGACGCATCCCACGAGACCCCATCAGCCATCCGACTGGCCTTAGACCCGCAGCCCAAGTACGGTGGCATGTGCCAAAGGCCATTCGATGATCATTCGTCGGGTGTTTTGGCAGATGCCCTCCGTCTGTATACGTGGTTCTCGCCCGTTTCCCCACGCGTGCCCCATACCCTGTGACGTGCCCATCCGGTTTGCATGAAGTGACAAGAGGAGTGGCCCAAACTTGCCGGGACAATGACAGTGCAGGCGCCTTTCTATGTTGTGCAAGCTACACGGGATGCGCTCACGTGGCACGATTTACCAGACAGCAGCAGAGGGACGAGGAGCCAGGGCCCAAGCTTGGGGAGGACATGGGGGCGGGAACGGGGGGCAGGAGAAGGACGCGCGGGGTCCGAACCGTCAGCGCGGCAGGAGCAGAGGGAAGGTGGCCAGGGGCAGGGGACGACGACGACAATGACGGGAGGAGACCGAGGAGTGTTGCTTGTGTCGTTAGTCCGCTGAAGATGCAGTGCTGTCTGCGGCTTGTCGCCGCGGTGCGCGAAACATCAATTAAACCTGTTTGGAATGAATGTAAGAAACGCGCTGGCGCCGCCGCGGCAACATGTGCTGGACCTCCTCCTCGTCCTTCTCCACCTCGTCTTCCCCTTCCTCCTCCTCCTCCTCCTCCTCCGCTTTCTCCTCCATCTCCACCTTTCCTCCTCCGCCGCCTCGGGACCCCTCACAAGCTATCCCTGCATCCCTGCCGGGACTCTGACGACCCTGGTGTCATTCCGCTGGACCCCAAGGATGGTGAGCCCTTCTGGTGGTCAGCGTAAGACGTCACTCCGCTAGACTCCCCAGCAGTCCTCGAAAGTGGCGACACCTTCGCAGATCGCAGCCCCACAAGGATGGCGAGGTCTCATCTGAATCTGGGTGAGACGTCACTCCAATGAATCCCCCAGCAGCCCTCGAAAGTGGCGACAGCTTCGCAGATCGCGGCCCCACAGGGATGGCGAGGCCTTCTGGTGCTTTGGGTAAGACTTCACTCCGCTGGACGCCCCAGCAGCCCTCGAAAAAGGCGACAAGTTAGCAAATCGCAGCCCCACACGGGTGGCGAGGTCTCCTGGTGGTCTGAATAAGACGTCACTCCGCTGGAGCCCCCAGCAGCCCTCGAAAGTGGCGACAGCTTCGCAGATCGCAGCCCCACAGGGATCGCGAGGCCTCCTGGTGGGCCAGGTACGACGTCACTCCGCTGCACCACCCAGTAGCCATCGAAAATTGCGACAACTTCGCAGATCGCAGCCCCCAAGGAATGGCGAGGTCTCATTCGAGTCGGGGTAAGACGTCACTCCGCCAACCCCCCAACAGCCCTCGAAAGTGGCGAAAGTTTCGCAGATCGCAGCCCCCCAAGGATGGCCAGGTAGGAGGCAAGCTGGCACGCACGAAGGAGCGAGGTGAGAGGCAGGAGAGAAGAGGAAAGGATGAGGGGTGGGCAGAAGGGGAAGACGCGCGGGAAGTGTTCATTCAAAACGAACGAGTTCCCAACGCAGGAGGGTTGGTACAAAACTGTTTCCAAGACGTCCCCGAGACGCCTCCCATGAGACCCCATTAGCCATCCGAGTAGCCTCAGACCCGCAATCCAAGGACGGTGGCGGGATGTGCCGAAGACCATTCGATCCGCCGCCCCCTGTCGATTCATCGCAGGGGTGCCTGGCGTGCTAGACCCTTTTGGTTTTGGTTTTTTGGTGGTTTTTCCAAAAGAACTCCCCCTGGGGCTCCGGCACGTCACGCCGGCCACCCGGAAACTGCATCAGTCAATGCCTGACACGGCCGTTTCGCTCGGGACTTCCTCAAAAAATCGCGAAGATGGCCCAAGATGGCCTCCAAGTCCGCCCAAGATGGCCCAAGACGGCCTCCAAGACGGCCCAAGAGAGTCCAAGACGGCCCAAGACGGCCCAAGAGGCCCCCCGGAGGCCTCCCAGACGGCCCAAGAGGCCTCCAAGAGGTCCTCCAGGAGAGCCCGAAGAGACCGAAATCATTGATTTTTTATAGGTTTTTAAACCATTTTGGCATTTGCTTCTTCTCGGCGTTCCGACGGCTCAAGACGGCCCAAAAGGCCCCCAAGATCGCCCAAGAGGTCCCCAAGAGGGCCCCATGACGGCCCAAGTGGCCTCCAAGACGGCCCCAAGAGGGCCCCAAGATGGCCCAAAAGGCCTCCAACACGCCCAAGATGGCCTCCAAGACGGCCAAGATGGCCTCCAAGACGGCCCCGAAGCGCCCCAAGAGGGCCCCCAGTCGGCCCAGAAAGGCCTCCCAAACAGCTCCCGACGGCGTCAGACGGACCAGGAACCCACCAAGATGGCCGCCCAAGACGACCCAAGAGGCCCCCAAGAGGGCCTCCAGGAAGGCCAGAAGAGGCCAAAGCCTTGATTTTCCGCAGGTGTTCGAAAGATTTTGACATGTCCTTCTTTTCGGCCTTCCGACGGCCCGAGACGGCCCAAGAGCCCCCAAAGATCGCCGAATAGGCCTCCAAGATTGCCCCAGAACGGCCCAAGAGGGCCCCAAGACGGCCCCAAGAGGCCCCCAAGACGGCACAGGAGGCTTTTAAGACGCCCAAGATGGCCTCCAAGACGGCCCTGGAGCAGTCCAAGAGGGCCCCAAGTCGGCCCATAGAGGCCCCCCAAACTGCTTCCGACGGCGTCAGACGGACCAGGAGCCCACCAAGACGGCCGAACATGGCCCTAAGATAACCCAAGACGGCCCAAGAGGCCTCCAAGAGGGCCTCCAGGAAGGCCCGAAAAGGCCAAAATCATTGATTTCCCATAAATTGTTTGAAGGATTGTGGCATTTGCGTTTTTTCTGCCTTCTGACGTCCCGAGTGCCCCCAAAGATCGCCCAAGAGGCCCAAGACACGGCCCCAAGAGGCCCCCAAGACGGCCAAAGAGGTCTCCAAGACGCTCAAGATGGTCTCCAAGACGGTCCAAGAGCCCTCCAAGACGTCCTCCAAGAAGGCCCCAAAGGGTCAAAATGGCCTCCAGACGGCCAAGATGACCTTCAAGATGCCCAAGTGTTGCCCGAAGGCTTTCCAAACCGATTCGGGGCACACATGGTCCGATAGCTTGGCAGGTCTGGCCTCCACGTTCGGCCACATAGGCGCTTCCAAAAAGGCAGGGGGCGGCGGTGATTCGCCGTAGGCGTCTTCGATCATACTTAGTAGGGTGTATTGACAGATGCCCTCTGTCTGTATACGCGGGTTGTGGCCCCATTCCCCATGCGTGCACGGCGAATAAGGAGAATGGAGAATGTCAACCCAAGAGCCCCGAAAAGGCCTCCAAAAGGCCCCCGTGAAGCCACCAAAGAGCTCTAAGAAGCCCCCCAAAGGCGCACAAAAGGCCCTCAGGAGCAACACGCAACAACCGCCAATTCCTCAAAAAGTCGGTGGTGTGATGTAGCCCAAGAATCATATCCCACCAGGACGTTGCAACTAAAATCTGATCAGACTGTGAAGTCACACAATCCCAACCAAACTGGCATTTACCCCGCCATCATCCCTTTCAAACAACTAATGTCATGCGCTAGCACTCGCTTGTACCAAACAACCTGTCCCAACGTAATGCTTGCACTTACGGGTTAGTACATCTAATCCCCACGAAATAGGATGGGTGTGTCGGGTTTCGGCTGGTGCACAATCGGTGTCGCCTTGTTCCCGCCCCGCTGCGGCCTCGTGCGCTGGGTAGGTGTATCGGTGCTTCGGCTGGTGCACAATTGGAGTGGTGCAGCCTCTTTGCTGCCTCGTTGCGGCCTCCTACGTACGCTTGGTGGGCGTGACAAGGTTTCGGCTGGTGCCCGGTTGGTGCCGTTTTATTGACTCCTCGTGCCCTGAACTTTCACGGCGCTGTTTTCACTGCTTACTTTATGCGCCAGAATTTGCCCCACGTGGCTTCCACAGCGTAAATTACACAACATCGCTTTCATGCCACAGCGTACACGTTATAGTTCTCACCTCCGTTCACACTGCCGAGCTTACACGGCATGGCTTGTCCCACGTAGCTTTCACCGCACAACTTCCACATCTACGGCTCAGAGCCACAGATCGTGCAACAGTTAGGTCCCACCAAAAACTTTACACCGCGAAACTTCCACCACCATGGTGCAATAACGTGCTGTGTTGGGCCCGCGCTGGCTAACACGTTCGAACAATCCCTAGCGAACGCAAGAACACAACATCCACGAGACCGACCATGTAAACACACATTCGTTGTAAGCGGTTTTCGATGTCACAAGCTAAAGCCAACAAGTGTTTTGCCGCGCCATAGATTCCAACTTTCCCGCCCGTGCGCATTTGATTGAATCGTGCGGCCACCAAATGGTTCAGCAACCTCGTCCGAAACCCGCATCGGGCATGCACCCAGTGCACAAAAACAGACCACATAAAACCATGATAGCCACAGGCGCGCGCGCGGTCACGCGCGAGTGTAAACACCAGCCCAAAACAATACTGTTGAGGCAATTCAGGACAGACCACTTCAAACAAAAGCTTTGGGTTATTGCGAGCCCACAATTCCCCATCACCCGCGCCAGCGCCATGACATCACCTCCACCACCGTCATCGCAAATACTTGCCATTGCCATCAACATCAACACAATCACTTTATCACCGACACATGGAAGTCATCATCATCACCAGCATCATCATCATCATCGTTATCGTCCTTCTCTTCCCCAGCATCGGCGCCGTCGTTGGCCTTGCCGTCGTCATCGTATCATCGACACCACCACCACCAGTAGCAATATCATCATCGTTGCCGCCAATGTCGGCGCCATCGTAATATAGCGCGCGCCCAGGTCACCGATCCGCACTGAAGTGCACACGCGCCAGCGCGGTCCTTAAGACGTGCTGGGAAGCTCCACTTGGTAAGCGCCACCGCGGCCGCACCTGCGGTGCCAGACCAGCTGGGCACTCTGAGCACGAGCGTGCGCGCGCCCGCGCGGCAGCATAGGCGCGCTGGCAATTTCCAAACCAGGGACCGCGATCGTGGCCGAGTGAGGTTTGACAAACAAGTTGCGGGTCGTAGGGCGGGGTGGTTGCGCGAGCGTCGCATCTGACGACCTTGACCCCTCTCAGAATTCATCGCGCCACTCGCTCGCACCGCATACCTGGTACGACATGCGTAGCACACAATACACGCCCCTTCCAAAAGAAGAATGGCTTCTACAACCCGCCCGATTCCAGACCGACCACCATCTGGCGTGGCATCTTACATACGAGTCAGTCGCGTCGCCCACTTCCCATGTGCCATCATACCTTGCCAGCCATGACGGAATCGCACCCCCTTTTCCTCACCCCTGTTAAACAATGCGCGCGCACATGTTGAGTACACCCGCTCACATAAACACACAACACCAAACGCATTCGCTGCGCAATCGTTTTAAACTACCAAACACACGGACGCACCAAATGGCCTCTGAACAAAATATTGATTATGTTCTGCCCGCGCGCTTGCGAATTACAAACGACAACCATTTGATGTTAGACATGTCGTATAGAACCCGAATTCTCATCCCACTACGCTGTGCACCCGCGTTGACCCAGCATGCGCCTAGTGCACGGACCCATATCAGATAAAACTTTGTTGGCCACGTGCGCGCGCAGCAACGCGCGCGTGCTGAAATTCGTGCAACAACGATCTGGGTCGTCGGATCATTACAAGCCCGAGCTGTTCAACAAACCGCATGTTCTTTGACACTCCATCATCTTTACCGGCACCATCGTATCACCGCCGTTCTCGCCATCGCCAATCGCAGTCGTTGCCATCAGCATCATCGTAACAATTTTCATCACACAGACATGATAAGACAACGTCCACAAGAACGGCCATGCCCACACACATTAGCTGTGCAAGCGCTTCAGATACAAACCACAAAAACGCAAAAGTGTGTTCCAACCCAGATCTCCCAAACTCTTGTGCTGGTATTACTGGGCAACCTTAGTTTAACAAACTTACCCGCGACCCTCATGTTCAACTTACCACGCGGTGCATCCGCGTTGATCAAGCATGCACCCAATGCACACAGACCGCGTGACAAAAAAAACATGCTGGCCACGTGCGAGCGCAACCACGCAGGCTTATCGTAATCCTTCCCAAACATGTTTTCGAATCACTGCAATATAGAGCTCTTCAACACACAGATGGGGCAAGTCCAACACATGAGGAGGAGGAGGAGGAGGAGGAGGAGGAGGAGGAGGAGGAGGAGTGTGGGGAAGAAGGCATGAAGAGGAGGACGCATGAGGAGGAGGAGGAGGTGGAGAGGGAGGAGGCAGGAGGAGGAGGCAAGATGAGAAGTGAGAAGAATGATAATAGAAGCGTAAGAGGTATGATGGGAGGGGAGGAAGTGGCAGGACTAGGAGGAGGCAGTAGGAGGCAGGAGGGACGATAAAGGAGAAGGGAGATGCCTGAGGAAGTGCCCCCCCAAACCAGAGAACAACAACAACACACACAGACACACACACACACACGGACACACACACACACACACACACACGCACACACGCACACACACACACACACGTTCGACGATGATGATCACCTTCACGTGAACTAAAATAATTGGCTTGTTGGGCCAGACCGTCGGAATCACATCACACCCGAGAGGGGCACCTCCAGAGCCTCATCGGAGCATCTGAGGAACCTGCTGGGGGCACGGCGGGGTCTTACAGGTGCCTTTTCCCGCGATGTGGTGCGGTCGTGGGGCTGTCTCGGAGTACCGCTGGCCGTCTTGGCCCGCCTCGGGACCGACTTGCGCTGTCTGGGGGCTAAAGTCCGTTCGCTACAGCTCCTACTGTTCACCTCGCTCGCGCGAGACTAGGATGACGTCGGGCTCCAACTTCGCCTTCCACATCTCGCCGAGCAACGCCATGGCCAGCTGCCACTGACCACTTTTCTCGCACGAACTGATTCCAGCGCTGAAGGTGAAAATGTCTGGATCCACACTCGCGTTCCGCATATTGCCGAGCACCACAAGAGCCCGCTGCCACTGCTGACCTTTCTCGCACGCGCTGACCACAGCGCTGTAGGTGAAAGTGTTTGGCTCCACGCCCGTTTCCAACATGTCACTGAACAGCGACAGCGCCAAACTCCAACGCCCGCCCTTCTCGCACGCACTGATACCTGCGTTGTAGCTGACGACGTCTGGTTCCAACTTCATCTCCAACATCTCGCTGAACAACGACAACGCCTCTTTCCATCGTCCTCCGTTCCGGCACACGCTGATCCCAGTACTGTACATGATAATGTCGGGCTCCAATTGGAATTCTATCATTTCGCTGAGTAGCGACAGAGACTGCTGCCACTGTTTCCCTTTCCCGCATGCGCTGACAACATCAATGTAGAGGCTATGGCTTGCTTCCGTGCGTGACTGACATGCTTCCCGGAACAAGCGTAGCGCTGCGACCCATCCAGATGTTTGCCCATGTGTCCTGATGACCGCTTTGAGAGAAGAGGCACCACGCCAAGATTCAAGCTTGCGATCCCGCATACACTCGGGGATCTGGTTTGGCACTTCAGCGGCACATCAAGAACACACATCACCTCGTCTCCCGCATCCTCCGGCACAGACGGACGAGCTGGGCCAAAATGGCTGCGGACCTAAGCCGCCGACTTTGTGGTTTCCCCTTGGCTTGCCTATGGGGTTCTTGCTTCTTGGCTGCAGGGGGGACACTCTCTGGTAGAACCTGTCATGCCAACTCCTCGTGACCTGGAAAGCACGTCCGCCGGCCCTGTCGGCGTGAAGAGACGTCTGCCTGCCATCCTCGGCCAGTTCTTTGCTCCCCCCTCCCTTCCCTATGGGCACCTCGCGGCCTCATCCTCCTCATCAGGCATGTCAGCCCAAGGGAGTTCGACAACAATTTCGTAGCCGAGTCGATGGGAAGCCCCTTCCCTTTCCGACCAAGAAGAGGCGCTGGGAAGGGTAAGGGTCCCTTCTCCACGCGAGGCGATTGTTTGTGTGAGCGCTCCATACAAAAGTACACATCGCCAGATATGCACGATCTGCGCTGCCATCACCCCGGCCGCGCCTCCCAGGAGCCCACGATAGTGGCGATGGTTGCGCAGTTCGCAGCCCCCCACGGAACCACGAGGTCTCAAATATAGCTGCGCTACCCTCGGCTACACGCAAGAGTGACCATGGGTAAGAGTGACTTTTGGTGCGCGGCTTTTTGGAGGCCGCGGGGAGAACAAACCTGGGCGCGCAAGTCGCTGCTACCGCTTCGTTTTCAGCCATCTGAGGACCCATCTGTGCCCGCACCAAAGGTCACTCTGGCGAAAGGTCACTCTTACGTCTAGTCGATACCCTTGCCTCTGCCGTGCCTCCCGGAAGCCCGCAGCAGCAGCGACGGTGGCGCACTTCGCAGCCCCCGGGAGCCGCGATGTCTCGGCTAGGTCTGCGTTGCCCCCAAACTCCGCTACAGTCAGGCTGCTACCATAAGGAACTCGACATAAGGAACGAAGCCCCTTCTGGGCCCCCAAAGCGCATGCATCCACGAGGAGGGCTAGCGGAAAAGCCACGGAAGGACCCGAGGGACACCGCGCCCCTTCTGGACCCAAACTGTTCCTTCTTTCAGCGTCTTGGCTGCAGACCTCCCAGGAGCCCAGGGATGTGGCGACGGGTACTTCGCAGCCCCCCAGGGAGCCGCGAGGTCTTGGCCCGGCCTGCATGGGCCGCCGCCCCGCCGTGCCCCCCAGGAGCCCAGGAACGTGGCGACCGTTTCGGGCTTCGCAGCCACCCAAGGAGCACCGAGGAGGACGAGGAGGAGGAGGAGGAGCAGGAGGCGGAGGAGGAAGAGAAGGAGGAAAAAGGACGGAGACCACAGTGCTCCATTCAAAAACAGAGCCCAGCACAGGAGGGTTGGGCAAAAACACAGAATATGAGAACGCCAGAGAAAACATTACATTTCTTGTGGGTTCGATCGTTGCGGCGTCGGAGGCTGGAACCGCTGGAAGCAATATGAAAATACATACTGATCAACAATATGAGCTACATGTTGCTTCGGTTTTGCAATGTTACTCTCAAGCCTGAAACCCGACAGAGTTGTTTTCGAAAAAACATCGTTGCGGAGCTCCGATTGCTGAAGACACTGCGTTTTACAGCGTGTTGGACACCCTATTGCTGAACATGCTGTGCGTTCATATGGTTTAAACGTCTGGCGCCAAAATCATTGAAACACCAAGAGTTCCCACAATGTCCTTTGATGTTCATGTTTTTCCCGATCATCCTGTGATGTTGAGCCCTCGCTTTGAAAAGACAGCGCCCAGAATCTCACCTTCCGCTGCCCCTCTCCCTCCCCCCTCCTCCCATCCCTGCTTCTGTCCTCGACAGGGTGACCACCCTCCGCATGGTGGCCCCGCAAAACAGCTTCATCGAAGGCCCGAGTGACAAGGCCCGCATGCGTCTTCCCCGCCCATTTCGGCACACCCCTGACACGCTTCGTGGTCCCATGAGGAGCTCCATCGGGAGCTCCACCCAAGGCCCAAGAGGCCGTCGTTGCATGCGTATCCCCGCCCATACCGGCACACCCCGCCAACGCTTCCTGGCCCCATAGGAAGCTGGAGCGCACCCAAGGCCCCAGTGGCAGGGTTCGCATGCGCGCTCCCCGCCCATTGTGCCACATCACATAACACGCTTCGTGGCCGCAAATAAGGGGCTCCACCAAAGGCCCCAATATCACAGTTCAGCTGCAAAAAACCGTGTGTAAGACCGCCACACAGCAAAAGTTCGGTGAAGGCGATGCAAAGCATTCCAATGTAGAAACGCAATAAAAGAACATCCTCGTTGTAAGGCCGCCACAAAAACGGAAACCCTTTTGTACAGGCGCGGAAAAAGGGAATCCTTTCGTTTTCGAACGCCGCCACAACAAACACATCTTGCTGTAAGACCACCACATCGGGACGGTCCGGGCACGGCCAGAATGTCCTTGGCAAGGCGCAGCCGTCGGAACTCACCCCGAGGCTGGAGATCCTTGTGGAACCGACGGGTACGCCGGAAACCTGCGGGCTCCAACCCGCAACTCCCAGCCTTCCCCTCTCGGTGCGCGCCCCCTCTCGCGCTCCTTCTCGCTTCACCCCAGGCGCGCCGCCGACCGGTGGTGACTCCCCCCCCCCGGAACGGCCCGGGTCGGCGCCGAGCGGCCCTCGGCGGCGCCCGCGCGCTCCACGCGCAGCGCCCCCGGGGAGGGGGGGGGGGCGGGGCCTCGCGGCGCGGCGCCAGAGGCCGCGAGCCCTCGGCGGCTGCGCGCGGGGCGAGCGGGGCGCCGCAGGCGGCGGCGGCCACGGCGAGGACGAGGGGCCGAGACGGTGGGACAGCCTGGGGCCCTGCGAGGAGCGAGGAGCGAAGGTCCTGGGCCGAGGGTCGAGGCCGACGGCGAGGATCGAGGATCGAGGAGGGGAGGCGAGGGCAAGGATCTGGAATCGGGCCTCCCGGAGGAGCCTCCGAAGAGTGAGGCCGCGTGGCGGCCTCTGGGGATCTCCGGGGCCCCTTCGATGCTCTTGGGCGTCCTGGGCCCTCTTCGGGGCTCTGGCCCAGAGGCCTCTGAGGGGCCTTCAGCAGGGACCTTCGCGGAGACCTTCCAGGACCGACGAGGCCAACGCCGAGGGCGAAGGCGATGACGTCGTCGAATTCATCGGCATCGGCGCGGCGCACGAAGACGACAGGACGCCACTGCTGTGGTAGGAATGCGAGGTGACGACAATACAGCACTACTGCGATACGATACAATCTTCACCTCTGGGCTCCGGCACGCAGGAAAATCTTCACGACGCCACCCTCACTGCTCGGCGCCAGGGCTCGCGTCCTGGGGAGGGGCCTTAAGGAGAGTGCCTGTGCCGCCAGCGGCGGGCCCACGTCGCGAGGGCGTCGACGCTGGTACCTGACGCCGCGTGGATCGTGCGTGCAGCCTCCCCGGAAGAGTAAGAACTGGCACCGTTGCAAGAAACAACTCTTCAACACAAACATCAGGAGCCACTTCGCATGACCCCGGGCCTTCTTATTGAACAAGCGCTTCCTTACACGAGGGGCCAGACAAATCTTGAGCCCACCATCTCGAACGCAATACTTGCCAAGGGGTGGAGGGGGGGGAGCCGTGTCTCTTCATAATTCGGCCGCGATTGGTGCACATGTTGCCCCAGGGCTGAACCTAAACGGTGTTTTTCGTTTTCGTTCTGTTGTCGTTTCCCCTCGCTTTTGTCTCGAGTCCGCCTTTGCCGCAAGACGAAGTCGAAGCAAGAACGGCCCACGAAATCGCCCAAACACCGTTTGGGTCCACCCCTGGGGGTGGGGGGGTGAGCGAGCAGCGACATGTGTACATGTACGCCCTCCGCGGTCTTGCGTGCACGGAGCTCCACGCTCAAGCGCAACTCGGCGGAAACGAGCCGCGCACATGTACATATGTTGTTGCCCTCTGAGGGGGGGGGGGACTGTGGCTCTTCACAATTCGAGCGCGATGGTTGCACAGCTTGCCCTTCACAACCGGATGGCCACATCAAACCGTCGCAGCCCCGAGCGCGGACTTCTCTTGGATCGGCGGTGGGCGCCCCCCCTGGCGGGCGCCGCCCCTTGGCGCGCTCCGCGGGAAAATCGCTACGGCCGATTCCTCCTCCTCCTCCTCCTCCTCCTCCTCCTCCTCCTCCTCCTCATGCTCCAACTCTTTCCCCTCCTCCTCTTCCTCCTCCTCCTCCTCCTCCACCTCCTCTCCCCTCCTCCTCCACTCCTTCCTCCCCCTCCTCCTCCACCTCCTCCTCCCACTCCCTCCTCCTCCTCCTCCTCCTCCATCCAGAACGTCGAACACCTGCCCGCGGAAGGCCAGGAACAGCGAACCCGGGGAGCAGGCTGAGATCCCCGGGGGGGGGGGGGCCACGTCTCGACACGAGCTCGACGTCTGAGAAGCCCGCGTGTAGATCGCTCGACCCTGAGGCAAGAGCGGCTGCCCGATAGCGCGGATCTCTCGGGAGGCCCACTTGGGGGGCAGTGAACGGTGAGTGGGAAAAGGTAGGCCTGTCGTGCACCTCCGGGGCCACAGGTGACCCCTTTAGCTTTAGATCCTCCTTACGGCCTGTTTCCTACGGCTCTTGACCCCCCCTCATTCAACGCCCCCCCCATCACGACACGCTCGAATCTTTCGATCTCGGCAGGTTCTGGGGCTCTGCTGGCGTTCACCCTCGAGTGCCCACGCCAGGGGCCTCCTGGATGGGGTCCGAGCTGATGGAGTTGGGGGATCGCGCCGCATCGCGATGCATCGTCGACATCGCCGATGCATCGGCGACGTCGGCGTGAAGAAAATCGGGCCTCGAGCCGCATACTCTCTGCATCGGCGATGCGCCGCGATCCACCGACCCCACCCACTCTGCCCCCGTATGGGAGGTAAAACAGGGCTAGGATCGGGATAAATCGCTCCAGAGCGTTCCGGAGCGCTCTCAGAGCGTTCCGGAACGCTCTGGAGCGGCCGCGGCGCCCAATACATCCTCCAAACCAGCCGATTCTCAGAGATTTCGAGTTATCCCGATCCGATTTTGTCCCGATCTTCGCGTCGTTTTTAGGGAGGCCTAGCCGTCGCCGCCCTCCGTGCTCCCCCCGGGGCGCGTCCCGACGAAGAGCTCGAGGCGAGTCCGGCCGCGGCGACGAGGGCCCCCCCCCGGGTGCCAAAAGCCTTGCCCCAGGGGCCCTCGGCGGGTCGAGGGCAGCACCCGCGTTGGGGGACCTCCTGGAGGTCGAGCCCTGGACCCCCCGCGGGCCTCTCGAGACCTCCTGGCGCCTCCGCGCGGACCTCGGGCGACCTACACCCTGCGAAATGCTTAAGAAATCATGGATTAAGAAATTCTTAGTCTCAGAAATGGAATAAAAACCCAGAACTCCTATCAAAATCTTGGGATTTACATGGAAACGTTAAGAATCATCGAGACCCTGGCCGAAAACTCAGGTCTTCTTAAGCATCGCCCAGGGTGTCCTGACCCGGGTCACTCCAGACCCGGGTGCACCCCGGGCTCTGCAGGATCCTGCAAACTCCGGGCTCTGCAGGATCCTGCACACTCCCGCGCTCTGACTATAACCCCCGCCTGCATTTGGGGGGTCAGGGGTGACTCCCGTCTGACTATAACCCCCGACCCCCCGAGCCCTGCACCCCGGGCTCTGCAGGATCCTGCACACTCCCGCGCTCGGACTATCACCCCCGCCTGCACTTGCACCCCGTCTATTTGAGCCCCGCTGGACCTCAAGGGGGTCGGGCTCTGGGCCCCGCCCAGTTCCTTGGATGCCATTTTTGTTGCCAGTTGCGATCGGCAGCGACCGATCGGCACTCCAAAGCGGTCGCGACCGAGTCCAAAATGGGTCGCAGCCGATCC
>CAUYUJ010014691.1:36318-48818 GCA_963575745.1 Prorocentrum cordatum
AAAAGCTTATGTTTATTGCGTTTTTTCTTCTTCTAGATATCTGCATCGATCTCGGCCCGTGACCTCCTCGCGCCGTGGCAAGAGGCACATCGGACGTCTGGTAATCATTTTCGGCCTCTGGGGGGGGGGCCCCCCCTCGCCGGGCCACTACAGGGGGCCACCCGTCACTGGGGAAAGGGAAAGAGAAGGGGTCGCTAGGAACCTCTCAGGGGTCGACGCTTCTCTGGAGGTCTGTGGTGTTTGTAAACCAGCCCAAAAGCTTATGAAATGTTTTCCAGCCCCCCTACTATCAAGACTTTTTTTCACTTTGACGCCCAGAAAAAACTTCGTAGAAGCACCCCCACCCACGACGGCAATAAGTACCAGAAAAGTTGGAGGGTTTCACACACGTTTTGTTGAGATCGATCGTGAGCGATAGACTGGTGGTGTGTCCGACAGTGAGATCAATTCGAGATGGGTCCTCGAAGCAAGGATGCAAACTGAAAAAAATAAAGCAAAGTCCGGAGTTAAGTTCTGGGCCGTTCGCCGCCCCTCGGCGCCACGGCACGGTTCGCCTCAACGACTCGGTCGCTCCTGGGGAGGCCTGGCGAGTGCAGTCGGATCGAGGCATAAGATCTGGGTCGGTTCGTGGATGGTGCCCCAGTGTCGGCTGTTGCTAGAAGCGTCCCTGGCCCAAGGCGCCCCCAGCTTTTCGCTCCATTTTGGAGCCCCTGGGGCCCCCTGGGCCTCGTGATGGGGCGCCCTGGAGACGTTCTGGGCCACCCCGAGGATCCTGGGGTACCCTGGGCCACAGGGGTACTTCTTGCAACCGCCCGACAGTGTTTTTCGTGCTGGTTGAATGCTTCTGCGCATCCCGGGAAAGGGCACCCTCGGCTGTGCTGCGTGCCTGGGCCGACGGAGGGCCTCATTGTTCTCGAGGGATGCTCTTCCGGCCTACAGTTGGGGCGTTGGCCTAAGGAACCCTAAAATAAGGAACGAGGCCCTTTTTTTCCATAAAGTCAAGCTTCGATTTCCGATCGAAAACAGAAGGAACACCTGAGGCAAGCTGTGAAACACTTAAGGAACGCGGAGCCCCTCCCCAACCAAAAGGGTTCCTTCTTCAGGACCCCGACTGTAGGTCCGACTGCAGCGGCGTCGGTATCTTTTCCTCCACCTGTGTCACAGGGCTGGACCGAAGGGCTGTTTTGCTGGACTTCGGCCGTCTTTTGTTATTCGTTTTGGCAGGGAGGCACAGGAAAACAAGGAGAGCAAAACCAAGCACAACACGAAAACCACACGAAAAAAGTAACGCTTAGGTCCAGCCCTGCTGTGTCGTTTTCGCTCCGACAGTCCAGCGATGCGGTGCGGCCTGGTGCCTGCACGAGGCTGGCGTCGTGCAGCCCTGGCGCAGCCGATTCGACCCGATCTCGGCTCCGTGCCGAGGTTGGCCAGCGCGCGCTCCGAGGCGAGCCGACTTGCCGATTCGTTGGTGGCAGATCCCGCTGGCAGCCTTTGTCATTTTGCGCTCTCTGGGCCAGTTTTGGGCCCCATGGCCACTCATATGCGTCGGGTCGGGCGGATGGAGGGGATCGGGAAGGGTGTGTGTGTGTGTGTGTGTGTGTGTGTGTGTGTGTGTGTGTGTGTGTGTGTGTGTGTGTGTGTCTGCGTCTGTGTCTGTGTCTGTGTCTGTGTCTGTGTCTGTGTTTGTGTCTGTGTGTGTGTGTCTTCCCCCGTGCATTGCGGCTTAATTCGCAATTGTTCGTCCACCCTGTGCTCTTCCGCCAGCGCAGTCACTCTGCCTAGCCGCCGACGCAAACAAAAAGGTTCTGTGTGTGTGTGTGTGTGTGTGTGAGATCGGCTGCATGCAGCGGGGTTCGATTCCGCCGCCAGGCGCTTTTCCAGATACGCTGGCACCTCACGCGCCCAGGGGGCGCTGGGAAGATCGGCTGCGTGAGCTGGTTCTCTGATCCCGGGACGGAGAGCTGGCCCCCTCGGGGGGTGGACAAAACGCCTCGGGGGGGGGGCATGTCTTGAAGCGGCTGGGGCCTGCGGGAGCTCGTGTGCAGGCGGCAACCCGTGGCGCGAGGACCCCGATGCGGCGCTGGAGGAGGCCCGCAGGCTGCAGGCCTCACACATGGGGCCCGAACAGAAAGGGGTCGGTCGATGGCGCCGCATCGCTGGGTGCAGCGGCGGTGCCGCCCGGTGCGGAGCCCGACTTTGTCCACGCGGACGGTGCTGGTGACCCTCGCCGAGGCATCGGCGAGGCATCGGCGAGGCACTGGCGACGCATCGGCGACGCATCGGCGACGCATCGGCGGCGCATCGGCGATGCGGCGCGATCCTCCGGGCCCGTCTGTCGCGACCCCATCTTGGGAGGCCTCCACAGGCGCACCAGCGCCCAGTGGGCCATGCTGCAGGCCGAGGTTCGAGCGGGACGCAAGGGGAGGGGGCCTGGGGGTCGGGTCAGGTCGGACGTGTCCCCCATACAGGAGGAAAGTTTAAGATGTCGACAAAATGGTCTGGGGACGATTTTCCTGATATTTTTGTTCATTTTCGGGAGTATGTTTTGGATAAAAGAACGCTACTAACAGCTGCCCGTAGGAGGACATGCCCGACCTGAGGATATGGGAGGAGACGCTCCAAGAGGCCTCCACTGGGGGACCCTTCCTCTGCGTGCTGCCCACTTCCCTGATCGAGGCAATTCCTCTGGGCATCGTTTCGGGATGGGCTGGTGGGGTTACTTTTTTTGGTCGCGGCCGCGAGACAAGGGTCAGGCGGCAAAAGCAAAGTCCGGGGCACGAAAAAGGCTAATTAGCTACAACAGGCACAGGCCGGCCGGCCCGCTCACAAAGCAGCCGCGAAGCTGAAGGGGAGCTGACGGCAGGGGTATCCTGAGAGCTCGAGCACGTGCACAGACAAAATGTCATGGAATTCGGTGCCTGCCGCAGTATGAGACGTGAACCAGGATAACCAAGTCCGTCAATCTGAGTGGGGGCAAGTGGGAGGCCAGTGGAGTGAGTCGCCGGTGGGGCGCCAGGCTCCAAACGCCATGACGACGTGAGCTAGCCAAGGGGACTGAGCTGTCGGAAACCGTGATGCCACGCAACTGGGAAAAGCTGATGGTGAGCCTGGGGTGCTGTAGCTGCTGCGGAAGGCTGAACCACTCCGTGGCGATACCAACACCCGTCAGACCACCCCATAGTGCAAGGGGGAACCAAGCGACTGTGAGCCACGCAGTGCGTGCCGGCACGGCGTCAGGCCTTTGAGTGAGGGGGGGAAGACCAGCTGGCGTGGTGAGCATCGCCAGCGGGGAAGAGTAAGGGGAGCTGCGCTGGTGGTAGTGCTGCCTTCTGAAGGACGCCAAACTGAACCGGGGACAAGCATATCCCTAAGTGAACAGACCTGGCTGCACCTCCCGAGGCACGTGGCGCCAGTGCGAGCAAGGCGTACCGATGCCATTCGGCGATGCGCCTGGGGGAAGCTGCGTTGTGGCAGACACGAGAGCCAACGGACGCCATGTCCTGACCCTGTCCGCCTCTTGGCACTTCCACCCAAGACTCAGGAAACGCCAACACACACCACGGGAGCCTCCAGGGTCGCAGCTAACAGCCGCTGAAAGGGATAAGCCATACCACGGACAGCGAGGGACACGGGCGGCCCAGGGAGGGGGGGGGGGGGCAACAACACCGGCGTCTGTCGGTACGCCTGGCGTGCCCCGGGGCCAAGGGCGGGGGACACCCGCCAGGCCCGAGAGGGGAGAGGCGAGGGGGAGCAACGCCCCTCCCCTCGGCCTGGCCCCGAACCCGTGGGTCAGGGGACATGGCCATTCAATTGGCTGCACTGGTGGTAGTGCTGCCGCCTGAAGTACGCCAAACTGAACCAGGGACAACATATCCTCAAGTATGCAGAGCAGGCTGTACCTTCCGGGGCACGTGGCGCATGTACCAGCAAAGTGTAACGTTGCCATTGGGTGAGCGACCTGGGGGGAGCTGCGCTGGGGCAGACACGAGAGCCGACGGATGCCATGTCCCGACCTGCCCGCAGCTTGCGCACATCCTCGCAAGACTCGGGTACGTCCACCACCACGCACCACGTGGGCCTCCAGGGTCGCAGCTAACCGCCGCTGAAAGTGGGGAGTCTGGCCACGACCAGCGAGGGACAAGGGCGGCCCTGGGGAGGGGGGGGCAACAACACCGGCGTCTGTCGGTACGCCTGGCGAGCCCCGGGGCCAAGGGCGGGGGGCACCCGCCTGGCCCGAGAGAGGAGAGGCAAGGGGAAGCAACGCCCCGCCCCTCCACCGGGCCCCCAACCCGTGGGTCAGGGGACATGGTCATTCTCTTGGGTCCTCCAGGGTCGCAGCTAACCGCCGCTCAAGAGCAAATAGTATCGATTGTGGTCCTCCAGGGTCGCAGCTAACCGCAGCTGATGTTTGTGAGTCTGTAGTGTGACAAAGCTGTGACCAGGCTAGGTCGCGCCCACCGCCCGGCAGGCGGGGGGGATGCTGTGGCCCACTTCCTGCCCAGGGGCAGGAGGTGGGCCACAGCAGCCCCCCCGCCTGCCTGGCGGCGAGAAGTTGCTCGCCTCAGTCATCTTGTGTAAGATCAGTGTGTCATGGCACTTCCAGCCTCCGCCACACGCGCTGATCCCAGCGCAGTAGCTGATGACGTCTGCCTCAAACTTGGCCCCTCGCATCTCGCTGTGGAGCGACAGAGCCTGCACCCCCTTCCCAACCTTCCCACACGCGCCGATCTCGGCATGTAGCTGACAGCGTCTGGCTGCAGCGTCGTCTTCCACATCTCGCTGCGCAGCGACACAGCCCGCTGCCACTGCTCGCCTGTCCCACACGCGCATATTGCAGCGTTGTAGCTCACTACGTCGGGCTCCCACGTCGCGTCCCGTATCTATCGCAGCAGCGACATACCCGTCGCCACTGCCGCCTTTCTCGCACGCCCGACCCCAGCGTTGTAGCTGATTATGTAGCTGATCGTGTTACGCGAAGCGTCTAGAAGCTTTATTACTCGCCAACAGAAATCCGCCCGCAGGAGAACATGCCCGGCCTTGGGATCTCGGGGGAGTTGCGAGATCTGCTGCGTGTGCAGTGGGCCTCGGCCCGGCCGCGGAGCGTCTCTCGTCGACGCGTGGGCCAGGAACGTCGGCTGTGCGTTGTGGAGGACGACAATCACTGGAGAGGAAGCATGTTTCGAAGGAAAAACACATAAACACAAACTTTTGGCGCTCCGCGCGGATGTCTTGGATCCGCGCTAGACCCCCCCTGGCGGCGCCTCCGGCGCCGCCCCTGGCGCGCGGAGCGCGCCACGGAGGGGGGTCCGGCGCGGATCCAAGAAATCCGTGGTGAGCGCAAAAAATTTAAGTTTACGGCGTTTTTTCTGCTCCTAATGTTACCAAATAGTTTCCGGATGTCGGAAACATTTTTCAAATATGCTTTATACATGTAAAACACATGCTTTTAGGATTTCCAGAACATGTTGAACATTCAAAGCTCATTCCTAATTCAATGATCGGATTGTTAGGGTGTCCATTGTCATGGCATCCACCGGCCATGTGCGTGAGTTGAATCGCGACGTCCCCCTTGCTGCCTCCCTGCCCACCTGCGTGTCACGCCATACCCTAAGATCCGACGTCGCGGAACATGCAGCATCGTAGAGCAGCTCGGCCGGAGCCCTGGGCCCCATTTTTCTGCTGCATTTTTCCGAGCCGGATCGATCCGTGAGGGTCCCAGGGCCAGAAGCGAGGCAAAATCGCATGTGGTGCAAATCTGTGACGCCAGGATCTCAAGGTTAGCGCTGCCGTCGATGTGCCGAAACACGGCGCGGCTCAGCCGCGCGCCTCGCTCCAGAGGTGGACGCCGCGGGGGCCGAGGCGCCGCCAGGGTTGTTCTGCGATCGCGCCGCGGACGTGCTCGCGGCGAGCGCACTGGACAGGCTGCGGCCCTTCACCGTCCCCGCGGAGTACACCGACATCCCGCCCCTGAGGGGCGCCGAGGACTCCGGAGGGCTGGAAAGTGGCAGTGGGGTATCATTCAATAGTTCAGAGGAGGGAAAGGTACCGACACCGCCGCCCCTGCCTCGTTTTTGCCTTTCCAGGCCTCCTGGCAGGCCCTCGTCGCCACGACCCGAGATTCTGGTCAGAACGTGCCCCGGGAGAGGTCCGGGCAGTAGCGGCATCGGTATCTCTGGCCATCCGCACGAAAGCTGCTACGCTACGCTACTCTGGATCGGCTCAGAGGCCGTGTCCTGCCACAGGCCACGGGGGATAAGGTAAATCTGGTAGACAGCTCGCCTTAGAGTAGCGCCAGCAGGCCCTCAATCCTTCGACTGCGCCTGAAACAAATCAGTGCTGTTGCCACTCAGACAGCACGCGGGTGTCTGCAAAAGCTGCACGTTTGTCGTAAAGTACTGGTCGAAGCTTGCACCCCTTGCTGGGCGCGGGCGCCAAGGCCTGGCCACTTGGCGCGTCGAAGCTGGGGGCGGAGGACGAGGTGGAGGAGGATGAGAAGGAGGAGGAGGAGGAGGAGGAGGAGGAGGAGGAGGAAGAGAGGAGGAGGGGAGGAGGAGGAGGAGGAGCAAGAGGAGGCAAAAAGGAGGCCAGGAGAAGAGGAGAGGATGATGGCAGGAGGGGAGGAGGAGGAGGAGGAGGCGGAGGAGGCAGGAGGAGGAGGAGGAGGAGGAGGAGAAGAGAGGAGGAGGAGGAGACAAGAGCAGGAGGCAGGAGGAGGAGGAGGAGGAGGAGGAGGAGAGGAAGGAGGCAGGAGGAGGAGAGGAAGAGGAGATGATGATTGATGATGATGATGATGATGATGATGAGAGGAGGAGGAGGAGGAGGCAGGCAGGAGGGAGGAGAGGAGGAGGATGATTGATGAGGGGAGCAGGAGGAGGAGGAGGAAGAGAGGAGGAGGGGAGGAGGAGGAGGAGGAGAGGAGGAGGAGGAGGAGGAGGAGAGGAGGAGGAGGAGGAGGAGGAGGAAGGAGATGAGGAGGATGAGGAGGAGGAAGAGGAGGAGGAGGAGGAGGAGGAGGCAGGAGGAGGAGGAGGAGGAGGAGGTGGAGGAGGAGGAGGAGGAGGAGGAGTTGGAGGAGGAGGAGGAGGTGAAGGAGTTGGAGGAGGAGGAGGAGGAGGAGGAGGAGGAGGAGGAGGAGGAGGCGGCCCCTGTCCATCGAAGCAGGGGCGCGCTGAACATTAACTGTGTGCACTCGGATTTCTGTGCAGTCTTTCGGCGGCCAGCTCGAGGGGAATGTGCAAGGCTCGGAAGTGCCCCGGCCTTCTGCGCAGCTGTTGAAGCTCACCGAGCGCGGTCCACTACTCGCAAAGTGCCTACTTGCAACGTCCGAAAAATGCACACGTCTGCGAATAGTTACTTTGCGAGTAGTTACTTTGCGAGTCGTGGAACGCGCTTGTCCAGAAGCCTTCCCCGAAGACACAAGCATCTCTGAGAAGGCCGGGGGGGGCTCCTGAGGCGCCCCGCGTCCCTCTGAGAAGGCCGTCTCCTTCTCGCTTCTCTCCCTCCCCTCGTCTCGCCAGCCGCCGAGTTTTGTCTTGCCCGCGAGGGCAGCCTGAACATCACGCGATCGAGGGTTGCACCTCGTGTCGGCCACACGCAGGAGGGACCTCTCGATGGGGTGTCCTTGTGAGCGCGGCTTTCAGGGAGCGCGTTGGGGGGGAGGGCATTGCTTGAGCACGCAAGTTTTAGATCGGGCCTGTCCCTCTACAGGAGATCTATTCAGAAATAGTCAAACAATAATCTGGGGACGATGTTTGGACTATTTTTGATCGTTTCTGGTGTATAATTTGAACTTTTTTTTATATTTCGTCCGAAACCCGCCTGTATGGGGGACATGCCCGACCAAGCGCAAGCCGCCGCAGCCGCATCGCAGGCAACGGCCGGCAGTCCGCGCACCAACGATCACTGTTGCCCAGGGCCGCCTACTAGGGCCTAGGGCCTTAGCTGTCCTCTTGCGCACGCTGCCAGCCGTGGGGGTGGTGGCCCGTACTTAGCTGATTGCCCAGCACGTCGGAGCGGGGGGCCGAGCGACGCGCTCAAGAACATTGCGCTCACCGAGCGCGTTCCAGTGCTCGCGGAGTGTCTACTCGCAAGCGTCTACACAGCAGCTGCTGCTCGAGGGAGCGGAGCCTGCTTGCCTCGCTGCTACGTATCCAGGCCGTTTGCGAGTAGCTATTTTGCGAGTAGTGGAACGCGCTTGTCTACTTGCATAATCGTGCACTCGGATCTCCTCGGTCGCCGATGGACCTTCTCCCCACGTTCCTTCCGGTCGCGCGAAGCGCGATGGGGTGCGGGGAGGGTTCGACGTTGATCCAAGACATGCGAACGACGTTCTGGCCTCTTTCCCACGCTCGACGGTAAGGACTGCCCGTACGAGAAGACGAGATGTGTGGATCGAGATTGCAGTCCGCACGAGAAGACGACATCGTTTGATCGAGATCATTGCCGCGTGCCTCCAAGGAGTCCTGGTGGACCTTCCGACTAAACATTCGTGCCGCGTCGGCGCGGCAGCGGTCCCAGCGCGGGCAGTCAGGGATGTGGCCCGGGATCGGCCGACGTCGAGCGATTTGCGCTCGCGGGAAGCTGCGATCGTTCGTGGTCGAGCGGTCCGCGCGGTGTCGGAAACCGACGCCCGCGCCATGTATAGAAGAGCAGACAAGCGTAAGCTCTCGGAGGTCCGCGCCGATTTCTTGGGTCGATGCTGGACTCCGCTGGCGGCGCTTCTGGCGCTGCCCCTGGCGCGCTCCGCGCGCCAGCGGAGGGGTCCGTCCAGCGCCGACTCCAGAAATCGGGCAGATCTTTGACAGCTCGTACTCCATAGAGGTCTTAGCTCTTCTGACGTCATCGCGATGTGAATCAGTCGTATGTTTTGTGTGCTTCTGCTCCGGCACATCATACACAACCGGTATTTTTGCGGCCAGAAAACAGCGCTTGGTTTGATTTGGCGTTCTTTGTGACAGCACATTGGCCATGTGTGACATTTATGTATGTATGTATATATGTATATATATATATATATATGTGTGTGCACGGAATACGATGTTATTTCATGCTCTGCTATGCTATACATATTGTCATTTATTCTTTGATGAGATACGCTATGCTGTATTACGTTATAACCATTTGTATTGTATTGCATTCGATTGCATTGTCATGTCTTTTCATCGTATATCCTACCACATTGTATTATACTATACGACATGATATTACATTGTATTGCCCAGTAGCTCATATGATTATCATATCATGTTACAGGGTATTGTATAATATTATGTCATATGGTAGTATTTCAGTTTATTTTATTTTACATTGTAGTACATGGCTTCGTATCACAGCATGATCTATTACATCATATGTAAGTGTAATGAAATACATTGTATGGTATCATATCATGTTACATTATCTTACAGTCGATTGTATGATATTAGTTTTTTTTCCGATATTATGTATATATAGTGTAATTAGTTGTTGTATTACATTGTGTTATGTCATGCTATATCCCTTACCCAATATTTTTTCGATCGTACTCCATATAGCTTATAAGTTTTAGCATACCATGCCATCTTATAACATACCATTTTGAATTATGTTGTATGAACACATAATCTATTCTTTCATATCCTATCATATTATACTGTGTTGCATGTTAGCATTGCCTATTGCATCGTATAAAACGTTATATGGTATTCTAGCATGCTGTACATTCTATTTTCCAGCCGCATATTATGTTATCATATATTAAGACACAGCATTGTATATTATATGCGTTAGATTAAAACATGTGATCAGATATGATTTTGTATTATAGTATTCAATATATTCCTATTCTTCTTAATAGGGCTGGGGACCCCGGAGAAAACACCCTCCCCCCCTTACGAATTTGGCCCACCCCGGGCCTTTCGGGCAGCCCCCAGACGACCTGGGAGGACCTCACGAGAGCCCGAAGACGGGCCCAGAGGGCACGACGTTCCGGCGCGCTCCTGAAACGACCCGAGAGAGTCCCAAGACTGTCGACGACGACCCCAACGGAGGTGTCATACCCCAAAGATCGCTCCAAAACGTTCCAAGAGGCCTCCAGCAGCACTCCCAAGAGGGCTCCAAGAGGCAAACGTCATAGATTTTCCGTGGGTTAGTGGGGGATTTGGGAGTTCTCGTCTTTTCGGTTTTCCGACGCTACACGGCGGCCCACGAGGCCCCCAATATCGCCCTAAGATGGCCTAACAGACCTCCAAGAGGGCCCCAAACTGGCCCAAGGGGGCCCTGGGACAGTCCCGACGGCCCCAGGAGGCCCCAGGAGGCCCCCAAGAGGCCCCGAAGAGGCCCCCAGAGGCCACCAAGAGGCCCCCAGGAAGCCCCCAGAGGTTCTCAAGAGTCCCACCGCAAGGATCCCACAGAAGTGCGAGCTCGCTCCAAGACGTCCCAAGAGGCCTCCCAGAGCAGCCTCCCAGTCCTCCCAAGACGTCCCACGAGGCAACATAAATTGATTTTCCGTTGGTTAGTGGGGGATTTCCCTTTTCGGCTCCCCGACGCTCCAAGACGGCCCACGAGGCCCCCAAGATCACCTTAAGACGGCCCGACAGACCTCCAAGAGGGCCCCAAACTGGTTCAAGAGGCCCACAGACAGTCCCGACAGGGCACCAGGAGGCCCCAGGAGGTTCCCAAGAGGCCCCCCCAAGAGGCCCTCAGGAAGCCCTAAGAGGCCCCCAAGAATCCCAAAAGATTCCGCAATGACCCCAAGAAGTTCGAAAACGCCCGAAAAGGTCCCCAAGACAGGCCCAAAGCAGGCCAGGAGCCCGAACATGACCCCACGACAGCGCAACAGAGCCAATACGCGCCCCAAGAGGGCCCCAAGCCATAACGGGACTGCACCATGTCCCACAGAGGCCCTCAGATGGCTCTGGGAGGCGTGGCGTTAACAATCTGAACGCGAGGCCTCCCAAGAGCGCACTGCCGCGCAAAGCAACTTCAGCGTCGACCCCCGCTGCGACACGGTCCCGAGGTCTCCAAGGCCCTCACACGGCTTCTCCCAGAGTCCCTAAGGCACGGTCATTGGTGAGCCCAGGTCGCCGTTCCACATTCTGCCGTGTTCTCCATGCAGTCTCGCACCCAAGTCTTTCGGCACTCGCGAGCTCTTCACTGTGTTTTTGGCCCCCCCCCCACCCCTGTGTGGCCACGACCGCGTACATGTATATAGACATGGAAATGTGCACATGTAGAATGGCCCAATTAGGCATGATACATATGATTGCGCAAGCGTGGATATATACGCGTATATCTATGTATATACGTATTGCATCGATCTGTTCACACACGCATATGCGTATACACATATATGTATATGTATATGTATATGTCGGACTGTCTGTCTGTCTGTCTGCCTGTCTGCCTGTCTGCCTGCCTGCCTGTATGTATGTATGCATGTATGTCTGTCTGTCTGTCTGTCTGTCTGTCTGTCTGTCTGTCTGTATGTATGTATGTATGCATGCATGCATGTATGTATGCATGCATGCATGCATGCATGTATGTATGTATGTATGTATGTATGTATACATTCTGCATGTATGCATGTATGTATGTATGTAAGTATGTATGTATGCATGTATGTATGTATGTATGCATGCATGCACGCACGCATGCATGTATATGTATGTATGTATGTATGTATGTATGTATGTATGTATGTATGTATGTATGTACGTCTGCATGTATTTATGTAATGTATGTAATGTATGTATGTATGTATGTATGTATGTATGTATGTATGTATGTATGTATGTATGTATGTATGTATGTATGTATGTCTATCTAATACTATATACATGGCGTGCATGCACGTGCGCGTGTATTACATGCGTGCACATATCCGCGCGCGCATGTGCACGCGCACGCACGCCGCGCGCGTGCGAAATTTGAAGGACCAAGGTGCATGGCGCGAAGTGCCACTGCAGTCTTGTATCTGTACACAAAGAAGTGTGTTTGGAATCGGTAGGACGCCCTGAACGACCTGCTGGGCGCGGACAGCCGCCTCGCGGTCAACTTTTTGTCGCAGACGCAGAGGCCCACCGCCGCCGCCCCGTCGATGGATGGTCCAGGACCGTTCGAGGGCCCAGGATCCATCGAGGGCCCAGGACAAATCAGAGGTGCAGGATCGCTTCATGATCCATGATCGAGGCCTCTGGAAGTGGTCCGCGCTTTCTGGGCCTCGGGGAGGCGCCTCGTGGCCACGGCTGGGATCTCCTCGAAATCCTGATCAGAACGCACATCTCCGGGCATGCCCGGGGTGTCGACGTTTCGTTCCCGGATCCCGTCCTTGCCGCTGCCGCTGCCCGCCGCGGCCGATCGAGGGTACAGGGTCGATGTGTACTGCTCTTCGTTCGGGGCCCAGGATCGATCGAGGGTCCAGGGTCGATCGAGGGTCCAGGGTCGATCGAGGGTCCATATCGACGGAGGATCCAGGATCGGTGGGAGAGCCGTTGTCGAGGTTTCCGGACGCGCTCCGCGCC
>CAUYUJ010014691.1:51318-93818 GCA_963575745.1 Prorocentrum cordatum
GATTTCTTTTCTTTTTCCTCAGGACGGTGCTATTCTTCGCCGCCGACAGCCCCCGTCCGGACAAAACCACAGCTCCTGCTCGATGCTTTCTCCCTTCTTACTCAAGGCGGTGTTCCTCCTCGCCGCCGAAAGCCGCCGTCCCAACAAAACCAGCGTTCCCGCTCGAGACTTCGTTTTTTTTACGCTGGACTGGCGCCCTACTCTCTTCAGCATTGGCGCCGCTCCCAGCAACAGCAGCAGCCTTGCTCGAGACTTCCTCCTTTTTTATTCAGGGCTAGGTTCTTGCCTCACCGCCGACAGCCCCCATCCCCACCAAGGCAACCCTGTCGTTCGATACTTCCTTGTGCTTTACCCTTCGCTGGGGTTCGACTGACGGTCTCGCATCGGCGTAGCAAGGCGCGGGCATGTGTTTCCGAGGCGGGATATGTAGAAATTCCTCGGAGGAGGTGTTCGCAAGACCTCATTGGGCAGGAGATCTGGGAATGGGAGTAACGGACCCCGCTATAGAACAAGAGTCCCCCATGATGTGGATGGTTACCATGATGCATGCATGCTTCGTGTGGAAACATCGCGCATGAGGGTAGAAGGGTTGTTGTTGTTGTTGTTGTTGTTGTTGTTGTTGTTGTTGTTGTTGTTGTTGTTGAACTCTCATTACTGCAGTAATTATTGTTGATCCCCCTGTCTGGTGCACAATGCATTTTTTCAATTGAAGTGCCCCTCCCGGCGCCCGCACCTTTTTTATCAGGGAAAGTCCTCCTCCTCAAACTGGGCCCCCGACCCCCCCGTTTACAACAACAACGGCTCCCGCTAGATACTTCTTCGAAATTTATTCCGGTCCCCCGCTCCCGCTTGAGACTTCCTCGCGATTTACTCACGAATCGCGCTCCCGCCTAAGACGTCTTCGCAATTTACTCAGGCGCCGCGCTCTTGCAATTCAGGAATCGCGCGTTCGCTGGGTATTTCCCCAACTTTACTTAGGAATCGCTCTCTCGCTGGAAACTTCTTTGCTAATCACGCAGAACTCACGATCGATCCGCCCGCTCGGCCCGCCCGTCAGGGTCATGCCTTCGTACCCCATGCTCGCTCGCGCCCTTTGTGCCTCATTGCTGCCCTTCGTGGCCCCTCCCCTTGTGGCCCAGTCGCTGCCTTGCGTGGCCCCGATGCTGCCCTCTGCGGCCCCTCGCCGCCCTTTGTGGCCCATATATACGCTCTTCGTGGCCCCCAGTCGCTCGTGCTTTCAGAGGCCCCCTCGCTGCCCTTCGTGGCCCCAGAGTAGCCCCGTGTGCTCCCTCTCATTCTCTCTCTCCCTCTCCTTTCTCACTCCTCTTGCTGTTTTAGGGGCTGCGCCCAATACACGTGGCAGGTCAGGAAGATGTACCCCCCAGAGGGGGTACGATCGAAGACGAAGAGGGTGGGTATCGGGGGTTGGGGATATACGTGGTGAGGTACGCGCGAGCAGATAAGAGCGAACAGTCATACAAATGATTAGTGTTGTTGTTGTTGTTGTTGTTGTTGTTGCTGCTGCTGCTGCTGCTGCTGTTGTTGTTGTTGTTGTTGTTGTTGTTGTTGTTGTTGTTGTTGTAGTAGTTGTTGTTGTTGTTGTTGTTGTTGTTGTTGTTGTTGTGGTTGTGGTTGTTGTTGTTGTTGTTGTTGTTGTTGTTGTTGTTGTTGTTGTTGTTGTTGTTGTTGTTGTTGTTGTTGTTGTTGTTGTTGTTGTTGAATGTTAAATACTGAGCAATTATTGTTGGACCCCTTACAGGCGCCCTGGCGCTCTCGCCGAGGCGCCGGCTGCATTTCCATTGAAAATGAGGCTCGCTCTCAAGCGGTTTGGGGGGCCGCCAAAACCGGCCCCTCAACAACAACAACGCTCCCGTTCGAGACTTCCTCCTTTTTAACTCAGGGCCGGTGCGCTTGCTCGCCGCCGAAAGCCGCCGTCCTAACAAAACCAGCGCTCCCGCTCGAGACTTCTCCCGTTTTACCTTGGACAGGCGCGCTACTCTTCCTCTCATCGGCGCCGCCCCCCAGCAACAGCAACGCTCCCGCTCGAGACTTCCTCCCTGTTTTATTCAAGGCGGTGCTACTGCTCGCCGCCGACAGCCCCCGTCGCGACAAAACCAGCGCTCCCGCCCGAGACTTCCTTCCGTTTTCCGCGGGACTGGCGCCCTTTTCTCCTCCTCCTCCTCCTCGTCCTCGTCCTCCTCCTCCTCCTTCTCCTCCTCCTCTTCCTCCTCCTCCTCCTCCTCGTCCTCCTCCTCCTCCTCCTCCTCCTCCTCCTCACCTTCTCCTCCTCCTCTCCTCCTCATCCTCCTCACCCTCATCTCCTCCTCCCCCTCCCCCTCCTCCCTCTTTCCTCCCTCTTCCTCCCTCACCCCTCTCTTCTGCCTCCTCCACCTCCCTCTCCCCGTCCCTCTTTCCTCCCTCTCCGTCCCTCCTTTCCTCCCTCCTCCTCCCTCCCCCCTTCTCCTCCTGTTTCTTCTCCTCCTCTTCCTTCCCTCTCCATACCTCCTCCTACCTCTCCTTCTCCTCCTCCTCCTCCTCCTTTCCCTCCTCCTCATCCTCCTTCTTTTCTCCTTTTCCTTTTCCTCATCTCCTCCTCCCTCCTTTCCCCTCGCTCTTCCTCCCTCTTCCTCCCTCCACCCCCTCCTCTTCTGCCTCTTCCCCCCTCCCTCTCCTGTCCCTCTTTCGTCCCTCCTCCTCCCTCATCCTCCCTCCTCCTTTCCCCTTTCGTTCCCCTTGTCTCCTCCCTCCTCCTGTCTCCCTCCTCCTCCCTTCCCCTTCCCCTTCCGTCCTCCCTCGTCGCTCCCGTTTGATACTCCTTCATTTTTTACTCAAGACTGGGGCCCTCGTTTCGGCATCGCCTCTGGGGGGTTTCCAAGGGTCCTTGTCGAACCTGATTTTTTTGATAACTATCGTTTTTGGAGAGCATAGATAATGTGGAGGAGGAGGAGGAGAAGAAGGAGGACGGATGACTTCCAAGGACTTCAAGGATCGAGGGTCGAAGGATTGCGTTCAGGGGTTCCTTGAGAGGGCGTGGGCGGGCAGGTGGAGGATGCGAGCGTGGGAGCGGCAGCGCCTGGGGGCGTGAACGTTCAGGGTCACGCGCTGAGGCCGCAGGATGATGCAGTTCGAACGAGGAGTAAGAACCACCTCGTCTTCGGAGGTACTGCTACTACAGCTACTCCTCCTTCCTCCCCCTCCTCCTCCTACGCCCTCCCTCTCCTCCTCCTTCTCCTCCTCTCCCTCTTCCTCTCCCTCATCTCCCCTTCCACTCCTCGTCCTCTTCCTCCTCCTCCGAGATCTGGAGTTTGCGCAAGGCGATTGCGATGGTGTTGTGCTGTCCGAGCTGTGGATGTCGAAGTTCTCCTGGAGAGGTAGTTTAGTTTCTGTTTTCAGTGGGCGGGGAGAGATTGGCGAGGGAAATAATGTCGGGCGACCCGCGTTGGCCAGATCAATCCCCGCGATGGGGTGTGGTATGTTGTGGTGTTGGTGTGACATTGTTGTGGTGTCATGTGGGAGCTGAGAGTGGCGCTCTCGTGATTGGTTTGAAATTATTTATTTATTATTATTTTTATTTATTGGCTTATATTTGTAGTGTTGTATGTAGTAGTTAGTAGTGTAGTAGTAGTTATGTTGTAGTTGTAGTAGTAGTAGTTTAGTTGTAGTTAGTACTAGTTATTAGTTGTAGTTTGTAGTTAGTATCGTAGTCGTGAGTAGTAGTAGTAGTAGTAGTAGTAGTAGTAGTAGTTGGTAGTTAGTAGTTAGTAGTTGGTAGTTAGTAGTTAGTAGTAGTAGTAGTAGTAGTAGTAGTAGTAGTAGTAGTAGTAGTAGTAGTAGTAGTAGTAGTAGTAGTAGTAGTAGTAGTAGTCGTAGTAGTCGTAGTAGTAGTAGTAGTAGTAGTAGTCGTAGTAGTCGTTGTAGTCGTTGTAGTAGTAGTAGTAGTAGTAGTAGTAGTAGTAGTAGTAGTAGTAGTAGTAGTAGTAGTAGTAGTAGTAGTAGTAGTTGTAGTTGTAGTTGTTGTAGTAGTAGTAGTAGTAGTAGTAGTAGTAGTAGTAGTAGTAGTAGTAGTAGTAGTAGTAGTTAGTAGTAGTTGTTAGTAGTAGTAGTAGTAGTCGTAGTAGTAGTTGTAGTCGTAGGTAGTTAGTAGTTAGAGTAGTTAGTAGTATGAGTAGTAGTGATTTT
Organism: Prorocentrum cordatum; assembly: GCA_963575745.1. Classification (NCBI taxonomy): domain Eukaryota; class Dinophyceae; order Prorocentrales; family Prorocentraceae; genus Prorocentrum; species Prorocentrum cordatum. The sequence continues at coordinate 55,498 of CAUYUJ010014691.1, forward strand.
TTTTTAGTAGTAGTGTAGTAGTAGTTTGTTGTAGGTTGTTAGTCGTAGTAGTTGTATAGTAGTTGTAGTAGTAGTATGTAGTAGTGGTGGTGGTGGGGTGGTGGTGGTGGTGGTGGTGGTGGGGGTGGTGGTGGTGGTGGTGGCGGTGGTGGTGGTGGTGGTGGTGGTGGTGGTTGTTGTTGTTGTTGTTACTGTTAGATGACATATACAGTACGGTTGTAAAATAACAAATGTGCTTCCCCGTAAGTGTGGACCCTCTTCCCAGGGGCCAGCTTCTCGTCCCAGGCCTCTGTCTGACGGTCCCAGGGCCCGGCGAGGGCCCCCCAGCGGCCGAAAACGGCGGAAAGGGCACGCTCTGCTTCGATTTTTCCTATTCGCCGGAGGCTTGGGCATGTAGCGCTCGCCGCCGCCAGCGTCGCCCTGGGCTCGTCGCCCTCGCGGCGGCCGCCGTCTCCGCCGTCGCCGACAGTCGCTCGCCACCGTCGTTCCTCGTCGGTGTTCGTTGCTCGTCGTTGCCGCCACCGCCGCCGCTGCCGCCGAGGTCGCTCGTCGTGGCTCGTCGCGTGGTTTCGTGGCCGCCCACGGACCCGCGGGAGGCCCAGCGGCGCGAGCCGGGCGTTCTGGCAGGCGGAGCTCTACTTGCGGAGCCTCCAGCCCGAGGTTGGCGCCGCCCCGGTCGAGGAGGCGGCCGAGGACCGCGCGCGCGGACGGTCGGGGGCGGCCAAGAGGGGGGTGAGGATTGGGGGGGGTGGATGTCATGGCGGGGGCTATTATATCTCCCTAAACTTCATGGCGCCTCTTCTTATTGCACTGCGTCCCTGGCCCCCTCCCTGGGCCGCGCACGCGCCGCAGGCCATGATTTGCGCCCCCCCTTCTGTGACGCCCCCCTCTTGGCCGCCCCCGAAACGGCGGCCACCGGCCGCGGTCACAGCCCCGTCGGGGGTCGCGGGCACGGTGCTGTCAGAACGTCGGAGGCGTGGGAGGAGGGCCTCCGCGGGTCCCGGGCCGTGGCTTGCTCCCCTGGCGGCCGTTCGGGAGGATGTTGGCCTCCCCGAGGCGCAGTTGACGGAAACCACGTCGAGCCAGAAAAACACATTCGTCGACCCCCCCACTCCGCGCTCCGCGTCTTTCTTCGATCTTGGCCCGGGCGCCCTTCGCACTTTTCCCGTCACAGGCTCCCTGCCCTCGCTGCCAGCGCGGCCTTCCGCAGTGGCAGTCGCAAGCGCGCGCCGACCTGCGGATTGTCTCTCGACGTAGGCGGATTTGCACGGGTGCCGGTTCGATGCCCACGGCAGGAGGTTCGAGGTTCGAACGTCGAGGCTCGGCGTCGGCGTGTGGGAGCTTTCCTCTGCACGTCAGTGGTTGACGCTTCTTCCGCTGCGCCTTCGACTATGCTCGATCGCAATTAACACCTCCATCTGCTGTTCGCGCTTGGGGACCCTCTGCGCCGCTGGCTGAAAGTGTGGGAGTTGTTCGCGGAGTTCGTGGAGGCCCTCGTGGCCACGGCCGGGCGTGGCTCGTCAGTTTGGCTGTCCACGTCTCGTTGTGTGATTCCGCTTTTCATCGTAGGGGTAGAGCTCGGGGGATCTGGGGCCTCATTGAGCCTCGTGAGAGCGCCCCCGCGGCCACGTCTGCAGGCGACTGGGGTCGGCGTCGGCCCAACATACTGATGCTATGTGTGCGTCGCCCTCCCAGGGGCGACGCGCGCGCCGAGAAATCTTTTCGTTAGCGCTCCATGGCGGGCGTTTTCTGGCCGTACCGCCCGGGAAACCATATACTACAAGACGGTTATACTGCGTGTTCGGGTCGGGCGCACGCTTCAAATGAGGACACGCAGTACTGGTATGTTCTTGTGCGTCCGACGGGGTATAAACTTTCCAGCCGCGCAGGGGCAGGCGCCCCCGACGGCGAAAAAACATGTTGTACCGTTCTTCTCAGGAGGGGAAAAAACACACACAGACACAATTAATCGTCGATTCCCAGGAAAATATGGGAAGATATGGGAAGTGGGGGGGGAAGACAAACCCATAAAATATATGAAAATAGGGGGGTTCCTTTTATTTGTGTGTATTTATTTGTGTGTCCCAGGGCCCTTCATCTTCGCTCGTCAAGAGCCGGCGCGCGCCGTCGGAGGCTCGGGGCCGGAGCGGTGCGCGCGGCCCTCTGCTGCCCCGGGCTTGCCCTCGGACGCCTCGAGAGCCCCTGCGGCGTCCGAGCCCGCTCGGCCGCCGCGCGGGCCCAGGTGCTCCGCTGCGCGGTGGGCGTCCTCCTCCGGTCCTGGGCCCACATCCTCCTCCTCCTCCTCCTCCTACTCATACTCCTCCTCCTCATCCTCCTCGCACCTCCCCACTCCCCCTCCACCCTCCTCCTTCCTTCCCTCCCTCTCCTCCTCCTACTCCCTACTTCCCTCCTCCCTCCCATACCTCCGACTCATCCTTCCTACTCTCCTCCTCCACCCCATACACTCCTACTACCCCTCCTCCTCCTCCTCTCCTTCCTACTCATCCTCTCCTCCTCCTCCTCGGGCCCGCTCGCCTGCCGCACGGACCACCTGCCGCACGGACGCGCTCGCGGGCCTGCTCGGCGGCCGCGCGGGCTCAGGCGGTGGAGTTAAGTCGGGCCTGTCCCTCTACAGGAGGAAGCTTCCAAAGTAGTAGAACACATCTGGGGGCGACGTTTCGAGTCTTTGTGGAGCATGCTAGAATCTTGCTTATTTTCTTAATCTTATTTTTCGTCGAGCATCGGTCTATAGGGGGACATGCCCGACCCAACGCTGGATCGGCAGCCGAACAGACTCTGCACCGCGCAACTCGCGCGCGCCGACGGCACTTTGGATGTGCCTGCGGCGCGCCGAAGGGGCCCGACAGAATTATCGGCGTTTGCGCCCGCAGGTGCATTATTTTGCGGGGCGCCCTGGCGCGAACGGCCGAACGATCCTCGTCGCGGGACACTCTGGCAACACGGTTAGCCGACATAAATATTCTCGGCTTAACGCTGGGGGAGCTGCTGCCGAACAGAACCAGCACGAACATAAATTTTCGAGGGTCTGCGCAGGTTTCTTGGATCTGCGCTGTCGAATGGCGCGGGCGTCGGTTTCTGACTCCGCGTGGATCGCTGAACCTCGAACGACTGCGGCTCAGCGCATGTCTCATAGCGCCCGGCCCCTGATCAACGGAAAAGGTGTGTGACCGAAAAACATATGCGATCGAACACGCGACCGGACGTGTAATGTGACCAAATTCCGTAACCTAAAGCGGAAAAGATGTCGCTTTCGAATCAAGCCTTTCGGACAATCTCGGGCGCCAGTTTTTCGGTCACACTCGTGCAGGTGCTCGCGCACTGCTCTAGCCATTCCCTGATAGAGGCGAAGCTGCGTGACAGATGTGGCCTCCATCGAGGGCACTGGCGGCAATCGATGACGGTAGGTGCAGAGCCGAGAGGCTGGGCGACCTCGCCGCAACGGGCGCTGGCGTGGCCAAGTGGCCGATCGATGAAGGCACGGGGCTCTTTCGAAGCCCTTCCAGCTTCGAGGAACTCCCCTGGACCACCCCAAAGGTGGTCCCAAGGGAGTTTCTCGAAATTCGGCCGCGGGTGGGCGCCCGCGGGGAAAATCCAGCCCTGCGCGCGGAGGCCATGTCGAGAAACTCCCCTTGAGACACCCACAGGAAGGTCTCGAGGAAGCTTCTCGCAGTTTGGCCGCGGGGGGGCGCCCGCGGGGAGAATCCCGCCCTGCGGTTGGAGGCCATTTCCAGCAAGGCCTGTTTTCGGGGCCTCTTTGGGCTTTGCCCCCTCTTGGCCTTGACGTGAGGCCCCGCCTTCTGCCCCCCCTCGCGCCCCCCACACCCCTTCCCCCTTTGTCGCAGGGCCTAGCAGGCGTGGCGGCACTTTCTCTACACCAGAGGGGGTGCGCAGGGGGTGGTCACTCAGCGCGGTCTCTATACGGCACTTTCTCTACACCAGAGGGAGTGCGCAGGGGGTGGGGTCGCTATCAGTTTCGGCCTCACACAGCGTGGCAGGCGCGGCACTTCCTCGACGCCACAGGGGGAGCGTTGGGGGTGCGGTCGCTATCCGTGTCGGCCTCGCAAAGCGTGGTGCGGTCGCTATCCGTTTCGGCTTCGCAAAGCGTGGCAGGCGTGGCATTTTCTCGACGCCACAGGGGGTGCGCTGGGGTACGGTCGCTATCCGTTTCGGCCTTGCAGAGCGTGGCAGGCGTGGCACTTTCTCGACGCCGCAGGGGGTGCGCTGGGGGTGCGGTCGCTATGCGTTTCGGGCTCGCAACGTGTGGCAGGCGTGGCACTTCTTCGATGCCACATGGGGTGCGCTGGGGGTGTGGTCGCTATCCGTTTCGGCCTCGCAAAGCGTGGCAGGCGTGGCACTTCCTCGACGCCACAGGGGGTGCGCTGGGGGTGCGGTCGCTATCCGTGTCGGCCTCGCAATTATCCTTTTGATTGGCGTCAGCAACGGTATCGGCGGGGCAACGGCCACCAACATCATTCTAACATGCTTCACTTCAGCTCTCATCACTCCAGCCATAATATAATGTAGGGTTCCTCGGTAGCATAATTTTTTCTCGCCCAAGATTCGCTTGTAGGAGGACATGCCCGACCTAAGACTGCACGTGAGGGTGACCCTTCGCCGGAGCGACGTTTGCTGCGGGCTCACAAGGCTCCCCCCCCAACACTGGCCTGCGCGCTTGGAGTTGGCCTGCCCGCGACCCCCTAAAGGCGCGCACCGAAGGTCGCTCTTGCCCAGAGTCGCTCTTGCGTGCAGTCTTAAGTCGGGAATGTCCCTCTACAGGAGGAATGTACAGAAATAGTCAAGAACCCGTCGGGACGACTTTTCTACTACTACTACTACTACTACTACTACTACTACTACTACTACTGCTACTGCTGCTGCTGCTGCTGCTGCTACTACTACTACTACTACTACTACTACTACTACTACTACTACTAGTTATTACTACTACTACTACTACTACTACTACTACTACTACTACTACTACTACTACTACTACTACTACTACTACTACTACTTACTACTACTACTACTACTACTACTACTACTACTACTACTACTACTACTACTACTACTACTACTACTACTACTACTACTACTACTACTACTACTACTACTACTACTACTACTACTACTACCTACTACTACTACTACTACTACTACTACTACTACTACTACTACTACTACTACTACTACTACTACTACTACTACTACTACTACTACTACTACTACTACTACTACTACTACTACTACTACTACTACTACTACTACTACGGACTATTTTTGAGTATTTTGCTGGCAATTATTTCTTTTTCTTCCAAAACCCGCTTGTAGGGGGACGTGCCCGACCTAAATGTAGTCGAGACTGGCCAGGAGGCGCGGGAGAAGGTGGAGGCCGAGCCGGCCGAGCTGCAGCAGGCCCTGCGGGGCAGCACCCTGCTGGCGCGGCAGAACTACGTCCCCGGACCCCTCCGGCGCCGCGACGCCATCTGGGTGGGCCCTAAAATCGTCAGCGGCACCGTAACGGGTACTCACTGACGGGTACTTTGGGGATGTGCTGAAAGTTGCCGCTTTTGGGCCTCTTTCTGGCATTGCAGCGTTGCCCATATCGGGGAGGGTTGGGTTCGCCGGGCCACTGGCCAAAGTACCCGTTAGTGGAGTCCCCGTTGTAGGGGCGCTGAAATCGAGGCAGTATGGCTACAGATCAAGGCTCCAGGAGTCAGGCGGTGTCGGCCGTGGTGGAGGGTCTAGGAGGGGGGTGCTGGAATGATTTTTGTCGGGTGGGTGGCCCCAAAAGCAAGTCGAGATGGTTACAGAACAAGGCTCCAGGAGGCAGGCGGTGTTGGCCGCTGTGGAGGGTTGGGAAGGGGGGTGCCAGATCGTTCGGGGGCGTCCAAGATCGGAGGAGGGCCACTCGAGACAACGGCGGCACTCCCCGATGTTTTTCGGCCTCTTTGAGCCTCTTGGAGGCTTTTCGTTGTCACGTGGATCCCCCTCGTAACTTGTGAGGAGGGAAGTCGTCGTCTTTACTGGCCCTCCTCCGGCAACAGGGTGTTGTCGGCGGCGAGCCAGGGGGTGAAGTGAGAAGGGGCGGGCCTTCTCAGAAGGCTCGGAAGCCCCCCGCCCTTCTGAGAAGTTCTCGAAACCTTCCCCGAAGACACGGAAATCCTCTCAGAGGGCGCGAGGGCTCCTCCTGAGAAGGCCTCTCCTCCTTCTCACTTCCCCCCCTCGCGCTCGCCGCGGAGGTTGAGGATTGGGCGTGTGGATCTCCTGGCAGGGGGAGGAGGAGGTGGAGGAGGAGGAGGAGGAGGGGGAGGGGGGAGGAGGAGGAGGAGGAGGAGGAGGAGGAGGAGGAGGAGGAGGAGGAGGAGGAGGAGGAGGAGGAGGAGGAGGAGGAGGAGGAGGAGGAGGAGGAGGAGGAGGAGGAGGAGGAGGAGGAGGAGGACCCACCGCGCATCCTTCCTGTACGGGTGCAGGTTGCACGCCCGCGCCCAGCCTGGCCAGGCCGGCCGTGGGCCCAGGACCTCTGCGCAGTCGTGTGTGCCCTGAATGGTCGCTGGTCATGGCTCAGGAGGGAGAAAAACACACAGACATAGTTAATCATCGATTCCCCAGAAAATATGGGAAAATATGGGAAGTGGGGGGGAAGACAAAAACGAAGAAACTGTGGGAAAATGTGGGGAATCCTTTTGTTTGTGTGTATTTATTTGTGTGTCCTGGGGCCCCTTTAGATGGCCACCTCCTCTTCTCGAGGGCGTTCCCCCGTCCGAGCCGGGGCCTCGTGCCCTGGCGCGGCAGGACCCCCCCCCCGCCCCACCGGCCCCCCTCTCGGGCTCCCCCAGGCGTCGTGACCCAGACGCTCGGAGGTGCAGCCGGGGGCCCCTGCCAGGAGCCGCCCTGCTTGCCTCCAGGGTGCCCTGGGCTGCTCGGGTTGGATGGGGCTTTGCTGTGGACAGCGTGACCTTCCCACACCAGGAATCAGCGGGCGTCCTGGGGTCTCAGGACGTTCCCTGCCCCCCCCGTACCCGTCGTCCGTACCTCCGTGCACCCCCCCTTATCCCCCCTCGTCCGCGTCCCGGCCTTGGGCCCGCCGAACGTTGAGCTAACACGCGTCCTGGTAATCATCGGACATGATCTACGGTGGAGGCCAGTCCAGAAGAAACCTTCCAGAAGAAACCTTCCACGGCTGGGTTCGTGATCGAAATCTTAGACAGAACGGACTCCGGGAGAGGTCTGTGGAGTTGCGGCATCGGTACCTCTGTTGCTTCCCTCTCCCCCACCTCGCCGGAGGATCTCCAGCGCGCCGAGCAAAGCGAGGCGGAGGATCTCTGCCGTGCCTCGGCTCTCCGGGGGGCCCTCGCCCATGCAGAGTTTCTCGCTGGGGCCCCACGGGGAGCTCCACCGAGGGCCCCAGCGGCTTTGTCCACACGTGCCCCCGCCGCCCGTGTCGGCGCACCCCTCACGCGTTTCGTGGCCCCATCGGCAGTTCCACCTGTGGCCCCAATGGCGGTGTTCGCATGCGTCCCCGCCGCCCAATTTTGGCACGCCCCCCGCGCGTGTAGGGGGGGCACCCGGGAAGGCCACCTCGGGGGCTCAAGCCCTGACACCCGACGATGCGATTGCGAGGAGGGGGACCCAGGGGCACCTGGAGTCGTGGTGCGCCCGGAGTCGTTGTGTGATCGCCTCCCTGCTGCAAGAGAGGCTGATGCAGCAAGACAGCCATCCACACAAAGTTGGGCAGAGCATGTTCTGGCCTGTGCTGGTAGGGAAAAGAAAGGCCACCCCGGGGGTCCCCCGCGCAGCGCCGGAGCTGCCCAGGCGGCGATATGCGCAGCTGGCAGCGCGCAGGTCTCATGATCCTAAAGGTCGTGAGTCCGATCCTCACTCGCCGCGTCTGCCAGCCCCCCCCCCCCCGCCAGCCGCCCCAGCGGGCCCAGCCCTGCCACCCGATCGATGCGATCTCCTCCGCGCGGGGCCCCGGAGGCCCTGCCCCAGGCCTGCCTCCGAGGCCCCCCCGGGCCCGGGGGCGCCCCCCTGGCGCCTCCCTCGCGCCAACGTCGTGGTCTTCGAGCAGACTGCCTCCGAGTTGGAGGGATCTTTTGAGGGTGAATTCTCGCCCTTCTTTTCCCTGAGGGATTCGGGGGGTCGCGTTCGCCCAGTGCTATCGTTTTGCCTGCACTGCGCACCGTCCATGGCCCCCGCGGGCCGGAGCGGAGGACAAGTGTGAAGTCGGGCGTGTCCCTCTACAGGAGGATTGTTCAAAAATAATTTAAACAAATAGTCAGGGGACGCTTTTCGGCCTATTTCTGACGACTATCGTTGAGTATTTCTTTGGCAATTGTCTGATTTTTCGTCCAAGATCCGCCTGTAGGAGGACATGCCCGACCTAAGCCTTCCACTTCCGTCCCGATCCTGCTCGCGGAGAGGGGGGAGGGGCACCGAGGGAAGCGCTTTCTGTTGCGAAGGCCTTGTGGCCGGTGCCGCCGACCCTGAATGGCGACGACGACGACGACGACGACGACGACGACGACGACGACGACGACGACGACGACGACGACGACGACGACGACGACGACGACGACGACGACGACGCCGACGCCGACGACGACGACGACGCTCGCGGCGAGGGGGAGGGGCACCGAGGGCAGCGCTCTCTAGTTGGCGCCCGAGGGCCTGCCCCGAGGCCAGCTCTCCGTCCCCGGGGCCGTGGTGCGCTGCTCCCCAGGCCCGTGGCGGGCCTCGGGCACCCCGAGAGCGGCGAGGAGAGGTCGGGGGCAGCAAAGAGGGAGGCGACGTTTCGAGGCTCGAGGTTTCGGGAGCGGAAAAGAGGGGGGTGATGACTAGGGGGGGGTGGATTTCATGGCGCGGGCCATGATTTTTCCTCAGATTTCATGGCGCCTCTTCTCATTTTATTACGTCCCAGGCCCCCCCGCTGGGCCGCGCACATGCCGCCGGTCATGATTTGCACCCCCCCCTCTTGGACACCCCCCTCTTGGCCGCTCCCGAAGGTTTTCGGGCGCTTTCCCTGGTTCTCGGCCGCTTCCCAGCCTCGGGGTGCTTTGCAGCGGCTGCGCCTCGCAACGGGCGTTCTGGGGGTGCCCAGATCGTCCCGAACGGCCGCCGGAGGCCCGAGTTATGATCCGAAGTCGGGGGCGGCCAAGAGGGGGGTGAGGACTGGCGGGGTGTGGATATCGTGGCGGGGGCCATGATATCTCCCCAGATTTCATGGCGCCTCCTCTTATTGTGAAGGCCTGACGGCCTGTGCCGCCGACCCAGAAGGACGACGACGAGGACGACCACGACGACGACCACGACGACAAAACGACAACGGCGTTCTGATGACCCTGCCACAAGCTCGGGACATGGGGCGGGCGGTGGAGGGAGGAGGAGGTGGAGGAGGAGGAAGAGGAGGAAGAGGAGGAGGAGAAGGAGGAGGAAAAGGAGGAGAATGAGGAAGTGGAGGAGGAGGAAGGAGGAGGAGGAGGAGGAGAAGGAGGTGGAGGAGGAGGAGGAGGAGGAGGAGGAGAAGGAGGAGGAGGGGGAGGAGGAGGGGCCTCCTCTTATTTCAGTGCGTCCCTGGCCCCCCTGGGCTGCGCACGTGCCGCTGGCCATGACTTGCGCCCCCCCCCGCCCCCTCCCCTTTGGACCCCCCCCTCTTGGACGCCCTCGAAAAAGTGCAGCCGTCCCCCCCTCAAGACTCAAGAGAACGTGCCGTCTGTGTTCAAGGTTCAGGAGCAAAGCTGCCGTCCCGATCTGTTCGTGGCGAGGGGTGTGGGGGGGTAAGACTCGACCTTGCTAGACCCAGGGCTCACCGTGCGTTTCGACGGTCCCAGCGCGAGTTCTGGTGGTACAGCTTTCGTGAGACCTTTTCAGCGTGAGTTTGCGTCACGTTTCAGACCAGGCCCTGTCGTTCTTGGGATCCCCGTCGGGCAAGCTCGAGTCGCCCAGACTCGAGTCTTTCGTCCTATATGCTTCCGAGCCTCGGGGCCCCGGTCTTGACCCTCTCTTTGGGATCCGTTTATCGTCCCGAGTTTTTTTTTTTGACACGCCCCGGGCACCGGAGCTGGCCTTCGGATCCCCAGAGCAGAGTGAAACCTCGGAGTCGACATTTTTGAGCTTTCAGATGAATGGCCGATTTCCCACCACCACTACCATAGGTAGGGAGGGGAGGAGAAGGAGGAGGAGGATGATGATGAGTAGGAGGAGGAGGAGGAGGAGGAGGAGGAGGAGGAGGAGGAATAATAATAGTACTACTACTACTACTACTACTACTACTACTACTACTACTACTACTACTACTACTACTACTACTACTACTACTACTACTACTACTACTACTTACTACTACTACTACTACTACTACTACTACTACTACTACTACTACTACTACTACTACTACTACTACTACTACTACTACTACTACTACTACTACTACTACTAATAATAAACAATAATAATAACAATAATAATGATAGCAACACTAATACTACTAATACTATTACTAATACTATGTATTTTAATACTACTACTACTAATATTAATATTATTAAAACTACTAATGTTAATGTTAGTATTATTAGTGATAATATTTATAGTAATAATAATAACAATAATAATAAGAAGACGAGGAGGAGGAAGAGGAGGAGGAGGAGGAGGAGGAGGAGGAGGAGGAGGAGGAGGAGGTAAGCACGCTACAATCTGAGCATTCGAGTGTGCTCAACGTCAAAGAAGGAGGAGAAGGAGGAGGCGACAAGGGAATGCGTCGGCAAATCGACTCCTGTCATTACCAGCCCTGCAGCCCTCTAAAACACAAATTAAATGCGAAAACCGACAGCAGTTCTCGAAATAACTCCAACAATAGAGTAATTTCGTAAATCTACTTCGGACAAAAGACCGAATCCTCAACTCTGGATTTGACAGGTGAACGCGCTTGATGTCTTGTGACCACGAGCTGTAGCCCGCGAGTTGAATAAAAAAACTCAGGCCACTTCTTCAGAAAACTCGAACAACAGAAATCATTTCGTTAACCTAGCTCGGGCAAGACGGCAAATTTTTAACTTTAGACGGAACAAACGAACGCGATTAATGGATCCAAATCGATTTCTGTGATAATGAGCTCTGTAGATGCCATACAACTCGAATTGAGTATAAAACATCGAGAATTTCTGTCAAGGGAATCGAAGAATACGAACAAATTTGTCGATTTAGCTCAACTAACAGACCGACTTGAGATCTCTCGATTGAATAAGCGAGCGCGCCTAATCATTCTATGTCGCTTAATTGTGTTTACGAGCTTTGTAGTTGTTCTAAAACTCGAGTTATATTCCGAAAACCCAGCGCGTATTTAGATGACTCGAAACGACGATTCTGCCACCGTGCTTTTCGATAAAAATTTACCCGATCGAGTTGAGATCAAAACGGCAGGGGGGGAATAAAATCGAATTGCACGAAAAAAATATTAGAGCTCGAATGGTTGAATTTCGAGAACAAAATTTTTAATTGACCAAAGATTACCAAAACTTACGTCGAGATTATCTAAATGTTCGATCTGTTATAACAGAAGTTTTCAAGTAAACATGTTCCAGTATATCCAGCAGGAGTTGAAATGTTCGATTACATGTTCCGTAGATATCCAATGTTAAGAATGTTTCCCTATTCAAGATTTGTTCAAGTAGTTCGAACGTGTCGAAATATATTCTTATTGTTCTTAATGATTCTAGATTATATAGTTTCCCTCCGTTGTCTTCTGTTTGTTTTTTTTCTTATGTATTTTTTTGTGTTGTTTTGCGTTCTTTATGTTTTTTCTGTGTTCGTTGGTTCCTTTTATAGAGATGCATCCCCATTATCGCGTTTTTTCGGTGATTTTCGATGTTGATCGAGCAGTTAACAGACAATATACCAAAACGCATCATGTTTTTCACGGGTTCACGAACAGAAGGAACAATTGAAAAGAAAACGTTCAAATATTATTGATTTTTGCAATTAATTATGTCGAAGCGTTTTGGATGTAATTTGAAATGTTTCCGGAAATGTTTAAATTTTTTCATTAGTAATTCTGATAAGTATTAAAAAGAAACAAGAAGAATAGATTATTTTTCAGTTTTTATATTATAAGTTTTAAAGTAGCGCGGAATATCGGTTGAATTCATCAACATTTGTTTTTTTTTTTGTTTATTGAAACATGAAAATCCTAATTGCCAATATTTTTTCACCATAAGTCTTATTGGTTGTTTCGAAACATGTTCTAATGATTGCATGAATATGTCGAACATGTAAATTAGATTTGCTGGTTTCGATAATTTAATGTTTGCGAGTGAAAACAAAAATATCGAACCCTGCTTTCAATTTTGTGTTGGCAGCGTGCGCAGGGAACATTGCAAAAAATAGTGCCGGGTATGGGAGCGGCGGTAAATTCATGCAGCAGTATTTCGAAACCAGAGGTGAGAGCGATATAAATAAATTCTCCAGCCGCGAGAAAATGCACTTTAATAATATAATATAATCAAAGCATGCTGTTTCGAGCCATCCGGAATTTTTTTCCTGGAAAAAATCCATTTCATTTTTTTGAAGCGTTGTGTGTACACATCGACGCATGCCGGAATCGTTCAGCTTTTCTTGCCCGTTCGAACAGATTTCGGAGGGTTTACGAGATTTTTCTTCGAATTCTTTTGTGTTTCTTCCTGTTTTTTTTTGTATTGTTGTTTTCTCTATGCCTTGTTTTTTGTAGTGTTCATTTTATTTATTTATTCAGTAGGTGTTGTTTGTTTGTTTTTTTTCTCTTTGTGTGTTTTTTTCGATTATATTCTCATTTTTTTATTTTCATTTTTTTTTCACTCTGTGTTTGTTGTTCTGAAATGATGGTGTCATAGGTATGTCCGAATTTCGTGTGTTCTTAATTTTATTATTTATTTTCTATTATTTTCTTGTCGTTTGGCGACACGCGCAAGGCGCAAGCGACAAGTATTTGAAAAGTGTCGCGAGATCATAAACAGTTGGTCTACGTAGTTTTAAAGCAGAAAAACATACGATTCTATTTGCTCAAAGAAAAAAAAAGAAAATACGTGATATATAGAAATACGGCAATACATGAATTTCAAAACACAATCGCCTTGTGTTGTCTTTGCATGGGATACCATCTAGCGTGTCTGGAAACACCAAACAATTGCAAATAAACGATTATATTGAACGAGAAACAGGAAGAGAGAGACGCAGGAAACGAATGCGGAACCTAAGTAAACAAAATTCATTAAATTAATTATATATTTCACAGCATCTTGGATTTTCCATCAGAAACAGATGCTAACGTTCGAACACATTCTAGAATCAAAGTGCATTTTTTATTTCGATGCGTCGATCAGAACAATCACGATTTTTTTTTCTCGTTCGCGACTTGTGCACCACACATTAGATTCGGTACAGTTATTTTGTTTTTTTTCAAAGTTTTTTATGAAGAATTGGCTGAGGAGACTGGCCTCCTTCAGCGTGCGAGATTTCCGGAATGGATTTTGAGTTATTGCCAGATTCAGAAGCAGTGTCGTACTGAATATTTTATTATTTTAATGCACGAGAGCAAACCACAGGCTTTTATGTTCGCTACGATAAGCAAATTGCGACGGCGCATGATCACCTAAACGTTCGAGGCGCAAGCAGGCTACCGATGATGCGTTTTTTTTGTTGTTTTAGATTGCGATGTACAGTCTTCGATAATAACGGACGATACAGTGTACGTATCAAAAATCTAGAACCATGGATGATTTGCCGAGCAAGAAGATAGATTCGCAATCCAAATTTGCGTGCAAAGTTCACTCGAGCACGAACCGAATTTCATTTGCTGGAAAAAGTTGTTGTTGAAAACCCAGCCTTTTCTATGTTGAGTTTCTTGGTATTCCTTTCGCCAAACAGAGTTAGAAAATTTCCACCATTGCTTGCTGCCACGGCGCATGTTGCGGAAACGCAACTGCGTGCGCTGAACGACTTCGTGTGCAGAGAGCATCAGTGCACCAGCGGCAAGTGAGGGGGGGACTTCCGTGCCAGAAGCGCGCCTTTTCTCTTTAACTAATCGCACACTCTCTGAGCCAAGAGTATGACCAGAACGACATGGGTCACGAGACGCAGTTTCATTCTACGTCGTCTTCTCGTTCTTCCCGTTTTCCCTTGGTTCCAGTGTTGTTATATTGGTCTGATGTTTCTGGCGGTTTCGACCGAGTCGATTGTGATTTTTTTTGTGCGAAGCTGCAGTCGGTTCGCCCCCTCAGTTGTTGCCTCTTTTTGCCAGCTGGTTCCCTTCCGTTCGTCTCTGTTCTTTCCGTTCTCGTCCTTGTTGTTTCCTTCTTTATTTCCCTTTTTTGTTTTCGTCTTCGTTTTTTGTTTTGCTGCTGCCGTTTGTCGTCGTTCCTTTCCGCTTCCTTTGGCCGCTTGCGTGGGGCGCAGCGCGCGCGTTGCGCGTTCGCCGTGCACGTGGGGGTTGTGCCCTTCCCCTCCCTCTCCCCCTTCTCCCTTCTTCTCTCTGTTTTCGTGTTGTTTCTCCTTGTTGTCGGCTTTCTCCGTTTTTTTTTTTTTTTTTTTTTTTTTGTTTCTCTCTCTCATTCTCTCTCTCTCTCTCTTTCTCTCGTTTCCTGTATTTCTCTTGTTTTTCTCTTTCTTTTTTTTTCTCTTCGTTGTCATCCTGCGACTTCCCCGCCTGCCGCTTCGGTGGCCCCGTAGGAGACAGGCTTTTTCCCACTGGATGATTTTTTATTTCGATGTGATTTGGTGAAGATGACTGCGCTGCAGAGGTCCGACAGAGAAAAAAAAGTGGCGATTGGAGGCCAGCTTTCTCGCCCGTTCAGCATGGAAAACATGGTTTTCCAGAGCGCTATTTGGGGGCCGCCTTTTTGGAACATCTTTTTCGCTGACGCTTGCATAGCCATCCAAGAGTGCTTTCAAGATTGATTCATTCACAGAGCTGTTCTGGGAATCGATCCTGCGTGCTTTCAGAGATTCTTTAAGCTGGATGCGGCGCCGCCGCCGGCCAGGGCTCCCAGAAGACACAGACACCATCTGGTGGAGCCGCCCTTCACAGCACCAGATTTTCTTTTACGCTCAGCGATTGGTGCCGTTCGCATATATAACAATCTCCCTGACTTTATTGTTTCCGCTCGTGGTGTCAGCGTATTTCAATCTCGCCTTCAAAATCTCGTGCGTGCTCGTGCCCGCCTTTTTGACGACTGGCCGGTTTCGTTTTCCCCTCGCCTCCCGCTGGCTTCGCGCCCGCTCCGTGGGTGCCGGGATTGGCGTGGTTAGCTCTTCCTTTCTCTCGTCTTCCCTCTTCTCCTCTCCCCTTTCCCTCCCCCTCCTCTCCTCCCTCGTCGTCTGCTGCCGTCGTGTCCCGCCGTCGCCTTTCGTTCGCCCGTCTTCGTGTCCCTCCCCTTCTTCTCCTTCTCCTCCCCCCCGGCCGCTCTGCGTGGAGCGCAGGGTGCGCGCGTTGCGCGTTGCCTCTTCGGGGCTCGGCCCTCCCCTCTCGCTCCCTCCCCCTCCCTTCCCCCCCTGTTGTCTGTCGTCTGCTGCTGCCCTTCCTCTCCCTCCTCTTCTCTCCCCCTCTTGCTCCTCTCCTTTCCCTCCTTCTTCCTCTGCTTTGTGTTTCTCTTTTTGACAGTCGTAGCCGTGCTGCCCTCACTTACTTGAGCATGTGGTGAGATTCATCTGCTGTTACGAGATACGTAGAAAAAAAAGATCGTTGACCAGTTCTCTTTTGCTTGGGCAGGAATAGGAAGTGTTCTTCTTTCTCACATGGTTTTTTCAATCCAGGAAATTTTCTTTCCCTTCATTTTCGCTTTTTCCGTTTCTTCGGGATCCCGCCGCCGCCTTCGTCATTTCATTGACCCTTGCAGGATCGGCTCGCAGGATTTCTTGACCCGGTCCCGACTCGGATTGCGTGAGTACGATATTTCACCCGACAAAAAATGATGGCGTTTTTTCCGGTCTCAGAGTTCCAGAGGCACCTGCAATTTTTGCTGTGTCACGCCGCGCAACAAGGCCACCTTCGTTGGTGCCATATGTTCAACTGAAGACCGCCTGCAGCAAATCATTTTCTGTGCACTTGCTGTGACTGGCGGGTTTCCGTATTCTGTCCTGTTTCGTTTCTTCTCGTCATTATTTCCCTTTTTTGCCTTTTTTTCCCTGTGCCGGGGCATTTCGCGTGCTCGGCTCAGAACGGCTTGGTCTGGTGAGCAGCGGGCCGAGCTTTCTGGGCCTGTCCAGGGTTATTCCACACGGTTCATAGCGTTTGCATCATCACGAAGCGATGTTTTTTGCAAGCCAATATTCGATTTGTCACCGGCGAGTTGCGTTCGTGCGCCGAGGTTGATACAACAGAGTTGCAAATTAATTATATCTATATAGAAAATGAAAAATAATAAACAAACATAGGAGACAACAAAAAACCGATTAATATATTTTGATAAACTGAAAACAAAAGCAGGGGAACTTTCTGTTAAATTATCCCTCATTCTTTCTCCTCTTCCGTGAAGTGTTTGTCTTTCTGAGACGTGGTTCAATACCTCGATTGCTAAACCAGCATTCGCAGGTTTTTTTTTTTTTTTTTTTTTTTTTTTTTTTTTTTTTTTTTTTTTTTTTTTTTTTTGTCAGGCACGGCAATCTTCACAAATCTGGTGTAGCACCGTTTGCGGTCGATTTTTTGGGTCCAGTTTGTTCTTGGTTGCGCGTCTCCCCAAACCGCATCCATGGTTTGTGGCGCAGGCCACGTCCATGAGTACGAATCGCCGGTCACGTCGCTGGTTGCGAAAGTTGCTCTCGCTTCAGTGTTTGCCACATCCGGCGAACGTCGTCTTCGCTTCCGCGCCAGCCACATCCACGACTACGACGGCTGCTATCGCTTGCGAAAATTGTTTTCGCCCTTGCGCCGGCCACATCCATTATTGAGAATGTTGCCGCCACAGCGCCAACGACATCCATAATTGCGACAGTTGTTGTTTTTGCTGCGGGAGCCGGCTTCTTCTTAGGAAACTAATAGGGATTAGTGGTGCAGTTTGCACTTTTGCATTGCATGTGGCTGTTTCGACTCATTTTTGGTGCATCATTTGTTACAGCGCGCGGGTAACACAGTGGTGTCGCCGAGCCATCGGCCACGTTAGGTTTGATGGGTCAGGTTAGCTTTGGCGTTGTGTAGTGTCAACAGGGCCTGGGTCAGGTTAGGGATAATATTGACTGCGTGAAAGAGGGTATTCATTTATGAGGGCGTCGTTCGAATTATTCTATGTTTGGATGTTTACGCTTTTACGCCTTTTGGATTTCAAATAAGCATCTCCTCAATATGGAGCACGTTTGTATTCAACCACAATTGTTTTGCCCAGTCTAGTGAACGGTGGATGGGTACATGACATGTCGCAGACACGGGCACAATCAAATCACATGATTTTACAAGATACTTCCAAAAACGAAGACATTCGAAAACATCGACATGATGTCGCGCGTGCAAAGATAGAAACATTTTTTGTCTCGACAATTTATACTTTCATTTCTAGCTGTGTCGATTTGCGTTCGCAGCGCATTTTTTTTTCAGGCTTTGTCGTGGATCGTTGTGTATTGACAGTAGATCAGTTTTTATGTGTGAGTAGCAGTCGATTCCACCGGTTTTTCGGCGATATGGAATAGTTTGTTATTGATTGTGTTTTGGTTGTGTATGTTTGTGTAACCGTTTTAGTGCTTGTGTTATTTTGTCAGGGGTCGTCATTTTCCGGGAAATTGGGGTTATTTCGTGTTCGCGTTCAGGATTTTGGTGGTTTGTCTTATTATAATTATGTGGCGTTTACCAGCCTTGAATTTTTGGGTTTGTTTATCAGTAGCGCCGTCGATTTGATTTGTTTTGTTCGAGGTACCTAGGTTAGGTTGTAATTTTGTTAGAATTGATAGTTTGTTGGTGTTTATTTTATTTCGCCTCTGCGCCACAGGTTGAGAAACATGTTGTTGTTGCGATACGATTCGCAGCCGTATCCATCCGTATTTGGTTGTTTTTCTGAATATTTTTTTGGTCGCCTGTGAATTCGCGGTGATTTTGACCAATATGCGTTTTCAGGTTATTTTGCTCAGACAGTGACCTGGCTGGTATTCACGGTTTCCGTAGCATCTACGATTTGTGTTGCTTGCCGGCGCCTGTTGAAAGCAGAGACGATGTGGGAAAGGCGAAGAGGAGGAGGTGAGAAAAAGGATCAGAAAGAGAAGTAATTATTTCAGAAACGTTTGTGTTTTCATGTAGGCTGGTTCGCCAGTGAACTTGTTCGTCTGATAGTTTCTGTTTTACATCGGTTTCTTGATCGTATTCGTTTTCTCCCGTGGCCCTGCTGGTCGTTGAGCGGTTTCCGTTTGCATCATCTGGTGCGCACGCAATTGAAATCGATGTGTAACGGGTCTTTTTCGGATCGCCTTTTTGGTTTTCTTTTTGTTTTCCGCGCGTTTTGCTTTGGTTCTGTCGACTTGTGTTTTCATTGGTGTTTGGACGGTTCAAGTTTTCTTATGTGTGCCTGTGATTCCGCCAGTTCTAAGCAGTTTTTTTTGTTCGCATTGATTTGCCTGTGATCCCAACTTGTCTGGCGCACACGGTTAGCCTCGGTATTTTTGACGCTCTGCATAGCCCCAGTAGCCCATTCAAATCGTACGGCCAGGCGGGTTGAGATGATCAGGGAAGTGTAGGAGCAAAGAGGGAGACAGCCGTTATCATTCGATGGAGGAGGAGGAGGAGGAAACGGAAGGGGGAGGAGAGCGGAAGGTTGAGCAAGAATTGGCCGATGAGGCATCGGAACAAGGGAAAGGACCAGAAAGACGAGCAATCCTTTTGGAGGCACATTGGAGGTTATCTTCATCAAACTTGGAATCGTGGGGCCATCCTGAAAGAGGGGGCCCTTCAATAGCATTTCAAGTCGCCTTTGGAGGCCTTCTTGGGGCGCTGTGGAGAAGCGCTTGTGGCCGTATTGGGGCTCTCGTGGGCATCTTTTGGGGCTTTCTTGTGCCTTCTTGGAGCCATCTTCAGGTCGAAAGGCCATCGGAAGTGGAAAGTCGAAAAGCCAGTCCAGAGACGGTGCCCTGGCGAGAGCATACAGAGGAACAAAGGGCTTGGGACGCCGACGTACCCCAATAGTGGAGAAGGTGGCGGAGGAACAGGAGGAACAGGAGGATAAGGAGGATGAGGATAAGGATGAGGATGGGGATGAGGAGGAGGAGGAGGAGGAGGAGGATCATACCTCGTGGAGCTCTTCGGCATCGATGAGCTAGAGGAATTCCGGCGCGGGGTGGAGCTAGTTGGCCGACCCGACCAAAAGAGACAATGTGACACATTTCGGTCGGTTTTCCGAAGATTTGAAAGATATTTGACAATTCATTTTGAGAAACCAGATTTTTCGCACCTGTAGTGGATTATGCCGCGTCTGCCAGTCAAATTCTCAGGTCCGTAGGTGCAGTATTACTATCAAAACACTTGGAGCAACCGTCTTTGGATAAAAACATAAAAACGTGTTTTTTCGAGTTTTTTGGGTTTTGCTCCAGAGTCTTTCTTCATGTGTATCGAGGAGCGCCGTGCGAGAAAAGAGCTCCACGAGGGCCCCGGCGGTAACCTGGTTGACGGTTTACCGCCGGTTCCCAGTGATGATGATGATGGTGATGATGATGTTGACGATGCTGTTGATGATGCTGATGATGCTGCTGCTGATGATGATGATGATGATGGTGGTGGTGGTGGTGATGATGATGGTGATGATGATGATGATGATGATGATGATGGTGCTGCTGCTGCTGATGATGACGGTGATGATGGTGATGATGATGATGATGAGGAGGTGGAGGAGGAGGAGAAGGAGGAGGTGGAAGAGGGGGAGGAGGAGTAGGAGGAGGAGGAGTAGTAGGAGGAGGTGCATGAGGTGCATGAGGTGCAGGAGGTGCAGGAGGTGCAGCGGATGAATCTTGGAAGGCTTTTAAAGGCCTCTTGGAAGGCGTCTGGGGGGAATCGCGAATCCATGTTTGGATCGCGATTCCATGTTTGCGCGCCCCCGATTCTCAGAAGGCGCGGGCCTTGTCTGTAGATGCAAGGCCGGCGCCTTCGAAGGAGCAGGCTCCTTCTAAGAAGCCTTCCCCCCTCCCCCTACCCCCTTTTGTGCGCGTCATCAATCTTCGTCTTCGGCGTCGTTGTTTTCGTCGTCGTCGTCGGAGCAGTCGTCGGATCACGCTGGCGTTAAGTCGGGCGTGTCCCTCTACAGGAGGAATGTTAACAAATCAGCAAAAAACATAGTCTGGGGACGATTATCCTCCTATGTTTGATTTTTGAGTATTTTGGATTTTTATTTCTCGCCCCAAATCCGCCTGGAGGAGGACACGCCCGATCTCATCGTTGTTTTCGTCGTCGTCGGAGCGGTCGTCGGATTACGCTGGCGAGGGGAATCTTGGTGCCCGTTTAGTCCGAGTCTTCTTGGTCGGACCGTCGTTTTGGCCTCCACGGGAAGAAATAAGACGGCAGAAGTGCTTCACATGGGCTTCGTGGGACCATAATACGTTGTGTTTAACGATGTGCCGTGCGCGGAAGATACCATGCTCGTGAGGGCGAACTCCGTGAACAAGTTGTATCTCTTGGACCTCACCGTTAACGTGGGCAAACAATGCGGCCTAGATCTGACTTGTAATATGACAGTTGTGCTGAATAAGTGTCGACAGTGATGGTTTGGTTTTGGTTCTTGGGCCATGGCAAATTCAGCGCGTACATCGAGCAACCTATTTGGGTAGAGTGTTGCACAGCAAAGCCGGCAACAAACCAGAAGTTACGAGAAGGCAGGGCGAAGCACGAGGTGTATTCAGAGTATTGGCCAAACTCTGGAACCATACAGGTACTTCAAAATCGGAGCAGTTCGGCTTTGTGCCGAAAGTGTCGTACAATCTGGAACAGGTATGGTTATTGCAGGCAGACTGGCACAGGTAGGACTACTTTCACGGTTTTTGTTTTTCGAGAAACGTTGGGGATTCCACATTTATTATTCCCGGGTGTCGAACGCCACGGTTCTGTTTACAGCGCAGAAGGCAAGCGCAGTCGAAAGATAAAACATGCTCTGCCAGACGATATTTCAGATTTCTAGTGTGTGAGCTGGGAACAATTGCGCCAACACGGTGGCATTTGGTCCGGAGACGTGGCCGCGCCAATTTACAATTTGGCCTCTGCGTTTGGATCTTATCATCGGAAGGCTTCGAGGAGGCAGTCCGTATTCCCCTGTCCTCGTATTCCTCCTCGCCCTCCTTCCTTCCCTTCTGCGGCAACAAATTCGTGCGGCATGTTCTTTCTACCTGACAGTCGTGGTGCGCTCGGGTTTCCTGCTTCACAGTCGGGCCCCCTGTTTCTGAGTGCCGCAGTCCTGATGCGCTTGCTTTTGCTTCACAGCCGAATCGTCGCGCCATCTCTCTTGCGCGAGTTTTCCGGACAGGTGCCGCTTGCGCACACTTCTGCCCATGCGTTCCTGGCCGAAATCCGGGTCAGTAACGGCAGTGGTACCCAAGCGCCGTGCCAAGGGCTGGCGCACGGCTTCGGCATCGCTAAGTTTGAAATTCTGGGGGTCTGCGCGGATTTCTTGGGTTGGCGCTGGACCCCCCTTCCCTGGCGCGTGGAACGCGCTGGGCCCACGATCGTGCCCCCTCGGCGGCCAGGCGGGCTGTCTGCTCCCACCGCTGCGCGGCGTCGGAGCTTGGCCCGTTCGGCCGTCCCCTCCAGCTCGATGCTCGTCGGGGCGCGTGTCAGCCTGCTGCGTGCGCTGCCCGTCCAGTTCCGCCAGTAACGCGCTGCCTGTGTCGGCGCACTTGGGACGTTCCAGAAAAGGCTTCGCCTTCGATGGACCGAGAGGGTGTCGTCCCTTCCTCGGCGGAAGGCGGCGGGAGCTGGCGGAAATAAAACGTTGGTGCTAGGGGAATCTGATGTTTTCCCCCAAGAGATGGCGACCTTTTGGGGCCCAGGGTTTCTGGAAACCGCTACCTGACACCGCCCGCGTCGCATGCGAGGGCTTCGGTGGGCAAACACATGTAGGCGCTGACTGCACGTTGCAAGGATCATCGATCGGCTGCCGAACGGGCCCAGAAATCGAGTGTCGAGGAAGAGCAGGCGACATAAACATACATTTTCGGATGTCCGCGCGGATTTTCTCGGATCGGCGTCGGACCCCCCTCCCCTGGCTCGCGGAGCGCGCCAGCGTCGGCGCCAGAAGCGCTGCCAGGGGGCCTGGCGCCGGTCGGAGGAATCCGCGCGGACCTCCCGAAAGATTGTGTTTTTTGTTTCCCTTCGATTCTGTAGATGACGCGGGTGTCGGTTTCTGACAACGCGGGCATCGGTCGGAACGATCGTGGCTTCCCGACAGTGCAGATCGTTCGGTATCGGCCGATGCTGGGCCACGGTCGGCGGCGCCCACCCCTGGTCGTGCTTCCCTTTTATATTTATGTATGTATATATATATATATGTATGTATGTTGATTTATTCATTCAACTATGTATTTAGTGAATTGTGCATTCATGTATTCATGAATGTATGTGTGTGTGTGTGTTTAGATAGATGTGTGTATACAAACACATATATATATATATATATATATCCTGAAGCGAGCTCAGGTGCCGAATTTCGCCGAATAGGCGCAGAAGGAGATCCGGTGGGGCCCGTCGCGCGTTCGCGCGCGCGCGCAGGCGCGCCATGCGCGCCCGCACGCGGCTGGCGCGCCCGCGCCTCGCGGCCGCCTCGCTCGCCGCGGCGCTGGGCGTGCTGCGGGCCGCGCGGCCTGCGCGGCCCAGCGGGGCGCAGCGCCGCGCGGCCGCGGCCGCTTCCCAGGCCGCGGCCGCGGCTTGCCGCCGTCGATCGCCGCCGCTGCCGTCGTCGCCGCGCCGATCGGAGATCCAAGGTCGAGGGTTTCGGGCGCTGTCTGCGCTGTCTGGGCCTTTAGGAGGCTCCTCGTCGCCGCGGGCGGGGCCTCTTCGAATTCCTGGTCAGAACGCGCCCCTGGACAGGCACGGGGGTCGATTTTTGACCAGACCTCGTCGCCGCCGCCGTCGTCGCCGCCGCCGTCGTCGTTGCCCCCCCCCGTCGCCGCGGTCGATCGAGGGTCCAGGATCGAGGCCGCTTGGAGGATCCAGGATCCGTGCCCAGACATGCGATGTGTCGATCGCGAAGGCCTTGCGGCTGGTGTCGCCGACCCTGGAGGAAGACCTGCATGATGAATGTGGCAGCCCGAGGTGTTGGGAGTGTCGGGGCCACACGCCCCGAAGAGCCCCATGAGTTCCCCCAGGATGTGTGACGAAATTCTGGGGGCCCCAGGCGAGCGCCTTGAAGGGACCTCAGCGGCCTTCCCAGCGCCCAGATAGGGCCCCAAGAAAACCCAAGATTTGCCTACGATGGCCCGAGTAAAGGTCCTGGAAATGTATACCGCGCCCAGAGGGCCTGATATAAAAAAATATGATTATACAACCAACCCAGACAGGTGCCACATTTTTCTACGCGATCTCATGTGAAAAGCTCTGCAATGCTTTTGCTGATCTTGTGTGCGTTTTCGAATCAAACATGGGCCGCTAGCCGCTCAGCCAACCAGGACGCCAGGCCCTCTTGGGCCGCTCTCGTGGGCCACTCGTGGGCTTTCTCACAATCATGGGGCCCGTCTGGGGGCCTTCTTGGGCCGTCTGAGGGTGTGAGAGGGGTCAATGAGGGTTTCGATAGAGCTGGGAACAGAGCCATACCAAAGGTTCATTGTATGATACTGTTGATGGCCTGCTTGGAAGTCTCTTGGGGCGCTCTGGGAGCTTTCTTGGGGCTCTGTTGGAGGCTTCCTGGAGCACCTCCATGCTTTCTTAGGGTCGCGCGAGCCCCAAGATGGGCTCGAAGGGATACCAAGAGGCTCGTTGAGGGCCCCGAGAGGTCCCGAAGAAGACGCCCGCAACAATGCTCAGAACCATCATATCACAGGCTCTTGGAATGGTACTGTTGGAGGCCTTCGCGGAGTTCTATTGGAGCCCCCTCGTGGCACTCTTGCGGATCTCTTTGGGGCCCTATGGGACGACTGTTGGAGCCCTTTCTGGATTCCTTGGGTCCCGTGAGGCTCCACGTGGGGGACCCACGAGGCACGAAGAGGCTCTTCGAGCCCGAAGAGGGCCCCAAGGCTCTTGGCCCGATATGGTTGGGGGCTTTCATGGGGCTTTCTTGCAGCAAGGGGGTATAATTAACAGGGCCCCAAGAGGGCCTCGCCAAGGCTCCCGACATAGCTCCCAACAGTTTCATTCCGAAAGCGCAGAGATAGTGTCGACAATGCTCCCGAAGCAGCCCTCGACAGTGTTATACCAAAGGCTCTCGCTATGATGCTGTTGGGGACCCCTTGTATGCTGTTGGGGACCATTTGCGAGCACCCGTGGAGCCCTCTCTGGGCTCTCTTCGAGGGTGCCCTCTAGGGGCTATCGTGGGGCGTTTAGGCGATTTCAGACCCTCTTGGATCATATACTTGGCTCCAACAAGAGTTTCCTTGGAAACTCGCAAGAGGAATAATATGTATGTAAACCCGTCGGCAAGATGAAAAGTCGCGCGCGCGTGCTCAGCGTTCGCACGCACGCGATCCCAAGACGTCCCATGGCCACAACATGCTTCCAGGAATGCCTCAGGCCACGGACGATAACGTCCAGAGGACCCAGGATGATGCCACCCCAACGCGATCCCGCCATGGATTCTGGACCGTCTCAGGCCGACTCGCAGATGACGAAACACATGAGCAACGCGTGACGCCGAGATGGCCCGATGGCAACAAGATGGATCCAAGCGCGCCCAGGGTGGCCTCATAATGACCACGCGATGGTTGCGTGATCCAAACATGACCGGGATATGATCTCAAGATGACCTCAAGACGACCCCAACACGGCAATAATACTGCAACTTATGAGCCCCATCTTACTTCGAGCCGATCCCAGCATGGTGGGATCCGTGAACGGCCCGGGATTTTGGTCCACCCCAGTTTTAATGGGTGGGATTTTGATCGTCCTGAACTAAACTTATTATATTAAAGCGGAATAAGCCAGGCGGGATCCCGCCCGGACCACGGAGGAAGACAACATTGCTAGGCTTCTACGGGGGTAGGGGGTTCGGAAGGGGCGTCGTTTACTTCCGCTGACATTGGCAAGCCTTCCGGCGGCCTTCCCCCGTCTTCCGCCTCGTTTTACTTCCGTCGACTTCCGCCGGCCAGCGTCGTGATGAAAATTCCAGGAACTTTCATTGGGGCGATGTAGTGACCTGTGGCCCATCCCGCCACCGAGCCTGGTCAGCTGGTCAGAGTCCTCACGGGTCCTTCTTGGGGTCTCTTCGGAGGGCTCTCGGGGGCTTTTGGAAGCAGCTGTGAGGCCGCTTGGGAGCCTCCTGGGAGCCTCCTGGGGGCGTCTTGTGCCTTCCTGGGGGCCTTTCGGGGGCCTCTGCGCACCTCTTGAGGGCCTCTTGGGAGCCTCTTCGGGCCTCCCGCGAGCCTCTGGGGGCGGCGAGCTCGACATGTCAGTTCGTGTTCGCCCTTTGGGGCTCCTTTTGGGACGTTCTGGGGGCCCTTTTCGACTGTCTTGGAGCCCGCTTGGGCCGTCTTGCAGGCCTCTGTGGCCGTTTTTGCGCCTTTGTGGCGGCCTCGTAGACTGTCTTGGGGAGGGCTTTGGGGCCTCTTGGGCCGTCTTCGAGCGTCGGTAAGCCGATAACGAGGAACGCGAATATCATGCAAACAAATACGCCAATTTTGCGATTCTTGCCTCTTGGGGCTCTCTTGGGAGTGCTGATGCTCTTGGAGCGTCTTGGAGACGTCTTGGGCCTTTTGGAGGCCGTCTTGGGCGTCTTGGAGCGATCTTTTGGGGGACTCTGGGCCCTCTTGGATTCTCTTGCGCCTGAGTTGCCGAAGGAGGGCCGACTTCGCTCGAAGGCACCACGGAAAGGGCAGGGGGGGGGACCGAATTCTGACCAGGGACACCCGCCTGAACCCCCACCCAATGACCCCCCTCAGGACCCCCCCCTTGCTCCCCCCAGGACCGCCCCCCACCGGGAGGGGAAGGGATCAATGGGAAAGGGATTCTTTTTGGCTTCATCACGACTTCGATTGCGACCTGTCTTTATTCACCTCTGGTTGACGAGCTCGGCGCGCCGACGAGGGTCTCGGGGAAGTCTCCGGGAATGGACGAGCAAGTCGAATGAAAATCGTGTTTGAGGACGGCACGGGGACGACAGACTGCCCCTCACATGCGCCGACAGGGCTGGCAGCTTTCTTCAATACGTGGATTCCCAGACGTCTCCGCCCATTGCCCAGGACCGGGTTTTGGTCGCCGAGTGGTTTTGGACGGTTCCCTGGCCCGGCGAGGGCCCTTCAGAGGCTTAACACGGCGAACAATTTGCCGCCGTGTCTTTCTCACGATGCGAGCATGTTTTAGGGGAGCGAATAATCACGTAAACACAACAGCTCGGAGGTCCGCGCGGATATGTTTGGGAGGAGGAGGAGGAGGAGGAGGAGGAGGAGGAGGAGGAGGAGGAGGAGGAGGAGGAGGAGGAGGAGGAGGAGGAGGAGGACCAGTGTAAACCCAAGAGTCATCAACGATGTTGGGTGGAGGATCCAGCGTCCAGGACGCCGCCGCCGCCGCCGCTCGCCACCGCCTCGGCAGGCCGCGTGGGTCGCGCCGCCGCTGCCCCGGCGGCGCTCCGCGGGCGCCTGCGCCTGCGCGTGTGCAGGCCGGCCACGTGGCGAGCCGGCCGGCCAGGGTCCATGTCGATGTCCTTAAGTCGGGCCTGTCCCTTTGCAAGGGGCATATACAATTTTTGATCCGCGGGTCGAGAGCGAGCCTCTTCGGGTCGAAGCTCAGCGGGCCGCGCACAGCTTTAATTGACAGAGGGGGGAAGGCAGAAGGAGGGGCCTCACGTCAAGGCCAAGAGAGGACAAAGCCCCCAGGGGGAATATACAAGAATAGTCGCAAAGTCGTACGAACATAGTCGGGGTCCAGGTCGATATTCGAAGAGGAAACAGCGCCGTGAACATAAATTTTTGGCGCTCCGCGCGGATTTTTTGGATCCGCGCTGGGCCCGCCCTGCGGCGCCTCCGGCGCCGCCCCTGGCGCGCTCCGCGCGCCAGGGAGGGGGGCCCAGCGCAGATCCAAGACATCCGCGCGGAGCGCCAAAAGCTTATGTTTATTGCGTTTTTTCTTCTTCTAGATATCTGCATCGATCTCGGCCCGTGACCTCCTCGCGCCGTGGCAAGAGGCACATCGGACGTCTGGTAATCATTTTCGGCCTCTGGGGGCCCTCGCCGGGCCTAGGGGCCGTCACGGGGAAGGGGTCTAGACCTCTCAGGGTCGACGCTGTAAACAGCAAAGCTTATGATGTTCCAGCCTACTATAGCCTTGACCGCCAGAAAGAATTTCGAGCACCACGAAAGTACAGAAGCTGGAGGGTTTCCACGTGTCGAGCCCTGGCAGTCGATCTGGGTGCTCGAAGTTATTTCTGGGAGATGGTCCTCAAGCACGATGGGCGCAACGTAAAGCAAAGTCTCGGAGTTCTGGGCCGTTCGCCGCCCCTCGGCGCCACGGCACGGTTCGCCTCAACGACTCGGTCGCTCCTGGGGAGGCCTGGCGAGTGCAGTCGGATCGAGGCATAAGATCTGGGTCGGTTCGTGGATGGTGCCCCAGTGTCGGCTGTTGCTAGAAGCGTCCCTGGCCCAAGGCGCCCCCAGCTTTTCGCTCCATTTTGGAGCCCCTGGGGCCCCCTGGGCCTCGTGATGGGGCGCCCTGGAGACGTTCTGGGCCACCCCGAGGATCCTGGGGTACCCTGGGCCACAGGGGTACTTCTTGCAACCGCCCGACAGTGTTTTTCGTGCTGGTTGAATGCTTCTGCGCATCCCGGGAAAGGGCACCCTCGGCTGTGCTGCGTGCCTGGGCCGACGGAGGGCCTCATTGTTCTCGAGGGATGCTCTTCCGGCCTACAGTTGGGGCGTTGGCCTAAGGAACCCTAAAATAAGGAACGAGGCCCTTTTTTTCCATAAAGTCAAGCTTCGATTTCCGATCGAAAACAGAAGGAACACCTGAGGCAAGCTGTGAAACACTTAAGGAACGCGGAGCCCCTCCCCAACCAAAAGGGTTCCTTCTTCAGGACCCCGACTGTAGGTCCGACTGCAGCGGCGTCGGTATCTTTTCCTCCACCTGTGTCACAGGGCTGGACCGAAGGGCTGTTTTGCTGGACTTCGGCCGTCTTTTGTTATTCGTTTTGGCAGGGAGGCACAGGAAAACAAGGAGAGCAAAACCAAGCACAACACGAAAACCACACGAAAAAAGTAACGCTTAGGTCCAGCCCTGCTGTGTCGTTTTCGCTCCGACAGTCCAGCGATGCGGTGCGGCCTGGTGCCTGCACGAGGCTGGCGTCGTGCAGCCCTGGCGCAGCCGATTCGACCCGATCTCGGCTCCGTGCCGAGGTTGGCCAGCGCGCGCTCCGAGGCGAGCCGACTTGCCGATTCGTTGGTGGCAGATCCCGCTGGCAGCCTTTGTCATTTTGCGCTCTCTGGGCCAGTTTTGGGCCCCATGGCCACTCATATGCGTCGGGTCGGGCGGATGGAGGGGATCGGGAAGGGTGTGTGTGTGTGTGTGTGTGTGTGTGTGTGTGTGTGTGTGTGTGTGTGTGTGTGTGTGTGTGTCTGCGTCTGTGTCTGTGTCTGTGTCTGTGTCTGTGTCTGTGTTTGTGTCTGTGTGTGTGTGTCTTCCCCCGTGCATTGCGGCTTAATTCGCAATTGTTCGTCCACCCTGTGCTCTTCCGCCAGCGCAGTCACTCTGCCTAGCCGCCGACGCAAACAAAAAGGTTCTGTGTGTGTGTGTGTGTGTGTGTGAGATCGGCTGCATGCAGCGGGGTTCGATTCCGCCGCCAGGCGCTTTTCCAGATACGCTGGCACCTCACGCGCCCAGGGGGCGCTGGGAAGATCGGCTGCGTGAGCTGGTTCTCTGATCCCGGGACGGAGAGCTGGCCCCCTCGGGGGGTGGACAAAACGCCTCGGGGGGGGGGCATGTCTTGAAGCGGCTGGGGCCTGCGGGAGCTCGTGTGCAGGCGGCAACCCGTGGCGCGAGGACCCCGATGCGGCGCTGGAGGAGGCCCGCAGGCTGCAGGCCTCACACATGGGGCCCGAACAGAAAGGGGTCGGTCGATGGCGCCGCATCGCTGGGTGCAGCGGCGGTGCCGCCCGGTGCGGAGCCCGACTTTGTCCACGCGGACGGTGCTGGTGACCCTCGCCGAGGCATCGGCGAGGCATCGGCGAGGCACTGGCGACGCATCGGCGACGCATCGGCGACGCATCGGCGGCGCATCGGCGATGCGGCGCGATCCTCCGGGCCCGTCTGTCGCGACCCCATCTTGGGAGGCCTCCACAGGCGCACCAGCGCCCAGTGGGCCATGCTGCAGGCCGAGGTTCGAGCGGGACGCAAGGGGAGGGGGCCTGGGGGTCGGGTCAGGTCGGACGTGTCCCCCATACAGGAGGAAAGTTTAAGATGTCGACAAAATGGTCTGGGGACGATTTTCCTGATATTTTTGTTCATTTTCGGGAGTATGTTTTGGATAAAAGAACGCTACTAACAGCTGCCCGTAGGAGGACATGCCCGACCTGAGGATATGGGAGGAGACGCTCCAAGAGGCCTCCACTGGGGGACCCTTCCTCTGCGTGCTGCCCACTTCCCTGATCGAGGCAATTCCTCTGGGCATCGTTTCGGGATGGGCTGGTGGGGTTACTTTTTTTGGTCGCGGCCGCGAGACAAGGGTCAGGCGGCAAAAGCAAAGTCCGGGGCACGAAAAAGGCTAATTAGCTACAACAGGCACAGGCCGGCCGGCCCGCTCACAAAGCAGCCGCGAAGCTGAAGGGGAGCTGACGGCAGGGGTATCCTGAGAGCTCGAGCACGTGCACAGACAAAATGTCATGGAATTCGGTGCCTGCCGCAGTATGAGACGTGAACCAGGATAACCAAGTCCGTCAATCTGAGTGGGGGCAAGTGGGAGGCCAGTGGAGTGAGTCGCCGGTGGGGCGCCAGGCTCCAAACGCCATGACGACGTGAGCTAGCCAAGGGGACTGAGCTGTCGGAAACCGTGATGCCACGCAACTGGGAAAAGCTGATGGTGAGCCTGGGGTGCTGTAGCTGCTGCGGAAGGCTGAACCACTCCGTGGCGATACCAACACCCGTCAGACCACCCCATAGTGCAAGGGGGAACCAAGCGACTGTGAGCCACGCAGTGCGTGCCGGCACGGCGTCAGGCCTTTGAGTGAGGGGGGGAAGACCAGCTGGCGTGGTGAGCATCGCCAGCGGGGAAGAGTAAGGGGAGCTGCGCTGGTGGTAGTGCTGCCTTCTGAAGGACGCCAAACTGAACCGGGGACAAGCATATCCCTAAGTGAACAGACCTGGCTGCACCTCCCGAGGCACGTGGCGCCAGTGCGAGCAAGGCGTACCGATGCCATTCGGCGATGCGCCTGGGGGAAGCTGCGTTGTGGCAGACACGAGAGCCAACGGACGCCATGTCCTGACCCTGTCCGCCTCTTGGCACTTCCACCCAAGACTCAGGAAACGCCAACACACACCACGGGAGCCTCCAGGGTCGCAGCTAACAGCCGCTGAAAGGGATAAGCCATACCACGGACAGCGAGGGACACGGGCGGCCCAGGGAGGGGGGGGGGGGCAACAACACCGGCGTCTGTCGGTACGCCTGGCGTGCCCCGGGGCCAAGGGCGGGGGACACCCGCCAGGCCCGAGAGGGGAGAGGCGAGGGGGAGCAACGCCCCTCCCCTCGGCCTGGCCCCGAACCCGTGGGTCAGGGGACATGGCCATTCAATTGGCTGCACTGGTGGTAGTGCTGCCGCCTGAAGTACGCCAAACTGAACCAGGGACAACATATCCTCAAGTATGCAGAGCAGGCTGTACCTTCCGGGGCACGTGGCGCATGTACCAGCAAAGTGTAACGTTGCCATTGGGTGAGCGACCTGGGGGGAGCTGCGCTGGGGCAGACACGAGAGCCGACGGATGCCATGTCCCGACCTGCCCGCAGCTTGCGCACATCCTCGCAAGACTCGGGTACGTCCACCACCACGCACCACGTGGGCCTCCAGGGTCGCAGCTAACCGCCGCTGAAAGTGGGGAGTCTGGCCACGACCAGCGAGGGACAAGGGCGGCCCTGGGGAGGGGGGGGCAACAACACCGGCGTCTGTCGGTACGCCTGGCGAGCCCCGGGGCCAAGGGCGGGGGGCACCCGCCTGGCCCGAGAGAGGAGAGGCAAGGGGAAGCAACGCCCCGCCCCTCCACCGGGCCCCCAACCCGTGGGTCAGGGGACATGGTCATTCTCTTGGGTCCTCCAGGGTCGCAGCTAACCGCCGCTCAAGAGCAAATAGTATCGATTGTGGTCCTCCAGGGTCGCAGCTAACCGCAGCTGATGTTTGTGAGTCTGTAGTGTGACAAAGCTGTGACCAGGCTAGGTCGCGCCCACCGCCCGGCAGGCGGGGGGGATGCTGTGGCCCACTTCCTGCCCAGGGGCAGGAGGTGGGCCACAGCAGCCCCCCCGCCTGCCTGGCGGCGAGAAGTTGCTCGCCTCAGTCATCTTGTGTAAGATCAGTGTGTCATGGCACTTCCAGCCTCCGCCACACGCGCTGATCCCAGCGCAGTAGCTGATGACGTCTGCCTCAAACTTGGCCCCTCGCATCTCGCTGTGGAGCGACAGAGCCTGCACCCCCTTCCCAACCTTCCCACACGCGCCGATCTCGGCATGTAGCTGACAGCGTCTGGCTGCAGCGTCGTCTTCCACATCTCGCTGCGCAGCGACACAGCCCGCTGCCACTGCTCGCCTGTCCCACACGCGCATATTGCAGCGTTGTAGCTCACTACGTCGGGCTCCCACGTCGCGTCCCGTATCTATCGCAGCAGCGACATACCCGTCGCCACTGCCGCCTTTCTCGCACGCCCGACCCCAGCGTTGTAGCTGATTATGTAGCTGATCGTGTTACGCGAAGCGTCTAGAAGCTTTATTACTCGCCAACAGAAATCCGCCCGCAGGAGAACATGCCCGGCCTTGGGATCTCGGGGGAGTTGCGAGATCTGCTGCGTGTGCAGTGGGCCTCGGCCCGGCCGCGGAGCGTCTCTCGTCGACGCGTGGGCCAGGAACGTCGGCTGTGCGTTGTGGAGGACGACAATCACTGGAGAGGAAGCATGTTTCGAAGGAAAAACACATAAACACAAACTTTTGGCGCTCCGCGCGGATGTCTTGGATCCGCGCTAGACCCCCCCTGGCGGCGCCTCCGGCGCCGCCCCTGGCGCGCGGAGCGCGCCACGGAGGGGGGTCCGGCGCGGATCCAAGAAATCCGTGGTGAGCGCAAAAAATTTAAGTTTACGGCGTTTTTTCTGCTCCTAATGTTACCAAATAGTTTCCGGATGTCGGAAACATTTTTCAAATATGCTTTATACATGTAAAACACATGCTTTTAGGATTTCCAGAACATGTTGAACATTCAAAGCTCATTCCTAATTCAATGATCGGATTGTTAGGGTGTCCATTGTCATGGCATCCACCGGCCATGTGCGTGAGTTGAATCGCGACGTCCCCCTTGCTGCCTCCCTGCCCACCTGCGTGTCACGCCATACCCTAAGATCCGACGTCGCGGAACATGCAGCATCGTAGAGCAGCTCGGCCGGAGCCCTGGGCCCCATTTTTCTGCTGCATTTTTCCGAGCCGGATCGATCCGTGAGGGTCCCAGGGCCAGAAGCGAGGCAAAATCGCATGTGGTGCAAATCTGTGACGCCAGGATCTCAAGGTTAGCGCTGCCGTCGATGTGCCGAAACACGGCGCGGCTCAGCCGCGCGCCTCGCTCCAGAGGTGGACGCCGCGGGGGCCGAGGCGCCGCCAGGGTTGTTCTGCGATCGCGCCGCGGACGTGCTCGCGGCGAGCGCACTGGACAGGCTGCGGCCCTTCACCGTCCCCGCGGAGTACACCGACATCCCGCCCCTGAGGGGCGCCGAGGACTCCGGAGGGCTGGAAAGTGGCAGTGGGGTATCATTCAATAGTTCAGAGGAGGGAAAGGTACCGACACCGCCGCCCCTGCCTCGTTTTTGCCTTTCCAGGCCTCCTGGCAGGCCCTCGTCGCCACGACCCGAGATTCTGGTCAGAACGTGCCCCGGGAGAGGTCCGGGCAGTAGCGGCATCGGTATCTCTGGCCATCCGCACGAAAGCTGCTACGCTACGCTACTCTGGATCGGCTCAGAGGCCGTGTCCTGCCACAGGCCACGGGGGATAAGGTAAATCTGGTAGACAGCTCGCCTTAGAGTAGCGCCAGCAGGCCCTCAATCCTTCGACTGCGCCTGAAACAAATCAGTGCTGTTGCCACTCAGACAGCACGCGGGTGTCTGCAAAAGCTGCACGTTTGTCGTAAAGTACTGGTCGAAGCTTGCACCCCTTGCTGGGCGCGGGCGCCAAGGCCTGGCCACTTGGCGCGTCGAAGCTGGGGGCGGAGGACGAGGAGGAGGAGGATGAGAAGGAGGAGGAGGAGGAGGAGGAGGAGGAGGAGGAAGAGGAGGAGGAGGAGGGAGGAGGGAGGAGCAGAGGAGGCAAAAGGAGGCAGGAGGAAGAGGAAGGAGATGGGCTAGGAGGAGGAGGGAGGAGGAGGGAGGAGGAGAGAGGAGGAAGGAGGAGGAGGAGGAGGAGGAGAGGAGGCAGGAGGAAGGAGGGAGAGGAGGATGATGATGATGATGATGATGATGGATGAGATGAAGGAGAGGAGGAGGAGGAGAGAGGAGGGAAGAGGAGGAGGATGAGGAGGAGAGGAGGAGAGGAGGAGAGGACAGGAGGGAGAGGAGGAGGAGGAGGAGGGAGGAGGAGAAGAGGAGGAGGAGGAGGAGGAGGAGGAGGCAGGAGGAGGAGGAGGAGGAGGAGGTGGAGGAGGAGGAGGAGGAGGAGGAGTTGGAGGAGGAGGAGGAGGTGAAGGAGTTGGAGGAGGAGGAGGAGGAGGAGGAGGAGGAGGAGGAGGAGGAGGCGGCCCCTGTCCATCGATGCAGGGGCGCGCTGAACATTAACTGTGTGCACTCGGATTTCTGTGCAGTCTTTCGGCGGCCAGCTCGAGGGGAATGTGCAAGGCTCGGAAGTGCCCCGGCCTTCTGCGCAGCTGTTGAAGCTCACCGAGCGCGGTCCACTACTCGCAAAGTGCCTACTTGCAACGTCCGAAAAATGCACACGTCTGCGAATAGTTACTTTGCGAGTAGTTACTTTGCGAGTCGTGGAACGCGCTTGTCCAGAAGCCTTCCCCGAAGACACAAGCATCTCTGAGAAGGCCGGGGGGGGCTCCTGAGGCGCCCCGCGTCCCTCTGAGAAGGCCGTCTCCTTCTCGCTTCTCTCCCTCCCCTCGTCTCGCCAGCCGCCGAGTTTTGTCTTGCCCGCGAGGGCAGCCTGAACATCACGCGATCGAGGGTTGCACCTCGTGTCGGCCACACGCAGGAGGGACCTCTCGATGGGGTGTCCTTGTGAGCGCGGCTTTCAGGGAGCGCGTTGGGGGGGAGGGCATTGCTTGAGCACGCAAGTTTTAGATCGGGCCTGTCCCTCTACAGGAGATCTATTCAGAAATAGTCAAACAATAATCTGGGGACGATGTTTGGACTATTTTTGATCGTTTCTGGTGTATAATTTGAACTTTTTTTTATATTTCGTCCGAAACCCGCCTGTATGGGGGACATGCCCGACCAAGCGCAAGCCGCCGCAGCCGCATCGCAGGCAACGGCCGGCAGTCCGCGCACCAACGATCACTGTTGCCCAGGGCCGCCTACTAGGGCCTAGGGCCTTAGCTGTCCTCTTGCGCACGCTGCCAGCCGTGGGGGTGGTGGCCCGTACTTAGCTGATTGCCCAGCACGTCGGAGCGGGGGGCCGAGCGACGCGCTCAAGAACATTGCGCTCACCGAGCGCGTTCCAGTGCTCGCGGAGTGTCTACTCGCAAGCGTCTACACAGCAGCTGCTGCTCGAGGGAGCGGAGCCTGCTTGCCTCGCTGCTACGTATCCAGGCCGTTTGCGAGTAGCTATTTTGCGAGTAGTGGAACGCGCTTGTCTACTTGCATAATCGTGCACTCGGATCTCCTCGGTCGCCGATGGACCTTCTCCCCACGTTCCTTCCGGTCGCGCGAAGCGCGATGGGGTGCGGGGAGGGTTCGACGTTGATCCAAGACATGCGAACGACGTTCTGGCCTCTTTCCCACGCTCGACGGTAAGGACTGCCCGTACGAGAAGACGAGATGTGTGGATCGAGATTGCAGTCCGCACGAGAAGACGACATCGTTTGATCGAGATCATTGCCGCGTGCCTCCAAGGAGTCCTGGTGGACCTTCCGACTAAACATTCGTGCCGCGTCGGCGCGGCAGCGGTCCCAGCGCGGGCAGTCAGGGATGTGGCCCGGGATCGGCCGACGTCGAGCGATTTGCGCTCGCGGGAAGCTGCGATCGTTCGTGGTCGAGCGGTCCGCGCGGTGTCGGAAACCGACGCCCGCGCCATGTATAGAAGAGCAGACAAGCGTAAGCTCTCGGAGGTCCGCGCCGATTTCTTGGGTCGATGCTGGACTCCGCTGGCGGCGCTTCTGGCGCTGCCCCTGGCGCGTTCCGCGCGCCAGCGGAGGGGTCCGTCCAGCGCCGACTCCAGAAATCGGGCAGATCTTTGACAGCTCGTACTCCATAGAGGTCTTAGCTCTTCTGACGTCATCGCGATGTGAATCAGTCGTATGTTTTGTGTGCTTCTGCTCCGGCACATCATACACAACCGGTATTTTTGCGGCCAGAAAACAGCGCTTGGTTTGATTTGGCGTTCTTTGTGACAGCACATTGGCCATGTGTGACATTTATGTATGTATGTATATATGTATATATATATGTGTGTGCACGGAATACGATGTTATTTCATGCTCTGCTATGCTATACATATTGTCATTTATTCTTTGATGAGATACGCTATGCTGTATTACGTTATAACCATTTGTATTGTATTGCATTCGATTGCATTGTCATGTCTTTTCATCGTATATCCTACCACATTGTATTATACTATACGACATGATATTACATTGTATTGCCCAGTAGCTCATATGATTATCAAATCATGTTACAGGGTATTGTATAATATTATGTCATATGGTAGTATTTCAGTTTATTTTATTTTACATTGTAGTACATGGCTTCGTATCACAGCATGATCTATTACATCATATGTAAGTGTAATGAAATACATTGTATGGTATCATATCATGTTACATTATCTTACAGTCGATTGTATGATATTAGTTTTTTTTTCCGATATTATGTATATATAGTGTAATTAGTTGTTGTATTACATTGTGTTATGTCATGCTATATCCCTTACCCAATATTTTTTCGATCGTACTCCATATAGCTTATAAGTTTTAGCATACCATGCCATCTTATAACATACCATTTTGAATTATGTTGTATGAACACATAATCTATTCTTTCATATCCTATCATATTATACTGTGTTGCATGTTAGCATTGCCTATTGCATCGTATAAAACGTTATATGGTATTCTAGCATGCTGTACATTCTATTTTCCAGCCGCATATTATGTTATCATATATTAAGACACAGCATTGTATATTATATGCGTTAGATTAAAACATGTGATCAGATATGATTTTGTATTATAGTATTCAATATATTCCTATTCTTCTTAATAGGGCTGGGGACCCCGGAGAAAACACCCTCCCCCCCTTACGAATTTGGCCCACCCCGGGCCTTTCGGGCAGCCCCCAGACGACCTGGGAGGACCTCACGAGAGCCCGAAGACGGGCCCAGAGGGCACGACGTTCCGGCGCGCTCCTGAAACGACCCGAGAGAGTCCCAAGACTGTCGACGACGACCCCAACGGAGGTGTCATACCCCAAAGATCGCTCCAAAACGTTCCAAGAGGCCTCCAGCAGCACTCCCAAGAGGGCTCCAAGAGGCAAACGTCATAGATTTTCCGTGGGTTAGTGGGGGATTTGGGAGTTCTCGTCTTTTCGGTTTTCCGACGCTACACGGCGGCCCACGAGGCCCCCAATATCGCCCTAAGATGGCCTAACAGACCTCCAAGAGGGCCCCAAACTGGCCCAAGGGGGCCCTGGGACAGTCCCGACGGCCCCAGGAGGCCCCAGGAGGCCCCCAAGAGGCCCCGAAGAGGCCCCCAGAGGCCACCAAGAGGCCCCCAGGAAGCCCCCAGAGGTTCTCAAGAGTCCCACCGCAAGGATCCCACAGAAGTGCGAGCTCGCTCCAAGACGTCCCAAGAGGCCTCCCAGAGCAGCCTCCCAGTCCTCCCAAGACGTCCCACGAGGCAACATAAATTGATTTTCCGTTGGTTAGTGGGGGATTTCCCTTTTCGGCTCCCCGACGCTCCAAGACGGCCCACGAGGCCCCCAAGATCACCTTAAGACGGCCCGACAGACCTCCAAGAGGGCCCCAAACTGGTTCAAGAGGCCCACAGACAGTCCCGACAGGGCACCAGGAGGCCCCAGGAGGTTCCCAAGAGGCCCCCCCAAGAGGCCCTCAGGAAGCCCTAAGAGGCCCCCAAGAATCCCAAAAGATTCCGCAATGACCCCAAGAAGTTCGAAAACGCCCGAAAAGGTCCCCAAGACAGGCCCAAAGCAGGCCAGGAGCCCGAACATGACCCCACGACAGCGCAACAGAGCCAATACGCGCCCCAAGAGGGCCCCAAGCCATAACGGGACTGCACCATGTCCCACAGAGGCCCTCAGATGGCTCTGGGAGGCGTGGCGTTAACAATCTGAACGCGAGGCCTCCCAAGAGCGCACTGCCGCGCAAAGCAACTTCAGCGTCGACCCCCGCTGCGACACGGTCCCGAGGTCTCCAAGGCCCTCACACGGCTTCTCCCAGAGTCCCTAAGGCACGGTCATTGGTGAGCCCAGGTCGCCGTTCCACATTCTGCCGTGTTCTCCATGCAGTCTCGCACCCAAGTCTTTCGGCACTCGCGAGCTCTTCACTGTGTTTTTGGCCCCCCCCCCACCCCTGTGTGGCCACGACCGCGTACATGTATATAGACATGGAAATGTGCACATGTAGAATGGCCCAATTAGGCATGATACATATGATTGCGCAAGCGTGGATATATACGCGTATATCTATGTATATACGTATTGCATCGATCTGTTCACACACGCATATGCGTATACACATATATGTATATGTATATGTATATGTCGGACTGTCTGTCTGTCTGTCTGCCTGTCTGCCTGTCTGCCTGCCTGCCTGTATGTATGTATGCATGTATGTCTG
>CAUYUJ010014691.1:98818-136318 GCA_963575745.1 Prorocentrum cordatum
TGGTGAGGTACGCGCGAGCAGATAAGAGCGAACAGTCATACAAATGATTAGTGTTGTTGTTGTTGTTGTTGTTGCTGCTGCTGCTGCTGCTGCTGTTGTTGTTGTTGTTGTTGTTGTTGTTGTTGTTGTTGTTGTTGTTGTTGTAGTAGTTGTTGTTGTTGTTGTTGTTGTTGTTGTTGTTGTTGTTGTTGTGGTTGTGGTGGTTGTTGTTGTTGTTGTTGTTGTTGTTGTTGTTGTTGTTGTTGTTGTTGTTGTTGTTGTTGTTGTTGTTGTTGTTGTTGTTGTTGTTGTTGTTGAATGTTAAATACTGAGCAATTATTGTTGGACCCCTTACAGGCGCCCTGGCGCTCTCGCCTAGTCGCCGTGCAGCATATTCCATGAAAATAGGCTCGCTCCACATCTGTTAGGGGTTCCTCCACGAAACCCGGCCCCCACAACAAAAACAACGCTCCCCGTTCGAGACATCCACCACCATTATAAAACTCAGAAGGTCCGTAGCTGGCGCCACGCACTGCCCGACAGCCGCGCCCAAACAAAACCATCGCACCGCTCGATAACATCACCCCGTTTTTAACTTGGACAGCGCGCTACTCTTTCCTCTCATCCGGCCCGCCCACCCAGCAACAGCAACGACTCCCGCTCTAGACAACCACCCAGTTTTTAATCAATGCGGTTGCTACTGCCGCCTCCGACAAGATCCAGCCCCCTTCGCGACAAAACCAGCGCTCCCGCGAGACTTCCTTCCGTTTTCCCGGGACAGGCGCCCTTTTTCTCTCCTCCTCCTCCTCCTCGTCCTCGTCCCTCCTCCTCCTCCTTCTCCTCCTCCTCTTACCTCTCCTCCTCCTCCTCGTCCTTCCTCCCACCTCCTACCTCCTCCTCCTCCCTCCTCCTCCTCCTCCTCCTCCTCCATCCTCCTCTCCTCCTCCCCCCTCTCCCTCCACCTCTTCATCCCTCTATCCTCCCTCCACCCCCTCCTTCTTCTGCCTCCTCCCACCACCCTCACCCGTCCCTCTTACCACCACCTCCGACCCTCTTTCCCTCCTCTCCTCCCTCCCCCATCTCCTCCCTTTCTCCTCCTCCTCCCTCTTCCTCACCCCTCCACCTACCTCCTCCTCCTCGTCTCTCCTCCCCCTCCCCTCCTTTCCCTCCTCCTCCTCCTCCCTCTTTTCCTCCTTTTCCTTTTTCCTCCTCCTCCTCCTCCTCCTCCCTCCTTTCCCCTCGCTCTTCCTCCCTCTTCCTCCCTCCACCCCCTCCTCTTCTGCCTCTTCCCCCCTCCCTCTCCTGTCCCTCTTTCGTCCCTCCTCCTCCCTCATCCTCCCTCCTCCTTTCCCCTTTCGTTCCCCTTGTCTCCTCCCTCCTCCTGTCTCCCTCCTCCTCCCTTCCCCTTCCCCTTCCGTCCTCCCTCGTCGCTCCCGTTTGATACTCCTTCATTTTTTACTCAAGACTGGGGCCCTCGTTTCGGCATCGCCTCTGGGGGGTTTCCAAGGGTCCTTGTCGAACCTGATTTTTTTGATAACTATCGTTTTTGGAGAGCATAGATAATGTGGAGGAGGAGGAGGAGAAGAAGGAGGACGGATGACTTCCAAGGACTTCAAGGATCGAGGGTCGAAGGATTGCGTTCAGGGGTTCCTTGAGAGGGCGTGGGCGGGCAGGTGGAGGATGCGAGCGTGGGAGCGGCAGCGCCTGGGGGCGTGAACGTTCAGGGTCACGCGCTGAGGCCGCAGGATGATGCAGTTCGAACGAGGAGTAAGAACCCTCCTCCTCCTACGCCCTCCCTCTCCTCCTCCTTCTCCTCCTCTCCCTCTTCCTCTCCCTCATCTCCCCTTCCACTCCTCGTCCTCTTCCTCCTCCTCCGAGATCTGGAGTTTGCGCAAGGCGATTGCGATGGTGTTGTGCTGTCCGAGCTGTGGATGTCGAAGTTCTCCTGGAGAGGTAGTTTCTGGGGCGGGAGATCTGGGCGAGGGAATGTCGGGCCCCGCGTGCCAGAACAATCCCCCGCGATGGGGTGTGGTATCCAGAAGGATGCGTGTGACATGTGGGAGAGTGGCGCGTGATGGTGAAATTATTATTATTATTATTATTATTATTGCTATTTGTAGTAGTAGTAGTAGTAGTAGTAGTAGTAGTAGTAGTAGTAGTAGTAGTAGTAGTAGTAGTAGTAGTAGTAGTATTAGTAGTAGTAGTAGTAGTTGTACTAGTCGTGGTAGTCGTAGTAGTCGTAGTAGTAGTAGTAGTAGTAGTAGTAGTAGTAGTAGTAGTAGTAGTAGTAGTAGTAGTAGTAGTAGTAGTAGTAGTAGTAGTAGTAGTAGTAGTAGTAGTAGTAGTAGTAGTAGTAGTAGTAGTAGTAGTAGTAGTAGTAGTAGTAGTAGTTTGTAGTAGTAGTAGTAGTAGTAGTAGTAGTAGTAGTAGTAGTAGTAGTAGTAGTAGTAGTAGTAGTAGTAGTAGTAGTAGTAGTAGTAGTAGTAGTAGTAGTAGTAGTAGTAGTAGTAGTAGTAGTAGTAGTTAGTAGTAGTAGTAGTAGTAGTAGTAGTAGTAGTAGTAGTAGCAGTAGTAGTAGTAGTAGTAGTAGTAGTAGTAGTAGTAGTAGTAGTAGTAGTAGTAATAGTAGTAGTAGTAGTAGTAGTAGTAGTAGTAGTAGTAGTAGTAGTAGTAGTAGTAGTAGTAGTAGTAGTATTAGAGTAGTATTAGTAGTAGTAGTGGTGGTAGTAGTAGTAGTAGTAGTAGTATTAGTAGTAGTAGTAGTAGTAGTAGTAGTAGTAGTTAGTAGTGTTGTTGTTGTGGTGTTGTTGACAGTACAGTACGGTTGTAAAATAACAAATGTGGTGGTGGTAAGTGTGGACCCTCTTCCCAGGGGCCAGCTTCTCGTCCCAGGCCTCTGTCTGACGGTCCCAGTCTGCCGAGCCGGAGGCCCGCCAGGGCCCGGCGAGGGCCCCCCAGCGGCCGAAAACGGCGGAAAGGGCACGCTCTGCTTCGATTTTTCCTATTCGCCGGAGGCTTGGGCATGTAGCGCTCGCCGCCGCCAGCGTCGCCCTGGGCTCGTCGCCCTCGCGGCGGCCGCCGTCTCCGCCGTCGCCGACAGTCGCTCGCCACCGTCGTTCCTCGTCGTTGTTCGTTGCTCGTCGTTGCCGCCACCGCCGCCGCTGCCGCCGAGGTCGCTCGTCGTGGCTCGTCGCGTGGTTTCGTGGCCGCCCACGGACCCGCGGGAGGCCCAGCGGCGCGAGCCGGGCGTTCTGGCAGGCGGAGCTCTACTTGCGGAGCCTCCAGCCCGAGGTTGGCGCCGCCCCGGTCGAGGAGGCGGCCGAGGACCGCGCGCGCGGACGGTCGGGGGCGGCCAAGAGGGGGGTGAGGATTGGGGGGGGTGGATGTCATGGCGGGGGCTATTATATCTCCCTAAACTTCATGGCGCCTCTTCTTATTGCACTGCGTCCCTGGCCCCCTCCCTGGGCCGCGCACGCGCCGCAGGCCATGATTTGCGCCCCCCCTTCTGTGACGCCCCCCTCTTGGCCGCCCCCGAAACGGCGGCCACCGGCCGCGGTCACAGCCCCGTCGGGGGTCGCGGGCACGGTGCTGTCAGAACGTCGGAGGCGTGGGAGGAGGGCCTCCGCGGGTCCCGGGCCGTGGCTTGCTCCCCTGGCGGCCGTTCGGGAGGATGTTGGCCTCCCCGAGGCGCAGTTGACGGAAACCACGTCGAGCCAGAAAAACACATTCGTCGACCCCCCCACTCCGCGCTCCGCGTCTTTCTTCGATCTTGGCCCGGGCGCCCTTCGCACTTTTCCCGTCACAGGCTCCCTGCCCTCGCTGCCAGCGCGGCCTTCCGCAGTGGCAGTCGCAAGCGCGCGCCGACCTGCGGATTGTCTCTCGACGTAGGCGGATTTGCACGGGTGCCGGTTCGATGCCCACGGCAGGAGGTTCGAGGTTCGAACGTCGAGGCTCGGCGTCGGCGTGTGGGAGCTTTCCTCTGCACGTCAGTGGTTGACGCTTCTTCCGCTGCGCCTTCGACTATGCTCGATCGCAATTAACACCTCCATCTGCTGTTCGCGCTTGGGGACCCTCTGCGCCGCTGGCTGAAAGTGTGGGAGTTGTTCGCGGAGTTCGTGGAGGCCCTCGTGGCCACGGCCGGGCGTGGCTCGTCAGTTTGGCTGTCCACGTCTCGTTGTGTGATTCCGCTTTTCATCGTAGGGGTAGAGCTCGGGGGATCTGGGGCCTCATTGAGCCTCGTGAGAGCGCCCCCGCGGCCACGTCTGCAGGCGACTGGGGTCGGCGTCGGCCCAACATACTGATGCTATGTGTGCGTCGCCCTCCCAGGGGCGACGCGCGCGCCGAGAAATCTTTTCGTTAGCGCTCCATGGCGGGCGTTTTCTGGCCGTACCGCCCGGGAAACCATATACTACAAGACGGTTATACTGCGTGTTCGGGTCGGGCGCACGCTTCAAATGAGGACACGCAGTACTGGTATGTTCTTGTGCGTCCGACGGGGTATAAACTTTCCAGCCGCGCAGGGGCAGGCGCCCCCGACGGCGAAAAAACATGTTGTACCGTTCTTCTCAGGAGGGGAAAAAACA
The DNA here is from genome assembly GCA_963575745.1 of Prorocentrum cordatum. Taxonomy (NCBI): domain Eukaryota; class Dinophyceae; order Prorocentrales; family Prorocentraceae; genus Prorocentrum; species Prorocentrum cordatum. Next base: position 103,381 of record CAUYUJ010014691.1, read on the forward strand.
CACACAGACACAATTAATCGTCGATTCCCAGGAAAATATGGGAAGATATGGGAAGTGGGGGGGGAAGACAAGCCCATAAAATATATGAAAATAGGGGGGTTCCTTTTATTTGTGTGTATTTATTTGTGTGTCCCAGGGCCCTTCATCTTCGCTCGTCAAGAGCCGGCGCGCGACGTCGGAGGCTCGGGGCCGGAGCGGTGCGCGCGGCCCTCTGCTGCCCCGGGCTTGCCCTCGGACGCCTCGAGAGCCCCTGCGGCGTCCGAGCCCGCTCGGCCGCCGCGCGGGCCCAGGTGCTCCGCTGCGCGGTGGGCGTCCTCCTCCTCCTCCTCCTCCTCCTTCCTCCTCCCCTCCCTCCCCCTCTCCTCCTCCTCCTCCCTCCTCCCCTCTCCTCCCCCCCCCTCCCCTCCTCCTCCTCATTCCTCCTCCTCCCCTCCTCCTCCTCCTCCTCCTCCTCCTCCTCCTCCTCCTCCTCCTCCCCCTCCCCTCCTCCTCCCCCTCCTCCTCCTCCTCCTCCTCCTCCTCCTCCTCCTCCTCCTCCTCCTCGGGCCCGCTCGCCTGCCGCACGGACGCGCTCGCGGGCCTGCTCGGCGGCCGCGCGGGCTCAGGCGGTGGAGTTAAGTCGGGCCTGTCCCTCTACAGGAGGAAGCTTCCAAAGTAGTAGAACACATCTGGGGGCGACGTTTCGAGTCTTTGTGGAGCATGCTAGAATCTTGCTTATTTTCTTAATCTTATTTTTCGTCGAGCATCGGTCTATAGGGGGACATGCCCGACCCAACGCTGGATCGGCAGCCGAACAGACTCTGCACCGCGCAACTCGCGCGCGCCGACGGCACTTTGGATGTGCCTGCGGCGCGCCGAAGGGGCCCGACAGAATTATCGGCGTTTGCGCCCGCAGGTGCATTATTTTGCGGGGCGCCCTGGCGCGAACGGCCGAACGATCCTCGTCGCGGGACACTCTGGCAACACGGTTAGCCGACATAAATATTCTCGGCTTAACGCTGGGGGAGCTGCTGCCGAACAGAACCAGCACGAACATAAATTTTCGAGGGTCTGCGCAGGTTTCTTGGATCTGCGCTGTCGAATGGCGCGGGCGTCGGTTTCTGACTCCGCGTGGATCGCTGAACCTCGAACGACTGCGGCTCAGCGCATGTCTCATAGCGCCCGGCCCCTGATCAACGGAAAAGGTGTGTGACCGAAAAACATATGCGATCGAACACGCGACCGGACGTGTAATGTGACCAAATTCCGTAACCTAAAGCGGAAAAGATGTCGCTTTCGAATCAAGCCTTTCGGACAATCTCGGGCGCCAGTTTTTCGGTCACACTCGTGCAGGTGCTCGCGCACTGCTCTAGCCATTCCCTGATAGAGGCGAAGCTGCGTGACAGATGTGGCCTCCATCGAGGGCACTGGCGGCAATCGATGACGGTAGGTGCAGAGCCGAGAGGCTGGGCGACCTCGCCGCAACGGGCGCTGGCGTGGCCAAGTGGCCGATCGATGAAGGCACGGGGCTCTTTCGAAGCCCTTCCAGCTTCGAGGAACTCCCCTGGACCACCCCAAAGGTGGTCCCAAGGGAGTTTCTCGAAATTCGGCCGCGGGTGGGCGCCCGCGGGGAAAATCCAGCCCTGCGCGCGGAGGCCATGTCGAGAAACTCCCCTTGAGACACCCACAGGAAGGTCTCGAGGAAGCTTCTCGCAGTTTGGCCGCGGGGGGGCGCCCGCGGGGAGAATCCCGCCCTGCGGTTGGAGGCCATTTCCAGCAAGGCCTGTTTTCGGGGCCTCTTTGGGCTTTGCCCCCTCTTGGCCTTGACGTGAGGCCCCGCCTTCTGCCCCCCCCCCCCCCCACACCCCTTCCCCCTTTGTCGCAGGGCCTAGCAGGCGTGGCGGCACTTTCTCTACACCAGAGGGGGTGCGCAGGGGGTGGTCACTCAGCGCGGTCTCTATACGCGCCAATGTCGCAGGGCCCAGCAAGCGTGGCACTTTCTCTACACCAGAGGGAGTGCGCAGGGGGTGGGGTCGCTATCAGTTTCGGCCTCACACAGCGTGGCAGGCGCGGCACTTCCTCGACGCCACAGGGGGAGCGTTGGGGGTGCGGTCGCTATCCGTGTCGGCCTCGCAAAGCGTGGTGCGGTCGCTATCCGTTTCGGCTTCGCAAAGCGTGGCAGGCGTGGCATTTTCTCGACGCCACAGGGGGTGCGCTGGGGTACGGTCGCTATCCGTTTCGGCCTTGCAGAGCGTGGCAGGCGTGGCACTTTCTCGACGCCGCAGGGGGTGCGCTGGGGGTGCGGTCGCTATGCGTTTCGGGCTCGCAACGTGTGGCAGGCGTGGCACTTCTTCGATGCCACATGGGGTGCGCTGGGGGTGTGGTCGCTATCCGTTTCGGCCTCGCAAAGCGTGGCAGGCGTGGCACTTCCTCGACGCCACAGGGGGTGCGCTGGGGGTGCGGTCGCTATCCGTGTCGGCCTCGCAATTATCCTTTTGATTGGCGTCAGCAACGGTATCGGCGGGGCAACGGCCACCAACATCATTCTAACATGCTTCACTTCAGCTCTCATCACTCCAGCCATAATATAATGTAGGGTTCCTCGGTAGCATAATTTTTTCTCGCCCAAGATTCGCTTGTAGGAGGACATGCCCGACCTAAGACTGCACGTGAGGGTGACCCTTCGCCGGAGCGACGTTTGCTGCGGGCTCACAAGGCTCCCCCCCCAACACTGGCCTGCGCGCTTGGAGTTGGCCTGCCCGCGACCCCCTAAAGGCGCGCACCGAAGGTCGCTCTTGCCCAGAGTCGCTCTTGCGTGCAGTCTTAAGTCGGGAATGTCCCTCTACAGGAGGAATGTACAGAAATAGTCAAGAACCCGTCGGGACGACTTTTCTACTACTACTACTACTACTACTACTACTACTACTACTACTACTGCTACTGCTGCTGCTGCTGCTGCTGCTACTACTACTACTACTACTACTACTACTACTACTACTACTACTACTACTACTACTACTACTACTACTACTACTACTACTACTACTACTACTACTACTACTACTACTACTACTACTACTACTACGACTACTACTACTTACTACTACTACTACTACTACTACTACTACTACTACTACTACTACTACTACTACTACTACTACTACTACTACTACTACTACTACGACTACTACTACTACTACTACTACTACTACTACTACTACTACTACTACTACTACTACTACTACTACTACTACTACTACTACTACTACTACTACTACTACTACTACTACTACTACTACTACTACTACTACTACTACTACTACTACTACTACTACTACTACTACTACTACTACTACTACTACTACTACTACTACTACTACTACGGACTATTTTTGAGTATTTTGCTGGCAATTATTTCTTTTTCTTCCAAAACCCGCTTGTAGGGGGACGTGCCCGACCTAAATGTAGTCGAGACTGGCCAGGAGGCGCGGGAGAAGGTGGAGGCCGAGCCGGCCGAGCTGCAGCAGGCCCTGCGGGGCAGCACCCTGCTGGCGCGGCAGAACTACGTCCCCGGACCCCTCCGGCGCCGCGACGCCATCTGGGTGGGCCCTAAAATCGTCAGCGGCACCGTAACGGGTACTCACTGACGGGTACTTTGGGGATGTGCTGAAAGTTGCCGCTTTTGGGCCTCTTTCTGGCATTGCAGCGTTGCCCATATCGGGGAGGGTTGGGTTCGCCGGGCCACTGGCCAAAGTACCCGTTAGTGGAGTCCCCGTTGTAGGGGCGCTGAAATCGAGGCAGTATGGCTACAGATCAAGGCTCCAGGAGTCAGGCGGTGTCGGCCGTGGTGGAGGGTCTAGGAGGGGGGTGCTGGAATGATTTTTGTCGGGTGGGTGGCCCCAAAAGCAAGTCGAGATGGTTACAGAACAAGGCTCCAGGAGGCAGGCGGTGTTGGCCGCTGTGGAGGGTTGGGAAGGGGGGTGCCAGATCGTTCGGGGGCGTCCAAGATCGGAGGAGGGCCACTCGAGACAACGGCGGCACTCCCCGATGTTTTTCGGCCTCTTTGAGCCTCTTGGAGGCTTTTCGTTGTCACGTGGATCCCCCTCGTAACTTGTGAGGAGGGAAGTCGTCGTCTTTACTGGCCCTCCTCCGGCAACAGGGTGTTGTCGGCGGCGAGCCAGGGGGTGAAGTGAGAAGGGGCGGGCCTTCTCAGAAGGCTCGGAAGCCCCCCGCCCTTCTGAGAAGTTCTCGAAACCTTCCCCGAAGACACGGAAATCCTCTCAGAGGGCGCGAGGGCTCCTCCTGAGAAGGCCTCTCCTCCTTCTCACTTCCCCCCCTCGCGCTCGCCGCGGAGGTTGAGGATTGGGCGTGTGGATCTCCTGGCAGGGGGAGGAGGAGGTGGAGGAGGAGGAGGAGGAGGGGGAGGAGGAGGAGGAGGAGGAGGAGGAGGAGGAGGAGGAGGAGGAGGAGGAGGAGGAGGAGGAGGAGGAGGACCCACCGCGCATCCTTCCTGTACGGGTGCAGGTTGCACGCCCGCGCCCAGCCTGGCCAGGCCGGCCGTGGGCCCAGGACCTCTGCGCAGTCGTGTGTGCCCTGAATGGTCGCTGGTCATGGCTCAGGAGGGAGAAAAACACACAGACATAGTTAATCATCGATTCCCCAGAAAATATGGGAAAATATGGGAAGTGGGGGGGAAGACAAAAACGAAGAAACTGTGGGAAAATGTGGGGAATCCTTTTGTTTGTGTGTATTTATTTGTGTGTCCTGGGGCCCCTTTAGATGGCCACCTCCTCTTCTCGAGGGCGTTCCCCCGTCCGAGCCGGGGCCTCGTGCCCTGGCGCGGCAGGACCCCCCCCCCGCCCCACCGGCCCCCCTCTCGGGCTCCCCCAGGCGTCGTGACCCAGACGCTCGGAGGTGCAGCCGGGGGCCCCTGCCAGGAGCCGCCCTGCTTGCCTCCAGGGTGCCCTGGGCTGCTCGGGTTGGATGGGGCTTTGCTGTGGACAGCGTGACCTTCCCACACCAGGAATCAGCGGGCGTCCTGGGGTCTCAGGACGTTCCCTGCCCCCCCCGTACCCGTCGTCCGTACCTCCGTGCACCCCCCCTTATCCCCCCTCGTCCGCGTCCCGGCCTTGGGCCCGCCGAACGTTGAGCTAACACGCGTCCTGGTAATCATCGGACATGATCTACGGTGGAGGCCAGTCCAGAAGAAACCTTCCAGAAGAAACCTTCCACGGCTGGGTTCGTGATCGAAATCTTAGACAGAACGGACTCCGGGAGAGGTCTGTGGAGTTGCGGCATCGGTACCTCTGTTGCTTCCCTCTCCCCCACCTCGCCGGAGGATCTCCAGCGCGCCGAGCAAAGCGAGGCGGAGGATCTCTGCCGTGCCTCGGCTCTCCGGGGGGCCCTCGCCCATGCAGAGTTTCTCGCTGGGGCCCCACGGGGAGCTCCACCGAGGGCCCCAGCGGCTTTGTCCACACGTGCCCCCGCCGCCCGTGTCGGCGCACCCCTCACGCGTTTCGTGGCCCCATCGGCAGTTCCACCTGTGGCCCCAATGGCGGTGTTCGCATGCGTCCCCGCCGCCCAATTTTGGCACGCCCCCCGCGCGTGTAGGGGGGGCACCCGGGAAGGCCACCTCGGGGGCTCAAGCCCTGACACCCGACGATGCGATTGCGAGGAGGGGGACCAGGGGCACCTGGAGTCGTGGTGCGCCCGGAGTCGTTGTGTGATCGCCTCCCTGCTGCAAGAGAGGCTGATGCAGCAAGACAGCCATCCACACAAAGTTGGGCAGAGCATGTTCTGGCCTGTGCTGGTAGGGAAAAGAAAGGCCACCCCGGGGGTCCCCCGCGCAGCGCCGGAGCTGCCCAGGCGGCGATATGCGCAGCTGGCAGCGCGCAGGTCTCATGATCCTAAAGGTCGTGAGTCCGATCCTCACTCGCCGCGTCTGCCAGCCCCCCCCCCCCCGCCAGCCGCCCCAGCGGGCCCAGCCCTGCCACCCGATCGATGCGATCTCCTCCGCGCGGGGCCCCGGAGGCCCTGCCCCAGGCCTGCCTCCGAGGCCCCCCCGGGCCCGGGGGCGCCCCCCTGGCGCCTCCCTCGCGCCAACGTCGTGGTCTTCGAGCAGACTGCCTCCGAGTTGGAGGGATCTTTTGAGGGTGAATTCTCGCCCTTCTTTTCCCTGAGGGATTCGGGGGGTCGCGTTCGCCCAGTGCTATCGTTTTGCCTGCACTGCGCACCGTCCATGGCCCCCGCGGGCCGGAGCGGAGGACAAGTGTGAAGTCGGGCGTGTCCCTCTACAGGAGGATTGTTCAAAAATAATTTAAACAAATAGTCAGGGGACGCTTTTCGGCCTATTTCTGACGACTATCGTTGAGTATTTCTTTGGCAATTGTCTGATTTTTCGTCCAAGATCCGCCTGTAGGAGGACATGCCCGACCTAAGCCTTCCACTTCCGTCCCGATCCTGCTCGCGGAGAGGGGGGAGGGGCACCGAGGGAAGCGCTTTCTGTTGCGAAGGCCTTGTGGCCGGTGCCGCCGACCCTGAATGGCGACGACGACGACGACGACGACGACGACGACGACGACGACGACGACGACGACGACGACGACGACGACGACGACGACGACGACGACGACGACGACGCCGACGCCGACGACGACGACGACGCTCGCGGCGAGGGGGAGGGGCACCGAGGGCAGCGCTCTCTAGTTGGCGCCCGAGGGCCTGCCCCGAGGCCAGCTCTCCGTCCCCGGGGCCGTGGTGCGCTGCTCCCCAGGCCCGTGGCGGGCCTCGGGCACCCCGAGAGCGGCGAGGAGAGGTCGGGGGCAGCAAAGAGGGAGGCGACGTTTCGAGGCTCGAGGTTTCGGGAGCGGAAAAGAGGGGGGTGATGACTAGGGGGGGGTGGATTTCATGGCGCGGGCCATGATTTTTCCTCAGATTTCATGGCGCCTCTTCTCATTTTATTACGTCCCAGGCCCCCCCGCTGGGCCGCGCACATGCCGCCGGTCATGATTTGCACCCCCCCCTCTTGGACACCCCCCTCTTGGCCGCTCCCGAAGGTTTTCGGGCGCTTTCCCTGGTTCTCGGCCGCTTCCCAGCCTCGGGGTGCTTTGCAGCGGCTGCGCCTCGCAACGGGCGTTCTGGGGGTGCCCAGATCGTCCCGAACGGCCGCCGGAGGCCCGAGTTATGATCCGAAGTCGGGGGCGGCCAAGAGGGGGGTGAGGACTGGCGGGGTGTGGATATCGTGGCGGGGGCCATGATATCTCCCCAGATTTCATGGCGCCTCCTCTTATTGTGAAGGCCTGACGGCCTGTGCCGCCGACCCAGAAGGACGACGACGAGGGCGACCACGACGACGACCACGACGACAAAACGACAACGGCGTTCTGATGACCCTGCCACAAGCTCGGGACATGGGGCGGGCGGTGGAGGGAGGAGGAGGTGGAGGAGGAGGAAGAGGAGGAAGAGGAGGAGGAGAAGGAGGAGGAAAAGGAGGAGAATGAGGAAGTGGAGGAGGAGGAAGGAGGAGGAGGAGGAGGAGAAGGAGGTGGAGGAGGAGGAGGAGGAGGAGGAGGAGAAGGAGGAGGAGGGAGGAGGAGGGGCCTCCTCTTATTTCAGTGCGTCCCTGGCCCCCCTGGGCTGCGCACGTGCCGCTGGCCATGACTTGCGCCCCCCCCCGCCCCCTCCCCTTTGGACCCCCCCCTCTTGGACGCCCTCGAAAAAGTGCAGCCGTCCCCCCCTCAAGACTCAAGAGAACGTGCCGTCTGTGTTCAAGGTTCAGGAGCAAAGCTGCCGTCCCGATCTGTTCGTGGCGAGGGGTGTGGGGGGGTAAGACTCGACCTTGCTAGACCCAGGGCTCACCGTGCGTTTCGACGGTCCCAGCGCGAGTTCTGGTGGTACAGCTTTCGTGAGACCTTTTCAGCGTGAGTTTGCGTCACGTTTCAGACCAGGCCCTGTCGTTCTTGGGATCTCCGTCGGGCAAGCTCGAGTCGCCCAGACTCGAGTCTTTCGTCCTATATGCTTCCGAGCCTCGGGGCCCCGGTCTTGACCCTCTCTTTGGGATCCGTTTATCGTCCCGAGTTTTTTTTTTTGACACGCCCCGGGCACCGGAGCTGGCCTTCGGATCCCCAGAGCAGAGTGAAACCTCGGAGTCGACATTTTTGAGCTTTCAGATGAATGGCCGATTTCCCACCACCACTACCATAGGTAGGGAGGGGAGGAGAAGGAGGAGGAGGATGATGATGAGTAGGAGGAGGAGGAGGAGGAGGAGGAGGAGGAGGAGGAGGAATAATAATAGTACTACTACTACTACTACTACTACTACTACTACTACTACTACTACTACTACTACTACTACTACTACTACTACTACTACTACTACTACTACTACTACTACTACTACTACTACTACTATTACTACTACTACTACTACTACTACTAATATTAACAATAATAATAACAATAATAATGATAGCAACACTAATACTACTAATACTATTACTAATACTATGTATTTTAATACTACTACTACTAATATTAATATTATTAAAACTACTAATGTTAATGTTAGTATTATTAGTGATAATATTTATAGTAATAATAATAACAATAATAATAAGAAGACGAGGAGGAGGAAGAGGAGGAGGAGGAGGAGGAGGAGGAGGAGGAGGAGGAGGAGGTAAGCACGCTACAATCTGAGCATTCGAGTGTGCTCAACGTCAAAAAAGGAGGAGAAGGAGGAGGCGGCCTCCCTCCAGATCCCGAAAACGGAGAGAAGCCTCAGAGTCGACACTCTCGAGCCTTCAGAGATCAGATCACTGGGCTACTACTCGGGCCTTCAGCGGCCGCCCAGGACGATCCAGGCACCCACAGCAACGCTCTCGGCGGGACCCAGCTCTGCAGGAAAGCGTCCCGACGGGAGGAGGCCTTCAAGAACTGAGGAACACCTCCGACAAAAAGCTCCCTCCTCACCCGAAGACCTCCGACTCTCTCCAGAGCACTGGTGTCCCGATCTGCCTCGTGGCGAGGGGCGGTCCGGGAGCCCTCTCGGCCGCGCGTTTCGGCTACTTCCTGCGGCGCGGGGCGCGGCGGCTGGCGCTGAACCGCGCGCTGCAGCGCGCGGAGCCCGAGCCGCTCGAGGAGGAGCCGGAGGAGCTCCCGCCCTTTTCGTCCTACCTCTCCTATTGTACTGCACCTAAGTCAACGGAGCACAGTCATTGGTGGCGTTTGATCGCAATATGCGTCGTATGCAACTCGCTTCAGCGTTTTCTCAATGCAAACACGTATTCTTAGACGCATCGCATCGGCCTCTCAAAGAGCGTAGGTTGAAGCGTACAGCAATCCCCCTGCCTCGTCGTGTCCTGAGAGCTCCGACCTCCCCGCGCCGCCCTCACAGGGCCCGTCCCGCCGGACCGACATTGTTCGCTCGCGCTCCCCTTCTGCTGCAGAGCGAGCGCACACTCTGTGCCCATTCGCGCCTACGTCTTTTACTTGTCTACGGCGCCTTTCCTGGTCCTGCTGCGCTCGCCCTGCCTGGTTCGTCTCGCACTCAGCCTAAGTCTGCCTCATTCTTTTTGTCTGCCAGGACGTAACAAGCATTGCACATAGTGTCCGCTCAACGCAAGAAAAAAGCTCCCGCCCGGTCAGGTTCGAGGCTCTTTGGCCGGTTCTTGGGCGCCTTGTTCCCAGAGGAGACGAGGTACCGACGCCCCTACCCTTGCCTCGTTTTAGCCGTTTGGCGCCTTTTGGGAGGCCCTCGTCGCCACCGCTGGATTCTCCCCGAAACTCCGGTCAGAACGCGCTCCCAGCGAGTTCCAGGGAGTAGCGGTATCGGCACCTTTGTTCCGAGACGTCGAGTTACTCGAACAAAATCGAGTCGGAGTTTTTGTTTGTTTGTTTGTTTGTTTTGTTTCGTTGTTGTTTTTGTTGTTGTGGTTGTTGTTGTTGTTGTTGTTGTTGTTGTTGTTGTTGTTGTTGTTGTTGTTGTGGTTGTGGTTGTGGTTGTGGTTGTGGTTGTGGTTGTGGTTGTGGTTGTGGTTGTGGTTGTGGTTGTGGTTGTGGTTGTGGTTGTGGTTGTTGTTGTGGTTGTGGTTGTGGTTGTGGTTGTTGTTGTTGTTGTTGTTGTTGTTGTTGTTGTTGTTGTTGTTGTTGTTGTTGTGGTTGTTGTCTTTCCAACTTTTTCAGCCTCGGGAGGCGGCTCGGGGCGACGAGCGGGTCCCGAGGAGCTTGTCGGCAGAGTCGAAGGAGAAAAAGGGCAGCGCCAACAGGAACTTTCGAGGGTCCGCCCTCGCCTCCGTCTCGGACTCTGGGACCGGCGGAGTGCTGCCGGGTGTTTCGGTCGGTTCCCCGAGGTCCGCCTGCCTCGGGATGCGTTCCAGCAGCTGCGCCTCGCCGGGGGCGTTCTGGGGCCGCCCGAGTCGTCCCGGCCGGCCGCGGGAGACCCGAGTGAAGGACCCAAGAGCGAGGGAAGGTCCAGACCTCCAGGGAGTCGAGAACGTCGAGTCTGAGCATTTCCTGCACCTTCGGCCTCCCGAGGCCAGCCTCGGGAAGTGTCAAAAGACTTGTTTTTTGATCCGCGGGTCGAGAGCGCACCTCTTCCGGTCGAAGCTAAGCGGGCCGCGCACAGCTTTAAGTGACAGAGGGGGGAAGGCAGAAGGAGGGACCTCACGTCAAGGCCAACAGAGGAAGTGTCAGAACACGGTTCGGGACGGAGGGCCAGCAACTCACGTGGAGAGGGCCGAGAGGTCCGTCGCCCCGAGCCTCGAAGGTATCGGGTCGTCGGAGCTCTGGGGCTGGGCCCTCCGCCCGCGAGGGTCGCGGCTCCTGGCCGGTCTGGGTGCTCCGCGGGGCCTCGGGGGGGGGCTTCGAGGGTCAAGGGCCCTCAAGGGCGGAGATCTGACTGTGCGCTCCTGGGCCTCCTGCGGCCGAGCGGCGGAGCGGGTGCAGACGCCGAGTGGGCTCAGGAGGGAACGCCTGGGGGGGCACCTCTTGGGACTCCGGAGGTTTCCAGAGCGGCGACGACGTCGTCGTCGTCGGCGTCGTCGGCGTCGCTGTCGTCGTCGTCGGCGTCGTCGTCGTCGGCGTCGTCGTCGTCGGCGTCGTCGTAGTCGTCGTCGTCTTGTCAGCACGAAGCGCAGAGAGGACGCCGAGATGAGGGCCACTTTGGGTTCATGAAGGACTCGTGTTCTTGCCCTTCCTCGGATCCAGGCCCGGGAGCCTATTCGTGGCAGGGTCGGTGTGGCCAGGAAAAAAAAAGATGCGTGCGCCATTCAGCTGCCCTCGTAGCGGCACGACGACGGATCGGTGTCCGAGGCAGCGATTTTTAGGCATCCGCCGCCAAGGGAAACGACCTTCCTGGTTCATGGGGGGCACCTCTGGGGACTTCGGAGACTTCCAGAGCGGCGACGTCGTCGTCGTCGTCGTCCTCCTCCTCCTCCTCCTCCTCCTCCTCCTCCTCCTCCTCCTCCTCCTCCTCTGCGGAAAGGCTTCAGGCACGCGTATTGGGAACGAGTTTGGGCGGCGCCGCCGTGTGGACCCTGCCACTGGGGCCTTCAGTGGAGCTCCCTATGGGGCCACGACCCGTGTGAGGGGTGCGCCAAAATGGGGCGGCACTGCCGTGCGAACCCTGCCACTGGGACCTTGGGTGCAGCTCCCCATTGGGGTCACGAATCGTGTGAGGGGTGTGTCAAAGTGGGGCGGCGCCGTCATGTGGACCCTGCCACTGGTGCCTTCGGTGGAGCTCCCTGTGGGGCCACGAGCCGTGTGAGAGGTGTGCCAAAATGGTGGACATGCGGAGAGCAGGGGCAGGGATGGGAGGTGGGAGGAGGCGGGAGGACGGAGGCGGGAGGAGAATGCGGGGCGCTGTCTCTTCAAAGCGAGGACCCAATACCACAGGATGGTTGGGAACAAAGCGCCGCAGCTTTTGGTACCCCCTCCCCCGCCCCGTCCTTGTCAGCGCGGGCGATCGATCACCGCCCCGTAAAAAAAAAACGTCACGGCGGCGGGCGCAGGCCGCGGGGACGGATTGAACCAAAAGCGCGGGGAGGGGACGGACTGAACCAAAAGCGCGGGGTGGGGGTGGGGACTTTAGGGGAACGAAGAATGGCGTAAACATGAAAATTCAGAGGTCCGCGCGTATTTCTCGGATCGGCGCTGGACCTCCCTACCTGGCGCGCGGAGCGCGCCAGGGGCGGTGCCAGAATGAGGTCTCGTCCCTGCGTGGTCTCGGCGGCGTTGGGTCTCGTCCCTGCGGGAATGGGTTTGTGATCGCCGGGCGTTCTGTGCTGCGCACGCTTCGCTGTTGCTGGTCTTTGCTGGCTGCTGCTGGGATGGACGAGACGGGCGACGAACGAGGAGGGGAGGGCAGGCCACGCGTACGGAGTTGAACTGCAATGTCGGGGGGGGGGTGCCCAGATGTGGGCTGTCCCATGCCACGGGGAGGAGGAGGATGAGGAAAAGGAGGAGGATAATGGGGAAGGGCTACGGTATGTTTCCCCATCTAGCCCTTCCTGTCCCCTTTGCGTATGCTGTGCTCTGCCTGTCTGTCTGAAGCGAGCGAGCGAGGGGGAGGATGAGGAGGGAGCGAGGAAGGAGGGGAGGGGGGGGGGAAGAGTGGAGGGAGAAGGAGTCGAGGAGGAGGAGGAGCAGGAGGAGGAGGAGGAGGACGAGGGAGGAGGAGGAGGAGAAGCAGGAGGCGAAGGAGGAGGAGGAGGAGGAGGAAGAGGAGGAGGAGGAGGTCGAGGGGGGAACGGGCGAGGAGGACTTCCTGTCCCAGCTGCAGCGCGTGAGCAGGAAGCTCGCCGGCAGGGACGACGAGGCGGCTTGCTGGGGGGGTCGGACAGGGGGGAAACGGCGGCGGCATCGACGCGCTGGGCGGAGTCATGCCGCCAGGCGCGCGTCTCTCTCTCTCTCTCTCTTTCTTTCTTTCTTTCTTTCTTTATTTTCTTTTTTGTTTCGAAGAAGCAAGGATCATACCGATACAATTGCGAATCACTGCGAATGTCACAACAAGAATGCTTCTATTTATGTTAACAAGAATATTCGTAATTCTAGTCATATGAGTGTTCAACATAAGTACTACTCATAACACTCGTACTGCGACTGATGCTGCGAGCCATCAGAATATTACGACTATGGCGGCTCATTGGATAAACTATGGTAATAGTAATCATCCGCATACTATGATTGGAAAGGACAGTTACAATATTAGTATTACTATTGCTACTGCTCCAACTCCTACCACGACTACGACCACGACGACGACGACGACGACGACGACGACTGCTGCTGCTGCTACTACTACTACTACTACCACTACTACTACGACTACTAGTACTGGTGCTCGTACTAGTACCAGCACTGCTACTAGTGCTAGTAATAGTAGTAGTACTAGTAGTAGTACTAGTACTAGTACTAGTACTATTGCTATTACTTCTACTACTACTGCTACTACTACTGCTACTACTAGTACTACTGCTGCTGCTATTATTATCACTACTGCTACTACTACTACTACTACTACTACTACTACTACTACTACTGCTACTACTGCTACTACTACTACTGCTGCTGCTGCTACTACTACTACTGCTACTTCTACTACTACTTTTACTATTACTTTTAATACTACTACTACTACTACTACCACTACTACTATTACTACTACTACTACACTACTACTACTACTACTACTACTACTACTACTACTACTACTACTACTTACTACTACTAACTAACTACTACTACTACTACTACTACTACTACTACTACTACTACTACTATTACTACTACTACTACTACACTACTACTACTACTACTACTACTACTACTACTACTACTACTACTACTACTACTACTACGACTACTACTACTACTAGTTCTAAAAACCATAATTCTACGACAAATCCTTCCAATACTAGTCGTACGGCATATACAATTAATACGGCATCGACTGTCACTAACAATGCAAGCACTCATACTAGCACGACTGGGAATGTTACGGACACTAGTTATACCACTACGAGAGATATCCAGCTGTGCCTCCAGCTTGGCCGTCGCGTGTATCCAGGTTTGAGAGATCCCTGATGCGGATGAGGAGCATCATGCGTGGGGATGCTTGTACTGTTGCTGCTGCTACTAAGGATGTTGATGCTGATGCTGCTGCTGCCGCTGACGATTATGCAGATGCTTATGCTGATGATGACGATGACGATGACGATGACGACGACGATGCTGCTGCTGCGGATGATGATGATGATGATGATGATGATGATGATGATGATGGTGATGATGAAGATGATGACGCTGATGCTGATTCTGAGGATTATTTCAGTGATGCTGCTGATGATGATGGTGGTGATGCTGCTGCTGATGATGACGATGATGATTCTGCTGCTGCTGCTGCTGATGATGGTGATGATGATGATGATGATGATGATGATGATGATGATGATGATGATGATGATGATGATGATGATGATGATGATGATGATGATGATGATGATGATGCAGATGCAGCTGCGGATGCTGGTGCTGATGCAGATGCTGATGCTGCTGAGGAGGAGGAGGAGGAGGAGGAGGAGGAGGAGGAGGAGGAGGAGCAGGACGAGGCGGCGGAGGAGGAGGAGGAGGAGGAGGAGGAGGAGGAGGCAGGAGGAAGGCCGTCACATGTGACACCTTTCGTCTTCTCTGTTTGACGAGCTCTCATGGAACCCGTTTTGGCTGCATTGCAGAGGCAGTCTTGGGGGTCCCTTGGGGCCCTCTTGGGTTGTCTTGGGGCTCTCTCGTGCCGTCTTGGGGCCCTCCTGGCCGTAATGTGGGTGTCCACTGGGCCATCTTGGGGTCGTCTTGGCACCGTCTTGGGCCGTCGAAAGGCCTTCTGAGGCCGTCTTGGGTCCCACGGGCGGCCCGCTTGGGCCGTCTTGAGGCCGTCTTGGATGCTTCTTGGGCCATCGTGGGGTCCTCTGGGGCCGTCTTGGGACCCTCTTGGGGGCCTCTTGGGCCGTCTTGGGGCCATCGTGGAGGCTTCTTCGGCCGTCTTGAGCTGACGGAAGCCCGAACCTGCGAGAGTGCGTCGCACAGGCAAGCACCAGAACCGACGGAAATCACAGTTCTTGGGCCTCTTCGGACCCTGTCGGAGGTCCTCTTGTGGCCCTTTTGGGCCCTGTTGGGACCATCTTGGGCCGTCTTCGAGGCATCTTGGGCCATCTTGGTGTCCTTGGCTGCCTGCACGTGCTGTCTTGGAGGCTCGGGGCGCGGATTCTCAATCGTTTCTAAGGGCGGGCTCGTGGCCTCGGGGGCGCAGCGCCATCGTGTTCCCAACCATCCTGTTGTGTCGGGTCCTCGTTCAGAAGAGACAGCACCCCGCGTCCTCCTTCATTCCTCCTCACCCCTTCTTCCTCTCACCCGCGCCTCTGCCCTCCGGACCAGTCACATGTCGGCGCACCCCTCACACGTTTCGTGGCCTCATAGGGAGCTCCACCCAAGGCCCCAGTGGCAGGGTCCACATGCGGTTCCCCGCCCACCGC
Organism: Prorocentrum cordatum; assembly: GCA_963575745.1. Classification (NCBI taxonomy): domain Eukaryota; class Dinophyceae; order Prorocentrales; family Prorocentraceae; genus Prorocentrum; species Prorocentrum cordatum. Next base: position 118,881 of record CAUYUJ010014691.1, read on the forward strand.
ATGTCTATGTCGGCACACCTCTCACACGTTTCGTGGCCCCATAGAGAGCTCCACCGAAGGCCCCAGAGGCAGGGTCCGCGTGAGGTTCATGTCCCTCCGCGTGTCCACTTCGGCACACCCGTCACACGTTTCGTGGCCCCATCGGGCGCTCCACCCAAGGCCCCCCAGTGCCAGGGTCCACATGCGGCTTCCCGCCCACTGCATGTCCATATCGGCACACCTCTCACACGTTTCGGGGCTACAGGGGGAGCTTTGCCGAAAGCCCCGGTAGTAGGGCCCACATGCGGTTTCCCGCCCACTGCATGTACATGTCTGCACACCCCTCACACGTTTCGTGGCCCCATCGGGCGCTCCACCCAAGGCCCCACTGGCAAGGTCCACATGCGGTTCCCTCCCACCGATAGTTGATTTCGGTGCACCCTTCACACGGGTCGTGGCCTAATATGGAGCTCCACTCAAGGCCCCCGTGGCCGGGTCCACACGCGTTTCCCAGCCCGCTGCGTGCCCATTTTGGTACACCCCTCGCACGTTTGGTTGCCTCATAATGAGCTCCACCCAAGGCTCCAGTGGCAGGGTCCACATGCGGCTCCCCTACCACCGCGCGTCTATTTCGGCACATCCCTCGCACGTTTCTTGGCCCCATAGGGAGCTCCACCCAAGGCCCCAGTGGCAGGGTCCACGTGCGGTTCACCGCCCACCGCATGTCCATGTTGACACTCCTCTCACGGTAGGTCTGTGTCGTGTCGACTTTCGGCGACCCGGGCGCGCGACTTCAAGGTTGAATTCCGCGGTGCGCGAGCGCATTAACGTTTGAATGATCGGCGGTGTCTCCTCCGTCCCCTTTCTCTCTCCCTTCTCTCCTCCTTCTGCCCCCAGAACGTTTACCTTTGAACGATCCTGTCGTCCCCTTCGGTATCCCTTGTTCTCTCCCTTCTCCCTACGATGACGAAGGCCAGGGCCTTCGGGGAAGAAAGTAGCGTGCGTTGATTCACACATACTCTGCAAAAGCACGCTGCTTTGGGCCCACGCTCGCTAACATATGTAATTTCTCTTGTGCGTGAAATCTCTTGGGCCCGTTCTTCCACCCATGTCCAGCCGCATTCGTTGTTCATGTGCGGCCCCGCCGCCACATTCGTTATTCAAGTGTGGTCCCACAGCGCTGGGGGACGGGGGTTGGCTGCCCGCGGACGCGTGGATCCTCTTGGACCATGGTCCCATTAGATGCCTTGGTTGTGGGTCGGAGACCTCTCGGATGCTTGGGTTGTGTGTCAGGGTCGTCAGGCTCGCCACCGTGCCTGGGTTGTGGGTCAGAGACACCTCGGATGCTTGGGTTGTGCGTCAGGGACCTCGGGCTCGCCACCGTGCCTGGGCTGCCGGACAGAGACCTCTCGGATGCCTGGGTTGTGCGTTAGGGACCACAGGCTCGCCACCGCGCCTGGGTTGTGGGTCAGAGACATCTCGGATGTCTGGGTTGTGCGTTAGGGACATCCGGCTCGCCACCGTGCGTGCCTGGGTTGTGGGCCAGAGACATCTCGGATGCTTGGGGTGCGCGTTTGGGGCGTCAGGCTCGCCACCGTGCTTGGGTTGTGGGTCGGATGCATTTCGGATGCTTGGGTGGCGAGTTAGGGATCTCAGGCTCGCCACCATGCCTCGGTTGTGGGTCAAAGACATCTCGGATGCCTGGGTTGCACGTCAGGGACCTCAGGGTCGACACCGTGCCTGGGTTGTGGGTCAGAGACATATCGGATGCCTGGGTTGTTCGTCAGGGACTTAATGACATAACAAATGACAAAAAAAATAAACACAAGTGCCTGGGTTGTGGTTCTGAGACTTCTCGGGTGCCAAGGTTGTGCGTTAGGGACCTCTGGCTCGCCACCGTGCTTGGGTTGTGTGCTAGAGACATACCGGATGCCTGTTTTGTGCGTCAGGGACTTAATGACATAACACATGACAACAACAAATATCCAAAAACACATGGAAACACAAGTGCCTGGGTTGTGGTTATGAGAATTATCGGATGCCTGGGTTGTGCGTCGCGGACCTCAGGGTTGCCGCCGTGCTTGGGTTGTGTGTCAGAGACATCTCGGATGCCCGGGTTGTGCGTCAGGGACCCAATGACATAACACTGACGACAAAATAGCGCCCAAAAAATATGAAAACACAAGTGCTTGGGATGTGGTTATGACACTTCTCGGACGCCTGGGTTGTGCGTTAGGGACCTCAGGCTCGCCACCGTGCCTGGGTGGCGTGTTAGGGACATCTCTGATGCCTGGGTTGTGCGTCAGGGAACTACATCTCGCGACGAGGACTGGGGCATCCTGGGGGTGGCGTGAGTGGCGGATCCTCGTGTGGTCCCAAGCGCCACCCCCCAGGAGCCCCAATGGCCTAAAGGCATAACAAACAACAACAAAACAAAAAAAACAACACAAAATATGCATGCACAAGTGCCTGGGTTGTGGTTATGAGACGTATCGGATGCCTGGGCTGTGGGTCATACACACTTCGGATGCCTGGGCTGTGGGTCATACGCACTTCGGATGCCTGTGTTGTGGGTCAGACACACTTCGGACGCATGTCGTCTGAGGCTCGCCGCCTTGCCTGGGTTGTGTGTCATGGACACTTCGGATGCCTGTGTTGCGGGTCAGAGACCTGAGGCTTGGGTTGTGGGTCAGCGCCCTCAGGCAAGCCACCGGCCCCGGGGCCGACCCCTCGAGCACGTCGTCGTTGTGCCCGCGCAACGACGACTCGAACTTCCTCGTTGCGACACTGCCAGAGCACTGACCGCCGCCATGAACACCAGAACCGTCATCACCATCGCCATCATCATAAGCATTGCCATCATCATTCTCGCCGTCGCGGCTCAAGGGCCCGGCGGCCCCCGAGGAGGCGAGCAGCAGAGCGCCAGCCTCGGGCCGGGCGAAAGGGTGGGATTGGGAAAGGGGGGGTTACGAAATTTGCTGCATGCAGCTGGTTTCGGCCTCACCGAGGGGCCCATTCCTCGATACATAGCCGCCTCCGGCGCCGGGAGGCGCCGGGAAAATCAGCTACGTGAGCTGATTCTCAAACCCCCCCTTTGCTATCCCCCCCTTTCGCCCGACCCGGGCTCCGCCGCCACGCCGCGTCGCCCCGCAGGCGCGAGCACCGGCCTCCTCCAGCGGAATGGGTGATCCGTGGCTCGTTTCCGACGAGGAGCTGGACGCTGGATGCAGACGGCCCTGCAGCAGCTGCAGGTCAAACACAGCGGGTGCGCTGCCAATATCACGGTCCACAGCATGGAGTCCTCAAACCCGTGTGTGTTTCAGGCGAGGGCCGCGAAAGATTTCGCAGTCGGCGAGGTGGTGTTGATTCCGCACGGACCTGTGCACGACTTCTCGGAGGGGGCCAAGATGAGGAGGCCAAAATCGCATCATCCGCAGCACCCCTACTTGGTAACGACAGAAATCGGAGCCTACGACATCTGCGACGACCTATCGAAATACATCATCCAGAGCCCCCTCGCCCAGTTCAAGCCAGGCAAGGCCCTAGGGGTGTCGCCCTTCTGGGCGGTCTTGGAGGCGACGGCGGCCGACACCACGGTGGGGAACTTGGAGGCGAGGTGCCTGACGCAAGAGATCTCCTGCGAGTTCAAGCAGGATGGGCGCAAGCAGCGTGGGAAAGATAAAACCCCAACGGTGACGATCCTGGTGCCCGCGTTCGTGAACGTGAAGGCGGTGATGCGCGGGGCAGTCTTCGTCGCCAAGCCTGCTGCCATCCAGAACATGTGAAGTGCGTGGAGAGACATTCGCTACATAGACATATGTCTCACACTTTGATTGTGCGCGATTTGCTACATACGTACCGTGCCAGGTGCGCGACCCGTGCGCCGACCGCTCTGTGTCGTCAGCCGCACACTGGGCACTCAGCTGTCCGGCAGGGCAGACGGCCGAACAAAAAAAAGAAAAGAATTCCAAAACAGAAGAAGTGCCAACGCCAACAGAACCAAAAAAAAATGTAAACATAATTGCCTGGGTTGTGGATCAGGGACCAGGAGGGGCCACGAGGGGCCAGGGCCCCTGAGACCAGGAGGGACCAGGAGGGACCAGGACGGACCAGGACGGACCAGGAGGGACCAGGAGAGACCAGGATGGACCAGGAGGGGCCAGGAGGAACTAGGAGGGACCAGGAGGGGCGAGGAGGGACCGGGAGGGACCTGGAGGGACCAGGAGGGACCAGGACCCCTGAGCCCAGGAGGGACCAGGAGGGACCAGGCGGGACCAGGAGGGACCAGGAGGGACCAGGAGAGACCAGGAGGGACCAGGAGGGACCAGGAGGGACTAGGAGGGACCAGGAGGGACCAGGAGAGACCAGGAGGGACCAGGACCCCTGAGCCCAGGAGGGACCAGGAGGGAACAAGAGAGACCAGGAGGAACCAGGAGGGACCAGGAGGCACCAGGACCCCTGAGCCCAGGAGGGATCAGACCGCAAACCGGCTTGGGTTGTGGGTCGGAGGCATTTCGGATGCTTGGGCGGCGAGTTCGGGATCTCAGGCTCGCCACCATGCCTCGGTTGTGGGTCAGAGACATCTCGGATGCCTGGGTTGCACGTCAGGGACCTCAGGGTCGACACCGTGCCTGGGTTGTGGGTCAGAGACATATCGGATGCCTGGGTTGATCGCCAGGGACTTAATGACATAACACATGACAACAACGAAGAACAAAACATATATAAACACAAGTGCCTGGGTTGTGGTTCTGGGATATCTCGGATGCCAGGGTTGTGCGTTAGGGACCTCTGGCTCGCCACCGTGCTTGGGTTGTGTGTTGCCGACATACCGGATGCCTTTGTTGTGCCTCAGGGACTTAATGACATTACACATGAAAACAACAAATATCACAAAAGACATGGAAACACAAGTGCCTGGGTTGTGGTTCTGAGAATTCTCGGATGCCTGGGTTGTGCGTCGCAGACCTCAGGCTTGCCGCCGTGCCTGGGTTGTGTGTCAGAGACATCTCGGGCGCCCAGGTTGTGCGTCAGGGACCTAATGACATAACAACGACGACAAAATAGCGCCCCAAAAATATGAAAACACAAGTGCTTTGGTTGTGGTTATGACACTTCTCGGACGCCGGGGTTGTGCGTTAGGGACCTCAGGCTCGCCACCGTGCCTGGGTGGCGTGTGAGGGGCCCCCTTGATGCCTGGGTTGTGCGTCAGGGAACTGCAGCTCGCGACGAGGACTGGGGCATCCTGGGGGTGGCGTGAGTGGTGGATCCTCGTGTGGCCCCAAGCGCCACACCCCAGGAACCCCAATGGCCTAAAGGCATAACAAACAACAACAACAAAAAGAGCAACACAAAATATGAAAACACAAGTGCCTGGGTTGTGGTTATGAGACGTATCGGATGCCTGGGCTGTGGGTCATACACACTTCGGATGCCTGGGTTGTGCGTCACGGACCTGAGGCTTGCCGCCGTGCCTGGGTCGCGTGTCAGAGACACCTCGGATGCCCAGGTTGTGCGTCAGGGACCTACTCACATAATAACGATGGCAAAATAGCGCCAAAAAAAAAAGGAAAACACAGGTGCTTTGGTTGTGGTTATGACACTTCTCGGACGCCTGGGTTGTGCGTTAGGGACCTCAGGCTCGCCACCGTGCCTGGGTGGCGTGTGAGGGACACCCTTGATGCCTGGGTTGTGCGTCGGGGAACCACATCTCGCGACGAGGACTGGGGCATCCTGGGGGTGGCGTAAGTGGCGGATCCTCGTGTGGTCCCAAGCGCCACCCCCCAGGAATCCCAATGGCCTAAAGGCATAACAAGCAACAAAAAAAAAAACACCACAACATATGGAAACACAAGTGCCTGGGTTGTGGTTATGAGACGTATCGGATGCCTGGGCTGTGGGTCGTACACACTTCGGATGCCTGGGTTGCGCGTCACGGACCTCAGGCTTGCCGCCGTGCCTGGGTTGTGTGTCAGAAACATTTCGGATGCCCAGGTTGTGTGTCAGGGACCTACTGACATAACAATGACGACAAAGTAGCGCCCAAAAAAATATGAAAACACAAGTGCTTGGGTTGTGGTTATGACATTTCTCGGCCGCCTGGGTTGTGCGTTGGGGACCTCAGGTTCGCCAGCGCCCCTGGGTGGCGTGTTAGGGACATTTATGATGCCTGGGTTGTGCGTCACAGACCTCAGGCTTGCCGTAAGTGCCTGGGCTGTGTGTCAGAGACATCTCGGATGCCCGGGTTGTGCGTCAGGGACCATAATGACGACAAAACAGCGCCCAAAAAATATGCAAACACAAGTGCTTGAGTTGTGGTTATGACACTTCTCGGACGCCTGGTTTGCGCGTAAGTGGCCGATCCTCGCGTGGTCCCAAGCGCCACCCCCAAGGAACGCGGCGCCGAGGGTGGCGTAAGTGGCGGAAACATGCAAAGTGGCGGATCAAGTGCTTGAGTATGTGGAGTTATGACACTTCTCGGACGCCTGGTTTGCGCGTAAGTGGCCGATCCTCGCGTGGTCCCAAGCGCCACCCCCAAGGAACCCCAAAAGCGGCGCCGAGGGTGGCGTAAGTGGCGGATCCTCGTGTGGTCCCGAGCGCCACCCCGTCGGCGCCGCGACGAGGACTGGGGCATCCTGGGGGTGGCGTAAGTGGCGGATCCTCGTGTGGTCCCAAGCGCCACCCCCCAGGAGCCCCAATGGCGGAATGACATAACAAGCAACAACAAAAAAAGAGCAACACAAAATATGGAAACACAAGTGCCTGAGTTGTGGTTATGAGACGTTTCGGATGCCTGGGCTGTGGGTCATACACACTTCGGATGCCTGGGTTGTGGGTCAGACACACAGCGGATGCATGTGGCCTGAGGGTCGCCACATTGCCTGGGTTGTGGGTCACACACATTTCGGATGCCTGGGTTGTGGGTCATACACACGTCGGATGCCTGGGTTGTGGGGCCTGCGTCAACGCCAGTACATTTGTAGCCTTTTTTCGGCTTAGCTGCCAAGCGGCTCGCCCCGCGGCGCCTCCAGCGGCGGCTCGCCCCGCGGCGCCTCCAGCGGCGGCTGCCCCGCGGCGCCTCCGGCGGCGGCCGCCGAGCGGATGCCCCGCGGCGCCTCCGGCGGCGGCCGCCGAGGGGCTGCCCCGCGGCGCCTCCGCCTCCCGCGCCGACAGAGGCGCTTCGCAGCGCCGCGCTGGCATGGCTTACTTGGCCGCGCTGGCGGCGCAGGCGCCGTCGTCGTCGTCGTCGTCCTCGTCCTCGGCCTCGTCGTTTCCGTCGTCGTCGTCGTCGGGCGACGTCGTCGTCTCCTTTGGAGTCGCCGACGACGGCGACGACGACGACGACGACGACGACGACGACGAGGACGGAGACGACGAAGACGTGCTCGACGCAAGGTTGCCCGAAAGTTTAAGGTTCAACGATTGGCCGTTGTCACGAGGGTGAATCATTGCAGTTTGAAGGGTTCGCCGTTGTGGCAAGCGCCAAACGTTGAACCTTTAACGATCAGGCCGCCCTGTTTCGCGGCAGTCTGGAGCAGGCTGCGCCCGAGCCTCGGGCTCGGCGACGAGCTGGGCGGCAAGGGCGGTCGTCCGCGTTGCCGATCAGCACGAGGCTGGAGATGGGCGCGCGCATTGGCGCTTGGGTCGAGGAGCAAGCAGGAGCTGGCATCCACTACACTCGCATGCCGTGGGGTGCCCTCGCCACCAACATGTTCAACCTGACGCCCTCCAATGCCGTGGCGTGCCGGCTGAAGCGGGTCTACGCGGAGTGGGCCGGCAAGAGCAAGGCTGGGCGCCTGACCTCAGCAGGGGCGGGCGCGGAGGACCGGCAGCAGAGGAGGCGGCGGTCGGACGACCCGCAGGAACGCAGCCAGCTCCAGCGCATGTCCTCGTTGATTGGGTTCGGCGTGTTGTGCACGCCGAACCCAATCAACGACACGGACACGCGTGTTGTGCACGAGGTTTGGACGGTTTCTCGGAAGGGCTTCGGCGACCCCGTCCTCCTCCTCCTCCTCCTCCTGGACTTTTCGCCGTTTCTTCGTGTAGTTTTTCGTGGACCTCCTATCCTCGAAGGTTTTTCTTCGAGTTTGGCCTCAGGGGCCCGTTGTCGGGCCCGAGCTTTAAAACCAACCCTGGGGAGCCTCCTAAGTCGCCTACGGCCCCGGGGGAAACCGTCCACCACGAGGGAGTTCGAGTGGACTCTCTTCGGCCAGGCCTGGGCGACGGAGGGCGGCCGGGGAGGAGCGGCGGACGCCGCCGCCGCCCTGCACCGGCTCATCAACCAGTGCGCCCCTGGCGGCGCGGACCTGTTCCGCAGACGGTGGCAGCCTCCCGCCCTGCTGGAGACGTGCGGCATGGTGGCTCCGAAAGCGTTCGTGTACGCGATCATTTTGCTTAGCACGTGGCTTGGGCCAGAGGCGTACCCAGAGGGCGTGCACGAGTGGCCGCCTGCCATCCCTGCCGCAGTCACTGCGGGGTAGTGCTAGTGCTTGCAGCTCGCCGCCCGAATGTCCGCACATTGGGCACTGAGCTGTCCGGCAGGGTAGGCGGCCGAAAAAAGAAGAAACAACAAAACAGAATAATGACACCACAACGAAACAACAAACACAACGAAAGAGAAGAGAAACATATGAAAACAGCCGTGCCTGGGTTGTGGGTCGCAGACACTGCGGATGCGTCGGTTGTGGGTCAGAGACTTCAGGTTTCGGTTTTGTGCCAGAGCCCTCAGGCTAGCCAACGGCTCTGGGGCCGACCTCCCGAGCACGTCGTCGATGTGCCGCCGCGCATTGGGTACGGAGCTGTCCGGCAGCACCAAAAGAACAAGACAATATCAAAACTGAAGTGCCCTGGTTGTGGTCCTGACACTTGTCGGATGCCTGGGTTGTGGGTCGCACACACTTCGGATGCCTGGGTTGTGGGTCAGACACACTTCGGACGCATGTCGTCTGAGGATCGCCACCTTGCCTGGGTTGTGTCTCCTAGACACTTCGGATGCCTGTGTTGTGGGTCAGAGACCTGGGACTTGGGTTGTGGGTCAGCGCCCTCAGGCCAAGCGCCACCCCCAAGGAGCCCCAGAAGGGTCGACACCGTGCCTGGGTTGTGGGTCAGAGACATATCGGATGCCTGGGTTGTTCGTCAGGGACTTAATGACATAACACATGACAACAAAAAAGAACAAAACATATATATATATAAAACATATATATATAAACACACGTGCCTGGGTTGTGGTTTGGAGGTCTCGAGGGTGCCAGGGTTGTGCGTTAGGGACCTCTGGCTCGCCACCTTGCTTGGGTTGCGCGTTAGAGACATACCGGATGCCTGTGTTGTGCGTCAGGGACTTCACGACATAACAAATGACAACAACAAATATCCAAAAAGACATGGAAACAGAAGTGCTTGGGTTGTGGTTATGAGCATTATCGGATGCTTGGGTTGTGCGTCACAGACCTCAGGCTGGCCGCCGTGCTTGGGTTGTGTGTCAGAGACATCTCGGGTGCCCGGGTTGTGCGTCAGGGACCTGATGACATAACAACGAGGACAAAATAGCGCCCAAGAAATATGAAAACACAAGTGCTTGGGCTGTGGTTATGACACTTCTCTGACGCCAGGGTTGTGCGTTAGGGACCTCGGGCTCGCCACCGTGCCTGGGTGGCGTGTGAGGGACACCCTTGATGCCTGGGTTGTGCGTCAGGGAACAACATCTCGCGACGAGGACTGGGGCATCCTGGGGGTGGCGTAAGTGGCGGATCCTCGTGTGGTCCCAAGCGCCACCCCCCAGGAGCCCCAATGGCCGAATGACATAACAAGCAACACCAAAACAAAAAAAAAAACAACACAAAATATGCATGCACAAGTGCCTGGGTTGTGGTTATGAGACGTATCGGATGCCTGGGCTGTGGGTCATACACACTTCGGATGCCTGGGCTGTGGGTCATACACACTTCGGATGCCTGTGTTGTGGGTCAGACACACTTCGGACGCATGTCGTCTGAGGCTCGCCGCCTTGCCTGGGTTGTGTGTCATGGACACTTCGGATGCCTGTGTTGCGGGTCAGAGACCTGAGGCTTGGGTTGTGGGTCAGCGCCCTCAGGCAAGCCACCGGCCCCGGGGCCGACCCCTCGAGCACGTCGTCGTTGTGCCCGCGCAACGACGACTCGAACTTCCTCGTTGCGACACTGCCAGAGCACTGACCGCCGCCATGAACACCAGAACCGTCATCACCATCGCCATCATCATAAGCATTGCCATCATCATTCTCGCCGTCGCGGCTCAAGGGCCCGGCGGCCCCCGAGGAGGCGAGCAGCAGAGCGCCAGCCTCGGGCCGGGCGAAAGGGTGGGATTGGGAAAGGGGGGGTTACGAAATTTGCTGCATGCAGCTGGTTTCGGCCTCACCGAGGGGCCCATTCCTCGATACATAGCCGCCTCCGGCGCCGGGAGGCGCCGGGAAAATCAGCTACGTGAGCTGATTCTCAAACCCCCCCTTTGCTATCCCCCCCTTTCGCCCGACCCGGGCTCCGCCGCCACGCCGCGTCGCCCCGCAGGCGCGAGCACCGGCCTCCTCCAGCGGAATGGGTGATCCGTGGCTCGTTTCCGACGAGGAGCTGGACGCGGAGGGGCCGGCACTGCTGGGCGGGGCCCAAGAAGCGGAGCAGGCGGCGCTGCAGGACTTGGAACGGCAGGCGCTGACGGATGCAGCCGATGACCACCCGGGCGAGGAGCAGCCGCCAGAGGCACCGGCGCCGGCGCTTGTCTCAGCGATGGCAGCGAGCGCCGGCGCTCCCTCTCGTCCCTGCCGCCAGCGCGGAGTCGCCAAGAAGCACTTGAAGAAGGCAGCGCCGAAGCCGCGCGGCCGGACGCTCAAGCGGTGGGGCTCAAGCGGTGGGGTTCCGGCGGGAGTGCAGGTGGTGAGTCGCTTGGCCGTGTGGGGCCCGAAGATAAAGGCCAAGATCAAGAGGCTCGGCGTGAGGGGCCTCGGCATTGGCGAGGATTGGGTGAAGAGCAGGAAGGCCGGGTACCGGGAGGCCATCGTGTTCTGGAACAGAGAGGACAAGAGCACGAGAGATCGCATTCCCGTCCCTGACGAGTGAGTTGCTGCGGGCGCCCCAGACCTGAAGTTACCGTGAGGAAAAATGCATGGGATCCCAGACACATCAAGAAGAAATGGCACTTCCATGAGTACATTACTTTCATGTTGGCGCGCGTTTGGCGCGTGGTCTGGGCGCATCTGGCGCCCTGGCTGTCATCCAGAACATGTGAAGTGCGTGGAGAGAGAGATTCGCTACATAGACATGCGTCGCACACAAAGATGGTGCGCGATTTGCTTTATACGTACCGTGCCAGCTGCGCGAGCCGTGCGCCGACCGCTCTGTGTCATCAGCCGCACACTGGGTACTCAGCTGTCCGGCAGGGCAGAGAGCCGAAAAAAAACAAAACAAATAGTACAAAACAGAGGAAGTGCCAACGCAAACATATCACAAAACATATGATAACATAAGTGCCTGGGTTGTGGGTCAGGGGCCAGGAGGGGCCAGGAGGGACCAGGACCCCTGAGCCCAGGAGGGACCAGGAGGGACCAGGAGGGACCAGGAGGGACCAGAAGGAACCAGGAGAGACCAGGAGGGACCAGGAGGGACCAGGAGGGACTAGGAGGGACCAGGAGGGACCAGGAGGGACCAGGAGGGACCAGGAGGGACCAGGAAACACCAGGACCCCTGAGCCCAGGAGGGACCAGGAAACACCAGGACCCCTGAGGAGGAGGCGGGGGGGGAGGAGGACGAGGAGGCGGAGAAGGACGAGGAGATGGCGACAGGCGCGCGCTTCGTGCCAGCACTGGTCCGGCGGGGCGCCATCGCCGCTGCAGTTGCGGCCGCCGTTGTTCGACAGCAGGAGCAGGAGGAGGTTTTGCAGGCAAGTTTCTCCGTGTTTGGGTTTCTCTTGTCCCGCACCCGCGCTTCTCCCTCCTCCTCCTCCGCCTCCTTCCCCTCCTCCTCCTCTCCTCCTCCTCCCTCGTCGCCATTTTGGCTCGTTGCCATTTTGGCTCCAGGCTCAATTCTTCGTTGCAGCGTGGGCGAGGGCCCCGTGGGCGAGGGCCGCTTGGGCGAGAATCCTTGCGTTGGTAGCGGCGCTGGCGGCGACTGCCCCGATAGGCACGCGCGGCGGTCGCGGGGTCCAGGGCGACATCTTACGAAGCTCTTGGGCCTGTGGTGTTTGTTCGGGGCGCGGGGGCGGCAGGGCGCGTGGGCAGCGGGTCTGCGCGGAGCGGGCTGCCAGTCGAGCTCAACGCCACGCCGTCGAGTCGCGTCATTGCGGCCCCCGTTCATTTGGAAAAGAATCCTGCCCGCGCACGCGCTTTGCGTTTGAGTGGAGCGGCACGGGCGCGCTGCGCTGGCCCCCGTCATTTGGAGAAAAAACGGTCCCTGTCCGCGCGCGCGATTTGCGATTGAGTCAAGGGGTAAGGGCGCGCTGCGCTGGCCCCCGTCGTTTGAAAAGAATACGGTTCCTGTCCGCGCCAGCGCTTTGCGTTTGAGTCAAGGGGCAGCGGCTGTCAGGACTACGGGAGTTGTGAGAGTTCCGGGGGCTGCCATGGCGAGTTCCCGTATGGGCAATCCCCATTTGGAAACCCAACATAGGGAATCGCCATATGGGGAATACCCATACGGGAAATCGCCATGTACGGAATCCCAATGTTGGAAACCCCTTTCATATAGAGAGTCCCCATGCAAGGAATCCCCATACAAGGAACCCCATGTATGGGGGCCTTAATATACGGAGTTCTAATATAGGAAATCCTCAAATAAGCGATTCCCTACATGGGGATTCCTCACATGGAGGTTCTTGAAATGGTGATTCCTAACATGGTGATCCCCCAACATGAGGAGACCCCATATAGGGATTCCTTATATGGGGTTTTCCCACACGAAGATTCCGTATATGCGACGCACCGTACGGGGTATTCCCATACGAGGACCCCCCTTATGAGGGATCCCCATCTGGGGATTTCCCATATTAGGGTTCCTTACGCGGGGAATCCCCATAGGGGTTTCCCCATATGGGCATTCCCTATGTGGGGCTTCTCTACATTGGATTCCTTATATGGGGTTTCTCAAGCTTGGGAACCAGAGGTTTCCCAAGCTTGGGAACCAGAGGTTTCCAAGGATGTCCCAGTCAAGCTTGCGGAAGCTTGGGTTCCCCAAGCTTGGGGAACCAGAGGTTTCCCAAGCTTGGCGCAGTCAAGCTGGTGGAAGCTTGGGTTTCCCAAGCTTGGGGAACCTAGTGCGTCCCAAGCTTGGCTCAGTCAAGCTTGGGGAAGCTTGGGTTTCCCAAGCTTGGGGAACCTTGGGTTTCCCAAGCTTGGCTCAGTCAAACTGGGGGAACCTTGGGTTTCCCAAGCTTGGGGGACCTGAGTTTCCCAAGCTTGGGGGGTCAGGGGTTTCCCAAGCTTGGCTCAGTGAAGCTGGGGGAAGCTTGGGTTTGCCACGCTTGGGGAACCTGTGGTGTACAAGCTTGGCTCAGTCAAGCTGGGGGGAGCTTGGGTTCCCAAGCTTGGGGAATCAGAGGTTTCCCAAGCTCGGCGCAGTCAAGCTTGGGAAAGCTTGCCTGGGCCCAGGTTATATACTTTCCAGCGGGTGGGCAAGCGGGTGTTCACATCGTTTTATATAGTTTTTAGCGGCTGTTTCCCGGAATTCGGGTCGAAATTGAGGATTTTTTCGGATTTCAGGGGGGTTTTGGGTTTTTAGCGGCTGTTTCCCGGAATTCGGGTCGAAATTGAGGAATTTTTCGGAATCATTTCAGGGGTTTTGGGAACAATTCGGAAGATTTCTGTGGCAATTAGGGCGCTTTCGGAACGATTCGGGTGCATCGCCTCTCTTGCACGCGCCGCCGTGCGCAAAACATTTCGCCTTGCACGCAACCGTTGCGCAAGGCGTTCCGTCTTGCATGCAAAATGCGCGGCCGCGGCGCCCAGCGCAGCTTCACAGTCTCCGCGAGGCGTCGCCCGGGGCCGCGGGCTCGCGCACAAGGTTTCGTCGACCTGTCTTGCACGTGCCGCCGTGTGCAAGACATTCCGCCTTGCACGCGACTGTTGCGGCAAGGCGTTCCGCCTTGCATGCGAAGTGCGCCAGCCGCGGTAACCTACACGCCTCCCAGAGTCCTGCGAGGCGTCGCCGTGCCAGACTCTCCGAAAGCGCTTGGGGCGCCTTTTCAGACGGTGTGATTCAGACGTAATTTATTTAAAATTGAGTAATTTAGGCGCGCAATGAATTTAATATTGAATGATTTTGCTCGAGTCATTTACCTTGCGCCGAGTCGTCACGACACAAACCTACCGCACACGTTTGGTTGCCTCATGGTGAGCTCCACCCGAGGCCCCGGTGGCAGGGTCCGCGTGCGGTTCACCGCCCACCGCATGTCCATTTCGACATGCCTCTCAGACGTTTCGTGGCTGCATCGTGGCCCGCCTGAGCCTCGCCTTCTGTCGGCTGTTCAATCGTTTGGCCTCGCGCCGCGGACGACCTGCGCGCGTCGCTGAAACTCTTCTCTGGGCGACCAGCGCGCGTCGCGCGTCTGGGACTCCCCTGCGCTCTGTCTTCAGGAGCTGCTCGGCCCCCGCGCGGTCTGCCCAGCGCCACGCCCGCTGTTGGCCGCCACTTTTTGTTCTGCTCCGTGCCGCGGACGACCCGCGCTCGTCGCCGGGACTCCTTCGGGGCGACCAGCGTGCGTCGAGCGGGCTCCGCGCAGCGCTCTTCCCAGGGCCGCGTCCGGGCGGTGGGACAAAGAGCGGAACAACAGTGAAGGCAGGAGCTGGATCCAGAACGGCGGCGCCCGGGGCTTGGGCCATCGCCGGCCGGGCGGGCAGGAACGCAGCGTGCGGCGGAAGCAAGTGGAGGGGAGGAGGAGCTGGCGAGAAAGTGGGCGCGAAACGGCGGCGCCCCGGGCTCGCGCGAAACCGTTCGATGACTTCCCGCTCGCCCATGCCCGCTCTCCCCCCCGCCCCACGCCGCAGACCTTGTGCTGGTCCCCTCCTTCATCAACGCCTGCGCCGCGAGGTTCGCAAGCGCATATGGTTGGTCCTTCGCTCCGATGATTTCCGTGGGATCGTGCCCTCGGGAGGGGTGGCGATGTGCGCGGGCAAACGCAGCCAAGGGGGGATTATTGCTACTAGTACGAATGATTCGGGGAGTACGATGAGTATTTAATAGCCTTCGGTCCATCCCGCCACTGTGCCTGGGTTGCGGGTGTGAAGCTTGTTGAATGTTCGTTGGGATCTCCTGGGAAGCTTTTCGGGGGCCTCTTGGGGGCAGCTTGGGCGCCTCGTGCAGGCCGTTTGGGAGCCTCTTGGGGCCTCGTCTGGGCCTCTTGGGGGCCTCTTGGGGCCTCTTGGGGGCTTCTTGGGGGCCTCTTGGGGCCTTCTGGTCGCCTTTTGGGGCCTTCTGCGGGCGGAAGGTTCAGATTTTCGGTTCGTGCTCCTTCTTTTGGGCCCCACTCTTGTGCCGTTTTGGGGCCCTCTTGGAGGTCTCTTGGGCCGTCTTGGGGCGGTTTTGGGGTCTGTAGGGCTGCCTGGGAGCGTCGGGAAGCCGAAAAGGCAAGGCAAATCTATGATTTTGGCCTCTTGAGGCCCTCTTGGGGGCCTCTTGGAGGCTTCTTTGGGCGTCTTGGAGGTCTCTTGGGCCGTCTGGGGTCCATCTTGAGCGTCTTGGAGCGATCGTTCGGCGACTCGGGGCCTTCGTGGACCGTCTTGGGGCCTCTTGGGCCCTGCTGGCCCGTTTTGGGGCCCTCTCGGGTCCGAGACAGGAATGCGACAAGGCGCCGGGGAGCAGCGGGCCGCCCCGGACGATTTGGCCCGAGAGGCTCCGAGCCTCTTGAGAACTCCTCACTCTAAAGCGAGCTGAGGGACGTAAGGAGTGGAAGCGAGCGTGCGCCCGCGGCCGCGTCGGCTCAAGCGGCCGGCCGCCCAAATATGACTGTGCCTCACTGCGAGGCACACAGTCGCTACTGAGACCAGAAGGGTCTTCCTATTGCTTAAGATGGCATGTCCTCTCTTACTGGGACTGTCGTTACTACGGTACAACAGAGCAGAGCAGGAGCAGAGAACTCCTCAGGAGTGACGGCTAAGGCTCAGAGAGGTAGTGACAGAAGGACTTGAGGACACGCCCGCTCCGTGCCCAGCGGCACTGTGGCGGAGTAGTACTTATACTATTCTTGATGCTAGCTAGGACTACGAGTGCGACAGATCGTGAGAGTCAACATGCTGGTGGTCCACGGCGTTGACAGAAAGTTCCACCTGTCCCTCGGGATTTTCTTGGATCTGGGATTTGGTTGCCTCTGGCGCCACCCCTGGCGCGCTCCTCGCGCCAGGGAAGGGTGTCCAGTGCAGCTCCAATGACTCCCCGCGAACCGCTGAACATTTGTGCTTGTGCGGATGTTTCCTCAACTATTTTGTGGTGTTGGGCCCTCGTTGTTTTGAACCAGCACCGCCCCGCGTTCCCGCCATTCTCCTCCTCTCCTCTTCTTCTTCCTCTTCTTCCTCCTCCTCCTCCACCTCCTCCTCCTCCTCCTCCTCCTCCTCCTCGCCTTCCTCCTCCTCTACCTCCTCCTCCTCCTCATTCTCCTCCTCCACCTCCTCCTCCTCCTCCTCCTCCTCCTCCTCCCCCTCCTCCTCCTCCTCCTCCTCCTCCTCCTCCTCCTCCTCTTCCTCCTCCTCCTCCTCCTCCTCCTGCTCCTCTCCCTCCCCGTATTTCATGTCGGCACACCTGTCGCACGTCTTGTGGCCCCATAGGGAGCTCCTATTAAAGCCCAAATTCAAACAACTATGCGAATTCCCGTTTTTCATGTCGGAAAGAGCGCGTTTTGTGGGCTGTTGGAGGGGGGGGTCTGGAACCAGGCTTCCCCCCCCCCCCCTTAGTTCGGGGGGATGGGGGTTCGAACCCCGCCTCCAGCCCGCGCCAGCGCCAGCGTGGGCGTGGGCGTGGGCGTGGACGTCGCGGGCGTGGGCGTGCGTATGGGCGTGGGCGTGGGCGTTCGTGTGGGCGTGGGCGTGGGCGTGGGCGTGGTCGTGGGCGTGGGCGTGGGCGTTGGCGTGGGTGTGGGTGTGAGCCTGGGCGTTGGCGCGGGTGTGGGCGTGGGCGGGGCGTGGGCGTGGGCGTGGGCGTGGGCGTGGAAGTGCGTGTGGGCGTGGGCGTGGGCGTTGGCGTGGGCGCGGGCGTGGGCGTGGGCCTGGGCGTGGGCGTGGGCGCGGGCGTGGGAGTGGGCGTGGGCGTTCGTGTGAGCGTTGGCGTAGGCGTGGGCGTGGGCGCGGGCGTGGGCGTTGGCCAGCTCCAGAGGGGGGAGGTTCGGGGAGTGGGGGGGAATGGGGGTAAGGGAGTCCCGCTGGTTCTGTTCGACGGCGCCGACTGTTGGTAGAGGCCCCCCCCCGGTTCAAGCGTGCCGCCGAACGTTCCCAAGGCAAGCGCCCATGAAAC
>CAUYUJ010014691.1:141318-161318 GCA_963575745.1 Prorocentrum cordatum
ATACATGCATGCAGGTACGTATGTATGTATGTATGTATGCGGGTGTGTGTATGCATGTATGTATGTATGTATGCATGTATGTATGTATGTATGTATGTATGTATGTATGTGTGTGTATGTATGTATCCATGTATGTATGTATGTATGTATGTATGCATACATGTATGTATGTATGCATGTATGTATGTATGTATGTATGTATGTATGTATGTATGTATGCGCGTATGTATGTGCGCATGTGTGCATGCATGCATGTATGCATGTATGCATGTATGCATGTAGGTATGCATTTACGTATGTGTGCATGCGTGTATGTGTGTATGTATGTATGTTTGTGCACATGTGTAGGTATGTATGTACGCATGCATGTGCGCACGTATGTACGCACGTTCGTAACCGTGCATGTATGTGCGTGTGGACGTATGGATACTTGCCTGTATCTATGCATGTATGTACGTATATATATCTGTCTGTCTGAATGTATGTATGTATGCATACATGTATGTATGTATGCATGCATGTATGTATGCATTTATGTTTATATGTATGTATGTATGTATGTATGTATGTATGTATGTATGTATGTATGTATGTATGCATGTACATATATATAGGTGTGTTTGTATGTATGTAATTATGTATGTATGAATGAATCCATGTTTGTAGCTTTCTAGATTGTTTTCTGTGCGCCAGTTGCGTCATCTGCTTTCTAGATGGTTTTCTGTGCGGCAGTTGCGTCGTCAGCCTCGTCTCGGCTGTATTATGTCATGCTCAGGCTCAGGTCACCTCGCGGTGGCTTGTTCTGCCAGCGCCACGATCCGCGCAGAGCTCGCCTCGTGCGTGCAATCCTCGGTGCTGCTGGGCTCGCTGGCGCTCTACTGGGGCCAGGCGACCTGGTGGTCCGCGGCCCCGCACGCGCCTGGGGTCCTCGGGGCCCTGGGCGTCGCGGGCGCGCGAGGCGTCGTCGGCGCTGGGCAGCGGCTGGAACGCCGCCACGGCCTGGGGCTGGGCCACCTTACAGGTGCTCGGCTTCTCCCTCAGCGCCGTGGCGGCGTTCGCATGGGAGCATCGGGGGGCGGCGGCGCGCGGCGGCCGCGACTGTGGAAGGGCCGCCCGAGGGGCGGCTCGCGCGGGTTGGTGCCTGTGCGTTCGACTTGCTGTGCCTGCTCGTGGCAGTCAGAGGGCTCGGCGGGCCGAAGGCGTACGTCGGCGCGAGTTCGCAGAGGCGTCACCCGCTCTCGAGTACGTGCTGCTGGAGATGGCGTTGGCTAAATGCGTCGGCGGCGTTTCTGTCGGTGCCGCGGCGCCATGTTGGGAACTGGTCTCGCGGTCGGAGGAGCACGACAACGTGCTGCACTTCGGCCAGGTGCGCGGCCAGGACCGCGGTCTGTGGCTCACGACCGACGCGGCGGGGAGCAACGTCGTCTGGGTGCTGGTCCAGTTGGTGCCCAGCCATCTCAAGGCGGCGATCGTCCCTGGTGGTGGCGCCCTGTGGGCGGCCTCCTTCGGCGTGCCCGACTGCGGGGTCAATTTGGGTCTGCGCGCCGTCCCATGCGGCGGCCCAGTGGGGCCCCGGTCGGCCCGAGCCGGCGGCGCTGCGCGTGGAAACTCGGGGAGAGCGGACGCCGCGCCCCGGTCAGCACCAGTTCTGCCCGGGCCCGCGTTCGAGGCGGGCTCGCAGCTGCCCGCGATCCGGACCTGCACAATCGTGGGCGGCCTGCTGCCTGCCGCAGGGGCATGGGCGCTGGTGGCAGCCCCGCCAGCGGGAATGGCTGTGGCCCCCAGCGCCAGGGCTGCGGGGCCAGGCTCGGTTGGGGCGGCACCAGGAGCTGCCGCGGGTCTGGGCCTCGCGGCGGTGGGCGCACCCGACGGAGCTTGAAGGGGCAGAGGCCGCAGCTGGGCCCCCCGACCTCACCGAGATGCCGCTCGAGGTTCGAGCCGCCCAAGGCCAAACCCAGGGTGGAGCTGGAGCGAAATCCTCGTCCAAAGACAATGAGAGCAATGACAAGGACAACACCGCCGACAAACATAAGAAGCATAAGAAGAACGACTGCAGCGACGACTCCACCAGCAATGGCAGCTCGGGCTCGTCGTCCGACAGCAGCGACTATCTGCAGTGGAAGGGCCCGGCGGTGAAGAACAGGCGGGTGAACCTCGCCAGTGGGCGCATTCTGGAGACCGAGAAGGTCGAGGCCAGGGGGGGCCTCCTCGCGTTCGGGTCCAAGCATCCAGGTGCCCTCCCGGGTTACTTTCTCGCGCTGGTGCGTGGCGAGCTGAGCCGCGGGCGCCTCTCGGAGGCCAAAATGCTGCGCCGGGCGTCGGTGTCCACATGGGCGCAGGCTCACGCGGGCCTGGTCGAGCTGCGCGACCTGCGCGAGGTGCAGACGCTCGCGCTGGTCATGGACCTGGTCAACACGGACGACTTGGCGACTGCGATGGACGAGGTGGCCTAGGGGGTCAGCGCCATCCAGCGGGCCAAAACCAAGGGCGTCTCCTGGGGTACGGCCGAGTCGGTGGAGATGCCGGTGGGCACGGGTGGGGGTCGCCGCAAGGGGGCCCCTGAGGCTCGCCGTGTGATGAGGTGGAGGAGGGCGCGGCAGAGATGGCTGCGCCGCGGTGGTCAGGAGTTCAGCCTGGCTTTCGTCGTGGTCGGTTTTGGTGACTGGCTGTGCTCTGCTTGCGGCCCCTTGGGGATGCCGCTCCGTTCTGGACACCTTGGGCGGCCTCGCGTGCTGGAGATGGGCAAGCCCCCCATCGGTGGTCCTTCCAGTCCCACTGCTTCGGCGTCGCGGCGCCGAGCTCGTAAGTTTCGGGCACGGGCGCAGGGGCGCGATTCTGTTCTGGGGCAACGCGTGCATCGTCGCGCTTGACGAGCTCAGCGGGCCAAGGCCGACCACGCCACGGTGCCGACGCAAAAGCTCAGCGACGTATGCGAGGGCGCATGTTGCAGGGCGTTTCCCGCTTTCTCGAGGGTGAGTTGGTTTGGCCTGGGGCGGCGACATTTCGAAAGATTTTGCGTCGCTCCGACGGCTAGGAGCCGATGGTACGTCGCGGAGCCCCTGTGCGATCGCGGACGAGTTCCCGACAGTCTCGCCGTCGTTGACCTGGCCAGCTTGCTGGACGAGCACTTCCCTGGGCTTGCTGGGCAGATGCGTCATCCACGCTTGCCGCTGGGATTTTGACCAGCGCCCTGCCGGGCTGAAGGGGCTTCGCGGGCTGGCTGGGCTTGCCGACCCGCAGCTCGTTTCCCGCGATGTTCCCACGGGGCTCCAGGTCGATGGCTCCAAGAAGACGGTTCGCAAGTATTGTGGAGTGCCTCTCGTCGCCGGAGCCTTCTGGGTGAAGGGGTCCAGCACTGGGCAGTGGGTGGCGTCGGAACTGCCGGTGAACAAATTGCTGGACTCCGCTGCCTTGCCCCTCGCCCGACCTTTGCCTGCCCGCTGAGGCTGCGCGTGGTGTAGACGCAATCGGGCATCCGCGTGAACTTCTGGCAGTGCGACCAGCGGCGCTGTTTCGACAATTTGGCCATCGGAGAGGGCAGGCGCAAGTGCGCGGCCCATCCGCCCGTGCCGGGCCCTCGCGGAACTCGGTCGAGGATCTCCCTTTCCATCGTGCGACGCCGATGGGTCTCGGACCGTCGGCGTGATGGGCCCAGGCGGTCTCCGGCCGCGGGGGCACCTTCGATGAGTCCTTCCCGACGGAGATGCCGCTCTTGGCATCGTCCGTGGACGACCTCTGGCCATGGTTCAGCTCTCGGCTGGAGACAGCTCGCAGTTCGGCGGCCTTCTGGATGACGTGGGTTGGGCACTCCTGGGGCCGCGTCGGCATCCCCGTGCATCAGTGGATGTTTGTTGACGGTGGCTAGGGCGAGTCGCAGGGCGCGGAGGTCCATCCCACGCAGCATTGGCTCGGGAACACCAGGCGGCGGCGGCTCGAATTGTTCGGGGCTTTCCATCGGCCTCCCGGGCCAGCAGATAATCTACCGCACAGGTGTGGTGCGCTTGTGGGGCAATCGCGGCCCCTGCCAGCGCTGCCGGCCCTGTTTGCGCCCCATCCGTGTCTACCCTTGGCTGGGCGGCCCGCCGCTGCAGAGCTGTGGGCCGGTGCCGTGGTGCCCGCAGGTTTGGCGGGAGAGGCTGCTGTCGACCATCCGCTGCCCTTCGCCGAACTGGACCTGGACGCTCGCTTCGGGTGTGCCGACGCCGCGCCGGGCGGGCATGGCAGGGCATGGGCCTCGCTGCCCGAGGAGTCGGTGAGGCGCGTTGCTCCGTGGGCTGACCATGGGGCACTGTGCGCCGTGCTGGGCGACAGCTTCGGTGTCGAGGTTGGCTTCGAGGGGTGCTGTAGCCTGGCCCGAGTGGCGCCGCCGACTGGCGCGCTGGTTCGAGGTGGGCAGGCCCGGTGGCACTGGGCGCGTCGCGCTGGGGGGAGCGCGCGCGAAGTTGTGGGGCGCGGGTGCCCGTCTGCTTCGGCCCGCTATGCTTGGGCGCCGTGTCTTGCATGCTGCAGGCAATGCGCCGTGCGAGGGCGCCCCCATCAAGGGTGTGAGTGCCGGCCCAGGCTGAGACGGTGGTGCCGCGATGGAGGGGCCATTTCCATTTCTGGATCTCCGCGGGCAAAAACCCCGGTGACGAGCCCAGCATCAGGCGCGCTATTTGCCAGGCCCGTGGGCGAGGCGGAGATGTTGCCGTGGCTGCGGATCTCGACGGCGATGGTGGTCAGGGGGCTGAAACCGACAAGCTAAAGCTGCCGCAGCCCACATCTCACGGGGCGGTGTCGCCCCTCGTGCCCGCAGGCCGGCGCAGCCAGGAGTCGCCCTTCTTGCGCTGCTGCTCTGGGCCCCGCCGCGAGGGTCACTGGTGTGGTGCGCTAGAGCAGGAGGCGCGAGCAGCCGGTCTGGTGGTCAAGGCAGTGGCCTACGGCGCCGTGGTCGACAGTGACCACGACTTCGCGTCAGCCAAGGTGGTGCAGGAGCTGAGGGGCTTTGCAGCAGCGGTGGTGTGATGGCGTGCTTCGCTGGGCCTCCTTGCGCGACTGTCAGCCGCGCTAGGTGTCGTGTCCTGGCGCAGGGGCCCAGACCCATTCGATCCAGGCGCGGCCATTTCATGCCGGTGCCGCTTCTGACAGATGCCGAGCGCCGAGCCTGTGCGCTGGGTGCGCACCTCTTCCTCCTCTGTCTCGAGTTCTTTACCAGGGGCGTCCTGTGCGGTGGGGTTGCGGCACAGGAGCATCATCAAATTTCGGGCCATCATCCATGGCCGTCGTTCTGGTGTGTTCAGGAGGCGGTGGAAAGGATCGCAGAGTTCGGGCAGCGCATCGTTTCGTTCGATTAGTGTCGTCGTGGCGCAGTCTCCGAACGCCCGCGTCCGTCGTTGCGAATGGCCCCTTGCTCCAGTGTATCTTGGGGCTTCGGTGCAACCGCCGTCCTCGGCGCAAAGGCGTGTTCGGGCTGGCGCCAGGGGTGGGTGGTCGTCATGGCGAAGCTGGCTCGCGCTCTTCCGCATGTGTGTCAGGCTGGTTTGTTCCGCTGTCGGCGCCTGGGGCAGGGTTCGGGGCCGCCGGCTTCGTGGCCGACGATCCTCGGAGGCGTCGCGAGCGCATCTTTGCCTTCTTGATGAGCGCGCTGAAGCCGGTAACTACCCAACAGTACGCTCCCGCTCTCATCGACTTCATGTCGAAGCTGGGTGCCATGGGTGACCACCTTGGACAGTTGAGTGAGGAGGAGCTCGACTGGTGCCTGGCCGAGCGCGGCGTCTGCTTGTTTGAAAAGTCTGGTGGCGTCGGGGGGCTTGGTGCCGAGTCCACGCTGCTGGCCTCGTTCGCGAATGTGCATGCTCGACGCCGCTACCGCGCTGCGTGGAAGGAACTAGGAACTGGGCGTCTAGCGCAAGTGGCGGCCGCCGTTGCAGGAGCCTGCCATGCCGGTGGTGCTCGCCCTCGGCGTGTTCAATTAGTTGTTGCTGCCCGAGCAGTGGGGCTGCGCGGCCGCGGTGCCCCTTGTGCGGTGGTGGCTTATTGCGCGCGTTCGAGGCGCTGTCGCTGGACGGCGGCGCCTGGATCAGGACGCCAGCTGGTTGCGTGGCGCAGCTGGGCCGGACGAAGCGAAGTGCCGAACGGAAAGTCGTGTTCGAGGAGCCTTCGACAGATGCTTGGTTCGGTCATTATTCATTGCGCGAGCAGCTTGCGTGCCATGAATTCAGTGCAACGTGAGCTACCCTCGTCTCGGGCGCTGGCCCCAGAAAGCTGCATATTCCCCAGGCGTCGGAAACGTGCGCTGGACTTCCCGTGGGCTGCGCCGACGAGGTGCGACCGGGCTGCTGTCTCGTGGAGTGCCGCTTGTTGATATCATGTTGTTCGGTCGATTGCTTTGCCTCGTTCGTTAGCGCGTGGAAATCGCGAGAGTGTCTTTGTGTCTGGCTTGCAGATATTGTGCAATTCGCCCCCAAATATGGGGAGTAGTCTAATTGAAGCTTCTCTTTGTCTTCGAGTTTTTCTGTTGAGCTCGCGTTAGCGCGGAGAGGTTATGGGGGATTGACCTGCGCATGAGTTCTCACGAGGTGTCGGCATTTTTTGAGTCCTTGGTATAAGGGGAAAGGATAATACAGCGTCACGTCTTTCGTTCCAGCACGCTTCGCATGCAGTCTCCCCTCTTAAGGGTCAGAATAGTATATGGACGTGGTATTCATTAACCGTGAGAGCTTGCTCTGTGGGTATCCATGTGCCAGATAAATCATCAGCCTCGTTTCGGTTGTATTCTATATTGTTCTGGCCCCGCTGCGCTCCCACCCGCCCGCGGTGGTCTACACGCTCTTCAGTGGAAACCGCGGGGCCCTGCATAGCCCCCTGTGATGAGGTATTGTTTACGCGTGCGTTCTGACAATATGTCACGGTTCCTTGTTTCTTCAAGATAGTCGTTTTTTTCATCCAGTGCGGTTCGCGTGCAGCCACCCCAGGTAAAGGGTCGGACAGTATATTGAATCGGTGTTCATCTATGTATGTATGTATGTATGTATGTATGTATGTATGCATGCATGCATGCATGCATGCATGCATGCATGCATGTATGTATGTCTGTCTGTCTGTCTGTCTGTCTGTCTGTCTGTCTGTCTGTCTGTATGTATGTATGTATGTATGTATGTATGTATGTATGTATCTGTGTACGTATGTATGTATATATATATATACTCATGCAGGCACGTGAGTTTCTATGTGTGTATAGGTGTATCTATGTGTGTACATATATGCATATGTATGCAATCATGCATGTTTGTATACAGACATGTATGTGTGCATGCGTGTGTATGGGTTTGTACATCTATGTAAGTAGTATGTGTGTGTGTGTATGTGTGTATGTCAGGTTTGTTCTGCTTTCTGGGCCCTCCGACGCTGGTCTCGGGCCGTGGGGCCGTCGAGGGGTGTGCTCAGGGCGAGGAGCCAGTCCCACATCCTTCTGCGAAACTTGACGCAAGTTTTCCCCGCGCCGCCTCGGCACCCCCATGCCCCCAAATTTCAAGGCTGATGCCGAAGCACGCGACCTGATTTTTTTTGCCGTCGGCGTCTGCGGACCGCGCCGCGGGCGCAACTGAACGTTGAGATTTGGGGGTGCGGGGGAGGGCGGGAAAACTTGGCGCTCGGTTCCGCGGACGGTTGCAGGAAAAGGGTCGAGGGGTCTGGGGCCTCGGGGCTCGAACGTAGGGCGTCGCCGCAGCTCCGGGGCGTCGTCTCCGGGCGCTGCGCTTCCTCCCTCGTCCCTCCCCCAGGAGGAAAGAGGGAGGAGGACGAGCCTCGCGGAGGAGGGGAGGAGGAGGGATCAGAGGGGTCAACAATACCAGTGCCGTTATTGCGTTCCGATCCGATCCGATGTCAATTTCGGCCAGCCCGACCCGAGTCGACTGCGGCATTCTTCCGATTCGATGCGGTCCGACGTGCGTGCGTGGCATTGTTGTCAGTCCCGGCGTGGCCGATCCGATCCGCTGTCGACTCCGTGCCGATGCGGGCCGATCCGACGAACGTTCCACTCCGATCCGATTTCCCGCTTCGATGCTGACTGATCCTGCCCAGCAGCTGCGGCGACGCCAGCGCGTGCGCTCAAGGCTCAAGGCTCTTGGCGGCCTGAGCTCGGCCAGCACCGGACGGTCTCTGGACTGTCAGAGAGTCGCTGCAGCGCTGCACCCAAGCTGCCCTGGGCCTGCCGTGACGTGAAGTCGGGCCCGTCCCTCCACAGGAGGGATATCCAAAAATAGCAATTATTCACTGCGTGGAGCTCCCCATATGTGCATCTACTCGCATGGACCTGTCCGCCGTGAATGTCTAGGCGCAAGAGCTTTCGAATATTAACGGGCTTCAGTTGTGACGGTTTGGACATCAATCTAACTGCGAATGAATTGGAGTGTGAATGAGCCTCAGTAGTACGAGCGCGTCTCTGTGCATGAGCCTGGGGCCTCCTGGGGCCTCCTGAAACCTACTGGGGCTTCCTGGGGTCTCCAGGAGCCTCTTGGGACCTCCTGGGACCTCCTAGGAAGGTTTCGTGCCCCAGGAGAGGCGCAATCTATAGCAACAGACGTACATAAAACATTGCGGATTAGAGCCACAGGAGAAGGGCAATCTATAGGAACACGCGTAAAACACCAAGGACTCGTGCCCCAGGAGAGGCCCAATATATAGGAACATGAGTAAAACATTTAGGATTGTGTACACAGGAGAAGGACCATCTATAGAAACATACGTAGAACATCAAAGAATCGTGCTCCAGGTGAGGCCCAATCGATAGGAGCATACGTAAAACACATGGGATTGGAGCCACTCCTGTTGCCTTCTGAGGCCTCCTGCTCCTGGGGCCTCTCGGGGCCTCCTGTTGCCTTCCGAGGCCTCCTGGCGCTTCCTGTTGCCTCCTGGGGCCTCCTGTGGTTTCCTGAGGCCTTCTGGAGCTTCCTGGGGCCTCCTGGAGCCTCTTGGGACATCCTGTGGCCTCTTGAGTCTTTCTGTGGCCTCCTGATGCCTCCTGGGACCTCATGTGGTCTCCTGGGGCCTCCTGGAGCCTGTTGGAGCCTCCTGTGGCATCCTGAGAAGAATCTGCGCCCACGAGCCTGGCCACCAAAACAAGCAAACCGATTGAGACATCCTCAAAATCTGGCCCACCTGGGGGGTGAAAATGAGCGCCTCGCTCGAGACATCCTCCAAATCTGCTCCGAAAGCGAAGGATGTTGGGCCCAGAAACAAGCAAACCGCCTGAGACATCCCCACAACATGGCCGCGAACGAGCCCGTGCAAACACCCCTGGCGGCTCCCCTTAGGGCCACGAGCCTGGCCACCAAAATTACTCCGACGGAAGAACCCCACATAAGAATCCTCTGGGCGAATCTGGAAAAAACCATCACCGTCGTCCTCGTGGTTGGTGAGGCGTCCTGGCTGTCTCTTCTGCGTATATTTCCTGTCGCCTTGGCGCGGGCCCCCCTTCCACTCCTTACGTTGTCCCCATCCTCGCCCCCCTGTTTGTTCCGCGCCCCGCCACCTCCTCCCCTTCCTGTTGCATGAGCGCGCATGTCGATGTTCCTCGGCGCCGTCGCCGCCACGGCCAGCACAGGCGCGTTCTCTACTGGTCACGTCGCGCAGCCGTTGGGACAACCCCGCGGGCCAGGCTGTCGGGACAACCCCGCGAGCCGTTGGCGCGCAAGACCAAGCCGTTGGGACAACCCCGCGGGCTTCGAGCGAGGCGCAGCCGCGCTCAGGCGGAAGGCAGCACGAAGCCCAGCTCTGCCGCGAGCTGCTTCGCCTCCGCCCTGGACAAAACCGCCTGAGACTTCCTCCATATTCAGGCTTGAGGAGCCCAAAAGTGACGACAGTTACAGGGTTCCGATGACCCGCTCGGATTACCAACATGATCTGCGGGCCCCATAGGGAGGGGGCTCCCGCCTGAGACTTCCTCACAATTCACTCACAGACGAGGCTCCCGCCTGAGACTTCCTCCAAATTCAGGCTTGACGAGCCCAAAAGTGACGACAGTTACAAGGTTCCGATGACCCGCTCGGATTACCAACATGATCTGCGGGCCCCATAGGGAGGGGGCTCCCGCCTGAGCCTTCCTCAGAATTCACTCACAGACGAGGCTCCCGCCTGAGACTCCTCCATTCAGGCTTGAGGAGCCCAAAAGTGACAGACAGGCATGACCCGCTCGGATTACCAACATGATCTGCGGGCCCCATAGGGAGGGAGCTCCCGCCTGAGACTTCCTCCCAATTCACTCACAGACGAGGCTCCCGCCTGAGACTTCCTCCATTTTCAGGCTTGAGGAGCCCAAAAGTGACGACAGTTACAGGTTTCCGATGACCCGCTCGGATTACCAACATGATCTGCGGGCCCCATAGGGAGGGGGCTCCCGCCTGAGACTTCCTCACAATTTACTCACAGACGAGGCTCCCGCCTGAGACTTCCTCCAAATTCAGGCTTGAGGAGCCCAAAAGTGACGACAGTTACAGGTTTCCGATGACCCGCTCGGATTACCAACATGATCTGCGGGCCCCATAGGGAGGGAGCTCCCGCCTGAGCCTTTCCTCCCAATTCACTCACAGACGAGGCTCCCGCCTGAGACTTCCTCCATTTTCAGGCTTGACGAGCCCAAAAGTGACGACAGTTACAGGTTTCCGATGACCCGCTCGGATTACCAACATGATCTGCGGGCCCCATAGGGAGGGGGCTCCCGCCTGGGACTTCCTCACAATTTACTCAACGATGATGAGGATGAGGATGATGAGTGGTGGTGAAGATGAGTGGTGAAGAGGATGATGATTGATTGTGAGTGGTGGTGGCGATGATGATGTTTGAATGAGGATGATGCCGATGCCGACGATGATGATGATGATGTTCATGAGCGTGTGAGAGAGTGCGAGTGATGATGATGATGAGTATGTGAGTGACTAAGCATGTGAGAGAGCATCATCGATGATGCTGATGAGGTTGATGATGAGAGAGTGTGAGTGAGTGTGAGTGGGTGTGTGTGTGTGTGTTCCTGTTCCTGCGCGGGGTGTCCAGAGAAAACAAGAACCCCACTTTGGATGTGGGGAACAAGCAAACCGATCGAGACATCCTCAAAATCTGGCCCACCTGGGGGGTGAAACTGAGCGCCTCGCTCGAGACATCCTCCAAATCTGCTCCGGAAGCGAAGGATGTTGGGCCCAGAAAGAAGCAAACCGCCTGAGACATCCCCACAAAATGGCCGCGAACGAGCCCGTGCAAACACCCCTGGCGGCTCCCCTTAGGGGTGCTGAGTATGAGTAAGTCTGTGTATGAGTAAGTCTGTGTATGAGTAAGTCTGGGTATGAGTAGGTCTGTGTATGAGAAAGTCTGTGTATGTGTACGTCTGGGTATGAGTAAGTCTGAGTATGACTAATACTGTGTATGAGTAAGTCTGGGTATGAGTGAGTCTGTGTATGAGTACGTCTGGGTGTGAGTAAGTCTGTGTATGAGTAAGTCTGTGTATGAGTATGTCTGAGTATGAGTAAGTCTGAGTATGAGTAAGTCTGAGTATGAGTAAGTCTGAGTATGAGCAAGTCTGAGTATGAGTAGGTCTGAGTATGAGGAAAGAGGAGGAGGGGAGGAGGAAAGAGGAGGAGGGAGAGGGAGTAGGAGGCGTCCAAGTAATAACAAGAACCCCATCTTAGGATATGGGGAAATAGTCTGGAGACGTTTTTTTCTTTACTCTTTACCATATTGTTGTTTGAGTTTTTTTTTGTTTTTGTTGTTGTCTGTCTTTCCACTCGAATCCGCTTGTAGGAGGACATGCCCGACCTAACCGTAACGTCGTCCATCCAATCTCCCAGCCTTCTTTTCCGCCTCGAACTCCGCCAAGGTCCTCCGACCTCCGACGGCCCGTCTTTTTTCGAGCCTTGGGCCCCCTGGACCTCTTCACCCTTCCCTTAAGTCGGGCGTGTCCCTCTACAGGAGGAATATGCAACAATTGGTAAACAAGTATTCTGGGGACGACTTTTTTCGAGTGCGCTCTGGCTATTTTTCATAGTATTGTTTGGACTGATTCTCAATTTTTCGTCCAAAGCCCGCCTGTAAGAGGACATGCCCGACCTCACACTTCCCCCAGGCCGGTTTCTCGCCTCGAGTCACACGGTCCCACGTCCCGAAGCGGACCTTTGGAGGCGGGGAATAGCAGAACGATATTCCGAGTTGTGCAACATGGAGGGGAGAAGCACGGAGACCATGACCAAGATGTCGCGGCATCTGGTCGATGCCGGTTTTGGTCATGGTCCATGTCGGCCGTCGCCGATTCGCGAGGATGATCCACGAATGGGCGCTGACGAAGATCGCCGGTTACCAAGATCGACGCGACGTTTCCGCGTTCAGTCTTGGTTTAAGCCGGGGGTGTTCCTCTACAGAAGGAATAGGCAAAAGTAGAAAAACATACTCTGGGGACGATTCTTCGAGTACTTTTTGACTATTTTGGAATATTTTTAGACTATTTTTTAAGATTTGTTTCCTCCCGAATCCGCCTGTAGGAGGACATGCCCGACCTAAGTCTTGGTCATGATCCCCGCCTCTTTCGCCGGGCGTGGTGTGTGTGTGTGTGTGTGGATCGCTCGAGTCCAGGCCTTCTAGGTGGGGTCGGAGCAGATGGGGTCAGAGGACTGCGCCGCATCGCCGATGCATCGACGATGTGGCTCGATGCGCGCGTCCTCCTCGTCCTTCTCGTCTTCCTCGTCCTCCTGATCGTCCTCGTCCTCCTCCCCCTCCTCCCCCCCCTCCTACCCCTCCTCCTCCTCCTCCTCCTCCTCCTCCTCCTCCTCCTCCTCCTCCTCCTCCTCCCCTCCTCCTCCTCCTCCTCCTCCTCCCCTCCCCCTCCCTCCTCCTCGTCTTCTTCCTTCTCCTCTCCTCCTCCTCCTCCCCCTCCTCCTCCCCCTTCCCCTCCTCCTTTCCTCCTCCTCCTCCTCCTCCTCCTCCCTCCTCCTCCTCCTCCTCCTCCTCCTCCCACACTCCGACGGCGCCGATGCATCGCCGATACATCGGGGATGCATCGGCGATGCACCGGCGATGCACTGGCGATGCGGTGCGATCCTCCGACCCCATCCACTCGGACACCATCTAGGCGGCCTGTATCGAGGGGTCGGAGCGGGCCGTCGGGCGGAGTAGCATGGGGGGGTGCTAACCGAACATCTCGGAGCAAACAGACTCGACAGCGTGGAGTCCCTGGAGGTCTGGGGGCTCCGCCGACGTCAGCTCCACGCTGCCCCTCGGCCCCCCCCGCGGCCTCTCGGCCTCGCCTCCCCGCAGGACGCGGTGGAGCTGGCGCGACCGGCGCCGAGCCCCCCCGCCGCCGCCGCTTCTCTCGTGGGCTGGCCTCCTCCTCCTCCTTCTCCTCCTCCTCCTCCTCCTCTTCCTCCTCCTCGTTGCTTGATTGCCCGTCCACGGGAGAGGCGGATCCCGAGGAGTGCGCAGCACGATGCACATGGAGACTGACCGAGGGAGGAAGAGAGACTACGCTCCCGCCGCCCTCTCCAGGGAAGACGCACAGGCGAGCGCGAGGCCCTCCAGGAGCGGCCCAGGCACGGGTGCGAGGTCCTCGTCACCAGGCGGCCGTGGCAGCGGCGCATCCTGGCGGAGCCTCGTAGACGCCGTAGCTTATCTACCCTGATACGCCCATGTTGAAACGCAGCACGTACCGTGTTCAAACGTCCGTGTTAGCACGCTGCGTGTTGACTCGGCACGTGATGGTCCACGTTTCGGCGAACGCATCGCGCCAAACCTGCGTTTTCAGTCTGCGTGTTGAGCCCCGTGTCAACACGCTGCGTGTTGCGCGTGGCGCATCGGGGCAGCTGAGCGCCGCAGCCGTCGGTGAGGCTGAGGCACTGCGTCGCGTCCTGGTCCACGGGCTGCATCTCCCCACCAGTGTGGTCGGCGCCACCCCAGTTTACTTCTACTATATGTGCGTCGCCCCCCAGGGGCGATGCGCACACCGAGAAATCTGATAGTGTATGCGTTGTGGCGGACGCTTTCTGGCCACACCGCTCGGGAAACGATACACTACAAGATGGGTATACTATTTTTGGTCGGGTCGGACGCGCGCCTCCAAGGAGGACACACAGTATTAGTGTGCCTCTGTGCGTCCCATGTGGTGCAGACTGTGCCTCGGCTGGGCCTCGTGCGGCGCGGCGGCCACGGGGACTCCCAGGGCAGGCGCACAGCCGCAGCACTCCGGTGGCCGCGGGGGTGCGGGCACCACCCCCCGTCGCTGCGGCACCTCGTCCTGTCCGAGGCGAAAGAGGGCAGCGAGTGGCCACAGCTCTGGGCGGGGACTGGCGCCGAGGAGCCGAGGGAGCGCAGCGCCGCGGAAGGCGAGGATCGGACGCGGCAGGCAGACGGGGACAAGTGCTCCACGAGCGGCAGTCTTCAGGGCAGTGCAGCACCTCTCCTTCCGAGACATCTGGGGCACGTGCAGCAGGATGCCGCAGGCATCACGTGCGCAGGCCGCAGCCCGCAGCACCCAGGAAGCGCGCAGCGTAGGGTTCTCGTGGGCCACTGTTCGAGCATCCTGGAGCTCCATCCTCGCAGCTCCCCACGCGCACGCCTCTGATCGAAGTGCAGGAGCATTTGAGTCTGGCAACGGGCCAATCCACGAGAAACGATTGGGCACACAAACGACACTGACGATTCGACCAGCGAGCGCCTGCTGTGCCCTCCCTCTCAACCCTGATGGGTCCGGAAGTTCACTGGCCATACTCTCAACAGACAATACAGATGCAGAAGAATAACCCCAGGGCCCTCCAATACCTTGACATACCGGCAACCATGCCGCCGTCCGTCCTACCCACCATTGAGACAAACACCACGTATACAATGTTAGCCTGTGGTGTGTGCAAAATGGGCACCACCAAAATTCGTGATATTATCGTTGCGGCACCTGTTGTAGTACCATCCACTCGAGACGCAGAAGGAGCAGGGCGCAAGTCATCACCACGAGGGTGCCGAAGAGCATTGCAAGGGATAGCAGCATCAAGGGCTGCATCATTACGGTAACCTTCAGCAGCTCGAGCCCTGCCCAGCTCGAAGTCTTGCTCCCCCACATCCTTGGCCTCGTATTCGGGCAAAGGCGAGGCAGCGTCGAGCAGGACGTGTACGCAGCCAGACCCTGGAAGTTGAAAACGCTAGATGAGACCTGGGCGAACATGATACTCAGTGCCGCATGCTTTGCACTGGCTGCCTCTAGCGTGCAGCTGAGCAAGATGGAGGGGTTGGTGGGCCCTCTGCCAGTGTCCGCGAAAGCCGGCCATCGTGACTGAGGGCTTGCCACACTCGTAGCACTCAGAGGTCCGAACGTCGTCCTCCTGCAGAGGGCCACGCAGACTTCCCGAGCCGTAATTAATCGTCGAGTCCCAGGAAAATATGGGAAAATATGGGAATTGGGCGGGAAGACAAAAACCCAGCAAATACATCATCAGGCCCAGCGTCGGCCCCCCCCCTGGTGGCGAGCGTCCTGATCCAGCCCAGGTCCTCTCTCTTACAGGCCCCGTCCAGGCACCAGGGATGCCGACGGTGAGGTCCAGCAGCCTCTTCAGCGTGGGGTGGGGAGGGGCACGGACCATGAGCCTGGCAAAGTGTTTCAAAGCTGCGATAGCAGAGCACCTCAGGGAAGCCAACGCGTGACACTTCCCAAAGAATTGGGTCACCGGTTTTCCTGGCAGTAGTGGCAGCAGAGCGCAGAGCGCAGAGGGGCTTGAAATAAAAGGTGAGTGCTGGCTAGTACACCTACGAACTTGACCTTCTGATTTACTTGAACGTGATGACGCAGGACGGCACTACGGAGGGGACGTAGTACTGCATCTGCATGTTTGCACTTTCGCATGGCAATCTCCGGACCTTCCACCCCTGAGCAGGTAAAGACCGCACCAGCAGGCTTAAATTGGTTTTCAAGGGCGATGCGATCGCCACCACCAGAATCCAACTC
This sequence comes from Prorocentrum cordatum, assembly GCA_963575745.1. Taxonomy (NCBI): domain Eukaryota; class Dinophyceae; order Prorocentrales; family Prorocentraceae; genus Prorocentrum; species Prorocentrum cordatum. Next base: position 157,265 of record CAUYUJ010014691.1, read on the forward strand.
GATAGCCGCGACATTGACAAGCTTCCTCCGAATCTGGGCCGCACCAGGACCAAAGAGGCAACACATGACACCATCCTTACCACGAGCAAAATTGAGCTTGAAGCCTGAACAGAACGTGTGCTTTCGAATTGCCCAGCCGGCCTGCGCCGCGTGGAAGAAGGCGTTCAAATCGCGGCATGGCGTGCACACACCTAGACCTGAATCGTCGACGAAGTTCGTGTCGGCGAAAGCTGTCGGGGGGTTGCGCAAGCCCTGACTGAAAACATTGGCACCGTCCTCCTCCTCCTCCTCCTCTCCCTCCTCATTATTCCTCCTCTTCTCTTCCTCCTCATTCCTCTTCTCCTCCGTCCTCACTCTTCTCATCCTCTCTTCTCCTCCCGTTTTCCCTCCTATCCTCCACCCTCCTCTTCCTCACTTCTCCGTCTTCTCCCTGGTTCTCCTTCCTCCCTCTGCTATTCTCTTCTCGTCCTGTTTTGCCCCTTCTCCTCCACCCTCCACCCTTCTCCTTCTCCTCCCTTCCCCTCTTTCTCCTCCCTCTCCTCCTCATCATCCTCTTCCTCCTGTTTTTCTCAGCGGCTGTTTGTGCGGCCATCCCAGCGAAGGCGGAAGACCGAAGCGGCCGACTCCTCCTTGTCCCTCCTCCTGCAGGCGTGTTGCGCAGACCACGTGCGCGACTCGTGAAGACACTGCTCGGGCTTGGCTCGGCTGGCCTCCAGGGGAGGGGGAAGTCTCACGCATCGTCAGGTTCGAGGCATCGTAGCAAAGCTTGCAGCGGCCAATTCTCCCACGATGCGGGCATAAGGAGGTCGTCTCTCGGGCATGCGGGATCGTGGAAAAGACGGCACGGGGTGCGGAGCCTGCCTCGAGGAATGGGTCGAGGTCCCCGTGCTTCACCTCAGCGACACCGGAGGATCGGAGGCTAGGGGGTGAGATCGCAGTGGAACGGAGACCCCCAAACGGGAAATCGTTTCGTCTCGTTCGTGTCGTGCGCGCGGGCGAGGCGAAGCTGCGTGGGCGCGCGGGAGGAATGAACCCGTCGTTGCTGGGGCGAAGTCAATACAAATGATTCTCCCCCGCCCGCCCGCCCGTTTGGCGGTGGCTCGCGGTGTCCCGCGGTGTCCCGTGGTGTCCCGTGGTGTCCCGTGGTGTCCGCCGTTGCTAGGACGAAGTCAAAACAAATGATTCTCCCCCGCCCGCCCGTCCGTCCGTCCGTCCGTCCGTCCGTCCGTCCGTCTGGCGGTGTCCCGCGGTGTCCCGCGGTGTCCGGTGGTGTCCCGTGGTGTCCCGTGGTGTCCCGTGGTGTCCCGTTGAGTGAGATCGATAGTGAGATCGATAGTGAGATCGACAGTGAGATCGATAGTGAGATCGATAGTGAGATCGATAGTGAGATCGATGTGGTGCCCAGAGGTGTCCCGTGGTGTCCCGTGGTGTCCCAAAAAGTGAGATCGATAGTGAGATCGATAGGTGTCCCGTAGTGTCCCGTGGTGTCCCGTGGTGTCCCATGGTGTCCCGTGGTGTCCCGTTGAGTGAGATCGATAGTGAGATCGATAGTTAGATTGATAGTGAGATCGATGTGGTGTCCCGTGGTGTGCCGTGGTGTCCCGCGGTGTCCCGTGGTGTCCTATGGTGTCCCATTGAGTGAGATCGATAGTGAGATCGATAGTGAGACCGATAGTGAGATCGAGAGGTGTTCCGCGGTGTCCCGTGGTGTCCCGCGGTGGCCCGTGGCGTTCCGTGGTGATCGATAGTGAGATCAATAGTGAGATCGGCAAGTGTCCTGTGGTGTCCCGTGGTGTTCCGTGGTGTCCCGTGGTGTCCCGTGGTGTCCCGTTGAGTGAGATCGATAGTGAGATCGATTGAGTCAGATGTTGGTTTCCCCCCCCTCTCCCCCCCCCCACAACCTCCTTATCACCCGAAGGGTGGTCGTATAGGTAGGGTGGATATGCGTGCGCGGCAGCCTGCGGCACCATCCGGCTTCACTTGGCCTCGCGGACGCAGGCTCGGACAGCCTCGGGGGTGGCGCATGAGTATGTTTGTGCTCCCATAGTGGTCTTCCATACGTTTTAAACGTTGTTGCATTCCGATTTGTTGAACTCCGATATGTTTTGCCGTGGATCTACATCTTTCAGCCCCAAAGAGGGCACGGGCTCACCAACGAGACAACAAACACCCAACTGGCGTGAAGGTCAGATGAGATCCTGCTCGGCCCCACCTCTCAGATCAGCGACACAGGCGATATCCGCTTTTCGAGCTTACGCAGGCGTTTTTCAGAACCCCATCAGGAATCAGGTTTCCAACCGTGGGTGCAATGACGACTGGTGGACCGACTTGATCGTGACACCTTCGACTGTGGGCGGGATATTACTCCAAATCCAAATCCACGGCCTCGTGATCCAGACTCCTCGGCCGCGACCCCGTGGATACAGGGCAGCATTGCGAGGATGCTCCGCGCAGAAGGCATCCGTGGGACCGCGTATCCAAGGGACGGCTCCACGATGGCGAGGTAGGGAGCGGGTATGGAGACGTACGTTTGTCGCTCGTTGGTGGAGACAATCGAAAGCAGAGCAGCTTTTTCCCGTGGCCGCCCTGGATCAAGCTCGCACCGGGAGGGCGCCTGGAAGGCGTGCACGCGCGATCGCATTGGTGCGGCAGCCCGCGCGGTAGGATCCAGGTCCAGGTGGCACCTCTTGGGAGGCTGCACTGCATCGAGCGCTCCGCATCGGAGGCTTTCGGCTGCTCTGGGATGCTTCTGCTGGCTTTGGGGCCCTTGGGCTCACTCCGTGAGCTGCGCCCCTTCGAGGGGCGAGCGGGCGTGCCCGGAGCGTCCCAAACTCTACGGCCGCCCGGGGCCCGAGTTGCGGCCCGAGAGCCGACCAGAAAGCAACCAGCCCAGACCACCTGACTCCTTCTCGTCGTGCAGATCTCATGAGGGTAGGTTGTCGGCAGTTTTCAACTTCCAGAGGCTCCCACTGGGCCCTGGGAGGGGGAGGAGGCGAGAGTAAGAAAGGGGGACGAGGAGGAGGAGGAGGAGGAGGAGGAGGAGGAGGAGGAGGAGGAGGAGGAGGAGGAGGAGGAGGAGGAGGAGGAGAGAGGAGGAGGAGGAGGAGGAGGAGGAGGAGGAGGAGTAGGAGGAGGAGGAGGAGGAGGAGGGAGGAGGAGAGGAGGAGGAGAAGGAGGAGGAGGAGGTCGAAGAGGAGAGGGGCCCGGAAGGACAGCTCCGTCCCACGGGAAGGGGTCGAGCCGCTCGGGGGTCCGCGCGGCAAGCAGAAGCGCGCCGTCGGGGGTCTTGGTTCACATCCGACCTGGCCAGATCTGGCTTAATGTCGCAGGCCTGGCTGGGTAGTCGAAGGCCAGACTGTCAGACTGGACTGGGCCCCAAGGGCCAATCTGGCCTGGCCATATTGGAGGATTTGGGTTATTCGCCAGACTGGATTCGCGTTGGCTCCCTCGCCAGATTGCCCCCGTTTGCCAGATTGGGCCTGCCAGATTGGCGCCAGATTGGCTTCGACTACCCAGCCTGGAGGTTGACACCAGCACCGATATCGGCGGTGTGCCTCCACCGAGGGAAGAAGATCCCGATCTCGGCGATGGTGGTAATATTCCGGCTTCCAAGGTGGCCGAAATACTACCGCCAACACCGAAATCCAGGATCATCTTCCCCCTGTGGAGGCACCCCCTGTGTTGGTGTTGGTGCCCATTTACAGGCCTCCATATATTTTTTGGGGGTCGATCGTGCCCTATCGCGCCTACTGCAGGTTCGCGCCACGCTGGCGCGGCTGGCCACCCCAGCGCGGGCGTTCAAGCTTGCACGCCGCTGGTGGAGTGGCTCGGCATCGGCCGATGTCGAGCGATCCGCGCTATCTTCGGACAGCCACGATCCTGCAAGTGGAGCAGGGGCCGACCGTCCCGTCCTTCCTATGGGTCTACCTCGGAATGCTCTTAGAACAAATCAGGAGGGAAACACACAGACACAATGAATCGTCGATTCCCAGGAAAATATGGGAAAATATGGGAAGTGGGGGGGAAGACAGAAGCCCAGAAAATACGGGACAAT
>CAUYUJ010014691.1:165447-189869 GCA_963575745.1 Prorocentrum cordatum
TTTTTTTTTTTTTTTTTTTTTTTTTTTTTGTTGTTGTGTTTGGTGTTTGGTGTTTGGGGGTTGGTATTTGGTGTTTGGGGGTTGTTGTTTGGTGTTTGGGGGGTTGGTGTTTGGTGTTTGGTTTGTAGTGTTTGGGGAAGGCGGGAAAACCTGTGAGGGTCTCACCCGGAGAATTAACCGACCCGGCATTTGCCTCATTTCACCCGGAGACGTAACCCTTTTCCCGGAGAAGTAACCCTTTCCCTGGAGAAGAACTTTTTCCCGCCACTCCCTGGCCCTGAGATCTGGTGTTGTGAGAAAAAACACCATCGCGAGCACCCACCCACTCAGCCACGCGCAGAGGGTGGCAGGGGAAGGGGGAAAGGCTTCTCAGAAGCGTCTCTGCTTCTCAGAAAGCGCGGGCCTTATCTGTGGACGCAAGGCTGCCGCCATCTAAGAAGCGGCCGCCTCCTGAGAAGCCTTTCCCCTTCCAATAACCCCCTGTGCGCGCCGCCAACTCACGACCGGAGCCCTAGACCCCATCTTCCTGCGGCATTGTTCGAGCTGGATCGCCCTGTGATCGTCTGGGGGCCCAGATGTGGGCGAAAACGCGCGGCCCGAAGAAATGACACTGCCCAGATTTGCAGGGGTCGGCCCTCCTTGCAGGTGCAGTTCAAGATCAAGAAGTCCACGCCGCTCCGCAAGCTGATGGACGCGTACTGCAGCCGCCTTGGGCTGCAGGCTTCGCAGGTCCGCTTCATGGTCGACGGCGAGCGCATCGCGCCCGACGACACCGCGGAGAAGCTCGGGCTGGAGGACGAGGACCTGATCGACGTGGCGATGGAGCAGACAGGTCGGAGGTCGAGACGTTTGTGTTGGGTTCCATTTGATCCTTTTCAAAGAACCACCACTCTAAATTCTAGACGCTTCGCGTAAGTCCACCAGCCCATCCAGAAACGATGTCCACGCGGGTTGAGGTGATCAGGGAAGTGCGGGAGCAAAGAGGTGGACGGCCGAACCGTTCGAACGAGGGAGGAGGAGAAGGAGGAGGCTGGATGGATGGATGAGGGAGTGGGGAGAAGGAGGATGAATAGGATGATGATGATGATGATGATGATGATGATGATGATGATGATGATGATGATGATGATGATGATGATTATGATTATGATGGTGATGACGATGACGATGACGATGATGATGACGATGACGATGACGATGATGATTGTGATGATGATGATGATGATGATGATGATGCTGATTATGATGATGATGATGATGATGATGATGATGATGATGATGATGATGATGATGATGGTGGTGGTGATGATGATGCTGCTGCTGCCGATGATGATGATGATGATGATGATGATGATGATGATGATGATGATGATGATGATGATGATGATGATGATGATGGAGGAGGGAGGATGAGGAGGAGGAGGAGGAGGAGGAGGAGGATGAGGAGGGGGAGGAGGAGGAGGGGGAGGATGAGGAGGAGGAAGGAGGAGGAGCAGGAGGAGGAGGGTTAGCAAAAGGGCCACAGGTCTCTTGGACGCCTCTCGGAGCCTCTTGGTATATCTCTTGGGCGCTTCTTGGAGGCTCTTGGGATGTCTTGGGGGTCTCTCGGCGGTCTTGGGAGGCTCTTGGGCGTCTTGGGAGCCTCGGGGGGCCTCTTGCGGCTGCTTGGGGTCCTCTTGGAAGCCTTCTGGGCGCCTCTTGGGGCCATCTTGGAGCCATCTTAGGGCCATCTTGGGGCCTCGTGGGGCCTCCTGGGCGCCTCCTGGAGCCATCTTGGAGGAGATCGATCAAAGAAGGGGGGAGCTTCAGTTGGCCTCCCCCCTCGGGAGCCCCCCAAATCACCTCTTTGGCCCCTCTTGGAGCGCTCTTGGAGCGCACTTGAGCGCTCTTTGGGCCGTCTTGGGGCTCTCTGGGATCTCTCTTGGGGCCCTCATGAGCCCTCTTGGAGCTGCCTGGAGGCCTCGGAAGACCATCGCAAGCGAAAAAGCGAGAAGGCAAAGTTTATTGATTTCCCCGGGTTTTTAAAGGATTTTGGCTTCTTGGCGGCCTCCTGGGGAGGCTCCGTGGCCGCTCGGAGCCGTCTTGAAGCGGTCTTGGGGCCTTTTGGAGCATCTTGGGAGCCATCTTGACGCATCTTGGGATAGCTTGGGCAATCTTGGAGGTCATCTTGGGCTGTCTGAGGCCCTCTTAGAGCCATTTACCACCCTCTGGATTAAAAAGTTGTGACCGGCACTATGCGAGAGAGCGATCCCCGCGGGTTTCGCCGGTCGACTGGCCCTCGAGCCTCCACCATCGATGAACCCCGAGATGACGCCAAGGCAGGCCCGTGAACCGAATGACGTAACGGCTCCGCAGGGCGTGGAGCTCTGCAGCACAAAGTTATGGAAATCATCGCACACGAAATCTTTGTCTTCTGGCGGCATGGAAGGCAACCTGAAAGTGCTGTTTGAGGACGTTTTAAGCGAAACGACCACTCTCAGGCGGCATGAACATCGATCTGAAACTTTTTGTGAGGAAGTCCTAGGCGAAATCGCCACTTTCAGACGGCATGGGAGAATTTCAGATCGCCCTGGAAGGCGATCTGAAACTTTTTTGAGGAAGTCCTAGGCGGAATGCCACTTTCAGACGCCGGCCCCATTTGGCCTTTATAATATTAAAGGAGGTGAGATATGCGTCTGAAACTCCCAATTCGGCATCAAATCCAACATTGTCCTGGGCCCCATGGCCTAACGGGTGGCCAACAGCGTCTCTCTCTCTCTCTCTCGAACCCCGCCGTCCCAATTTTTTTAATCCAGCGGGTTGTAGGGCCATCTTGGACGCCCCAACGACCCGCAGAACGCCCCGTCCAGGTCCAGGGGAGGGGGTAAGGGGGAGGGGTCAAGCCACCCACCCGCCCGCAAGCACAAACGACCACACCCAAAACGACCACCCTAAATTCGTTTAGGCAGGCTCAAACGCATCAGTATATTCAGGAGGGGAAAAACACACAGACACAATTAATCGTCGATCCCCCAGAAAATATGGGGAAATATGGGAAGTGGGGGGGAAGACAAACACCCAGAAAGTATATATGGGGAATTATTTTATTTGTGTGTATTTATTTGTGTGTCCTTGGGCCCCTTCGTATATAGGATGCCAACGTGCACCCTGTACTGCACGCCCAACGGCCCCAGACGCCCGCCTCACGGACGGAGGCCTTTTTCTTGCCCTCCAGGAGTTTTTGAAGATGATCAGAGGAAGCCCAACGCTTTCGGACGCATTCTCCGACAGCCAGCGCCTTGAACAAAAACAAGACGGATATGTTTCATCTTCATCGGCCTCCAGGGGCCCTTGCAGGGCCCCGGGACCGTCAACAAAACGACCCAGGATGAAAGAACAGGTCGGAGGTCGAGACGTGTTCGGACGCTCGAAGAATAGTCAAGGGCATAAGTGTAAACTCTCGGAGCTCCGCGCCGAACTCGAAAGTTTAGGCTTGTGCAGTCTTTCTCCGATGCAGTCTTTTCTGCTCCGGGATGCTCTCCATCGGCTGTGCCTCGCCGAGGGCGTCGCGGGGGTGCCCATAACTTTCTGAGGCCCGAGGCCCGATGCCCGAGTTGTGACCCAGACGCCAGACCTCCAAAGGCTAGAAAGTACCGAGCTCCTCCTCCTCTCCTTGGTTGGGTAGTCGTTTTGAATAGAGTACTATGGTCGCGTCCTTCTCCTTCTTCTCCCGCCTACCGTCTCCCGCTTCCGTCTTGTCTCATCTTGTCTTGTGCGTACCTCGTGTATGTGTGTGCGTGTGTGTGTGCGTGTGCGTGTGCGTGTGCGTGTGCGTGTGCGTGTGCGTGTGCGTGTGCGTGTGCGTGTGTGTGTGTGTGTGTGTGTGTGTGTGTGTGTGTGTGTGTGTGTGTGTGTGTGTGTGTGTGTGTGTGTGTGTGTGTGTGTGTGTGTGTGTGTGTGTGTGTGTGTGTGTGTGTGTGTGTGTGTGTGTGTGTGTGTGTGTGTGTGTGTGTGTGTGTGTGTGTGTGGTGTGCGCCGTCTCTGGGGGGCTGCGATCTTCGACACTGTCGCCACTTTCGAGGGCTGCTGGTGGGTCCTGCGGACTGAGGCACCGCGGGGATCTGAGCGAGACCTCGCCGTCCCTGGGGGGCTGCGATCTGCGACAATGTCGCCACTTTCGAGGGCTGCTGTTGGGTCCTGCGGACTGAGGCACCGCGGGGATCTGAGCGAGACCTCGCCGTCCCTAGGGGGCTGCGATCTGCGCCACCGTCGCCACTTTCGAGGGCTGTGGTGGGTCCTGCGGACTGAGGCACCGCGGGGATCTGAGCGAGACCTCGCCGTCCCTAGGGGGCTGCGATCTGCGCCACTGTCGCCACTTTCGAGGGCTGCTGGTCCTGGTGTGTCCTGCGGACTGAGGCACCGCGGGGATCTGAGCGAGACCTCGCCGTCCCTGGGGGGCTGCGATCTGCGCCACCATTGCCACTTTCGAGGGCTGCTGGTGGGTCCTGCGGACTGAGGCACCGCGGGAACCTGAGCGAGACTTCGCCGTCCTTGGGGGCTGCGATCTGCGCCACCGTCGCCACTTTCGAGGGCTGCTGGTGGGTCTTGCGGACTGAGGCACCGCGGGGATCTGAGCGAGACCTCGCCGTCCCTGTGGGGCTGCGATCTGCGACACTGTCGCCACTTTCGAGGGCTGCTGGTGTGTCCTGCGGACTGAGGCACCGCGGGGATCTGAGCGAGACCTCGCCGTCCCTGGGGGGCTGCGATCTGCGACAATGTCGCCACTTTCGAGGGCTGCTGTTGGGTCCAGTGGAGTGAGGCACCGCGGGGACCTGAGCGAGACCTCGCCGTCCCTGGGGGGAGCTGCGTTAGTGTCCACTACGACGCCCTTATATCTTGATCGGGGGCCTGCGAGCCTTCCGATTGCTGTTTGCAAAATCACATGCGTCCATGTTACGTCATCGCCCCCGTTGTAGCAATCTTGATGTACTTATGCCCCGCATTGCGCAAGGGTTGGGTACGTCGCCAGGGTATTTTTTCCTGCACCCTTCTGGCTTCTGGGCCCTGGGGAGCAGCTGCCAGGGAGAGGGCCGAGAGGTCTGGGGCACCGCGCTGGCCACGCGAAGAGGGGGGCAGCGAGAGGGGAGTGCTTCTTAGAAGCACCCCTGCTTCTTAGAAGGCGTGGGCCTTATCTGTAGATGCAGTGGAGGCCAATGCCAAGAAACACCCTGCTAGCCTCCAGGGTGCCCTGGGTTTCTTGGGTTTCGATGGTCTTGCCATGGAGAGCATGGCGTTCCCATACCAAAAGTGAATGGACGTCCTGGGGTCTCAGGATTTTGTTTCTTGTGGAAGGTTTTTGTGGACTGGCCTCCACTGTAACCTCCACTGTATCAGGCCGGCGCCGTCTCAGAAGCAGCCTCCTCCCAAGAGTCGGCGGCGATCGAGGGGGTGAAATGAGGAGGAGAAAGGCCTTTTCAGAAGGCGGCGGGATTTCTCAGAAGCCCTCGCACTTTTTGAGGAGCTTTTTTCTTCTGCGAAGGCTTAGAACACTTCCGAGCCTTTTGAGAAGGCCCGCCCCTTCTCGCTTCCCCCCCGCGCTCGCCGCCGATTGACTGTCCACTGCACCGATCTTGGCCAGGCCAATCCTGCACTCCTCCACGAAACTTGACGCAAGTTTTCCCTCTCCCCCCCCCCCCCGCGCCCTCGATTTCAATGTTCAATTGCGCGCGCGGCGTTGTCCGCGGACGCCGACGGAAAAATCAAGTCGCGTGTTTCGGCACCAACACCGAGATTCGGGGGTCTGGGGGTGCCGACGTGGCGCGGGAGGGACAGAAACACACAGACACAATTAATCGTCCACTCCCAGGAAAATATGGTAAAACATGGGAAGTGGGGGGGACGACAGAAATCCAGAAAATATGGGAAAATATGGGGAATCTTTTTATTTGTGTGTATTTATTTGTGTGTCCCAGGGCCCCTTCAGTGGCGCGGGACAAGCTTGCGTTGAGTTTCGAGGAGGGATGTGGGCCCGGGCTCGGCCAAGCCCTCCTGGCTTGGCCAGGGAGGCGCACACGGGCCCACGATCGACCCGGCCAGGAGCGGTGAGGTGGACAGCTGGCGTGCTCTGAACATCGGGGACGGAAAAGAGGGGGGTGATGACTAGGGGGGGGTGGATATCATGGCGTGGGCCATCATATTTCTTCAAATTTTACAGCGCCTCTTCTTATTTCATTATTTCCCTGGCCCCCCCGCTGGGCCGCGCACTTGCCGCCGGTCATGATTTGCACCCCCCCCCTCTTGGACACCCCCCTCTTGGCCGCTCCCGAACTTGGCGTGCTCTGAACAGGGGGCTGTCGGTGATGCCGCGTGGCGTGCCGGACGTGCCAGAGGCTGGAGCGCCCGGTCGACGTGAGGAGGCTGGCGCTCGACCTGGCGGAGAGGGTGCGCGCTCGCAGTGCTGCCGGCGACGATTGCGGGGTGAGTCGTTGTTCGGCAGCTGTTCCTCTCGTTCCTGTCGAGGGGAGAAAACTACGATGACCATGACCAAGATGTCGCGGGATCTTGTCGACGCCGGTATTTGTCATGGTCCGTGCTGGCCATCGTCGACTGTGGCCAAGATGGATGGCAACCATGATCGACACCGACGTTCCTGCGCCCAGTCTTGGTCACGGTCATCGTTTTCTTTCCCTCCGCTCTTCTCGCCAATATTTCGCACATTTCATCTTTTCTTATCCAGGTGCCTGCGGCAAATCCGCCGCTGTGCTAGCGACAAATCCGCCACTGTGCTAGCGAAGCACGCTGCATGCCCACTCTTCGAGCACCGCCCGGAAGGCCGCCACATTGGGCTTGTTACAGTCAGTGGATTACTGTTTGTCGTGAAGTTTTAATGAGCAATCCATACCAACGACGAACCACGGCGACGGCCGACTAACAACGACGACGAAGTTTGGGGAGTTGAGTCGGGGTCCGTCTGGAGCGCTGGAAAGAGTTCAGTCGGGGGTACATTCTGGTACGTTCGGGGGTTAATTCGCGGTGCATTCGGGTTCAGTCGGGTTCATTCGGCTCCAGCGGGTGGTCTCAAAATCATCGGTTTTGGCAGGATGCGGATCCCGAGGTGACACCTGCAACCGCCCCTCTTATGTAGCCCCCTATAGATTTGTAGATGCGTCTATGTATATGTAGATGTATCTATGTTTTTTTTAATGTTAATGCACATGCATATGTGCAACTGTAGATTTAAGTGTGCCTGTACATGTAAATGTACATGTACATGCGTATGTATTTGTAGGCGTTCATGATTATGCGCATTTGTGTCCATAATTATATCTCGTTATCTGTATGCATACGTATATATATATGTGTATATTTATGAATATGTGTATGCATGTGTGCATGTATGTGTCGATGCTAACGTATACACATTTATATGACTATGTATTTGTTTCCTTGTGCTTATATTTGTATGTGCACACATATATATGTATAGGTATATGTGTATGTGTATATATAAATATGTGTATGTGTATATGTTTATGCATGTATATGTGTGTAGTTGTATGTATATGTACGTATATATGTATATATATATATGTACGTGTATACGTGTATACACGTGTATATGCATACTTACACGGATATTTATTTTAGTTGTATACACGTATATATATACAAATGCGCGCGCACCTGCAACTGTATATGTATATGTTTATGCACGTGTATACTCACATGTATCTGTCTATGTATTTGTATATGTACATGTATAGGTGCATGTATTTGTAGTTCTATATGCATAGGTATTTGTAGACATGTAGGTACATGTCTATATATTTATGTTTAGGTATATCTGTACATTGTTATTTACATGTGTACATGCGTACATGTATTTTGTACACGCGTATATAGATACACATATACATACACAACATTAGAAAGGTAGTCCACTGATTTGCGTGTCATTGGACTTTAGCTGGCCCTGGAATTTCAACGAGCAGTACATACCAACAACGAACCACGGCGATGGCCGACTAACAACGACGACGACGTCTGGGTGGTTGAGTCGGGGTCCATCTGGGGCGCTGGAAAGAGTTCAGTCGGGGGTACATTCTGGTACGTTCTGGTACGTTCGGGGGTTCTTTCGCGGTGTATTCGGGTTCATTCGGGTTCATTCGGCTCGGCCCCAGCGGGTGGTCTCAAAGTCATCTGTTTTGGCAGGGTTCGGAGCCCGAGGTGGCACATTCGCCTGCATCCGTCCCTCCTTTTTTGTTGTCTTTGTTATATATATATATATATATATAGTCACAGATGTTCAACTATACAAATATATAGGTCTTACTACAAACGGAACCGCCGTCTCCTGGGGCGCGGGTGGAGAGGGGGAGGGAGGGGCCGCATCCTTGACGCGCTCCCTCCTAGAAGTTTACCTGGCCCGCACGTTCTGGAATTTTTGACGCGTCGCGAATCCCCACCAGCCCATCCCAAACCGACGCTCAGGCGAGTTGAGACGATCACGGAAACGTAGGAGCAACATGGACAGTCGTTATCGTTCGATGGAGGAGGAGTATGGATGATGGAGGAGGAAGAACGCTGATCAATCTGTGGATGATGATGATGATGATGATGATGATGATGATGATGATGATGATGATGATGATGATGATGATGATGATGAGGATGAGGATGAGGATGAGGATGAGGATGAGGATGAGGATGAGGATGAGGAGGATGAGGAGAGGAGGAGGAGGAGGAGGAGGAGGAGGAGGATGAAGCCGAGGAGGAGGATGAGGACGAGGAGGAAAATGGCGAACAGAAGACCCAGAAGCTTCTTGAATGCCTTTCGGAGTCTCCCCGGATGTCGCTTGGAAGCTTTTTGGAGGCCTCTTGGGGCGTCTGGGTGGGCATCTTGGCGGGCCCAGGGCCGTCTTTACGCGTCTTGGGTGCCTCGGGGATCCTCTTGAGGCCTTGGCAGCCTCTTGGAGGTCCCTTGGGCGCCTCTTGGGGCCGTCTGGACGCCTCTTGGGGACCTTTTTGGGCGCTCTTGGGAGCTTTATGGGGCGCTCTCGGAGCCATCTTGGAAGACATCGATCAAACAAGAGGGGAGCTTCAATTAGGCTCCCCCCTCGGGAGCCCAAAAGATCGCCCCTTGGGGCGCTCTTGGGGCGCTCTTGGAGCGCTCTTGGGCGTTCTTGGGGCCGTCTTGGAGGCCTCCTGGGTCCCCTCTTGGAGCCCTCTTGGGCCATCTTGGAGCCATCCTGAGGCCTCGAACGGCCGTCAGAAGCGAACCGGCGAGAAACAAAACACATTTTTTTTCAGGTTTTGGAGGGCTCCTGGGAAGGCTCCGTGGCCACCTGGAGCCGCCTTGGAGCTGTCTTGGGGCCTCTTGGGGCATCTTGGGAGCCATCGTGGGGCATCTTGGGCTATCTTCTGAGCCATCTTGGAGGTCATCTTGGGCTCTGCGGCGCTCTTGGAGCCGCCCTGGGCCACCTCGGACGCTCCAACCCTTCGCGACCCCCCCCGTCGAAGTCCAGGGGAGGGGGTTAAGGGGGAGGGGTCAAGCTACCCACCCGCCAACAAGCCGTCTAGCTCACTCCCACCCGCCCTCCCAACACATAAGTAACTCCCGAGCCTGAGCATGTTCAGCGGTCGTCTTTGGATGGACAGCTACTGGGAACCAAAGCCGACCCCAGGCAGGTGCGCGACGCTTGGGCGAGGTGCGCCACGCGTGCCAGGGGCGCCACGCGCGCCAGGCACCCCTGGGGCCCGAGCGTGCCAGGCACGCCTGGTGCGCCAGATGTACCACGTGCTCCGAGTGCGCCAGGTGTGCCGCACACTCCAGCAGCGCCAGGAGCGCCATGTTCGGGGCACGTGCAGAGTACGTCAGGTGCGCCTGCGCACGTGACAGCACACATCGGGAAACATGTCGGCCCCCGCCATCCTTGTCGAAAACCAATGCCCATCGTTGTGTCTGGTGGGCCTGCGCACAGCAGGCCACGCGCCACCACCCCCGCGGTCCCTGTCAAAAACAATTTGAGAGTGATCGCGGGATGGCCGCATGATTCAGATTTCGCCGCGAGGTGCATGTTTTGTTTGTTTGTCAGGGATGGTGGCCTGCGCACGGCAGGGAATATGCTGGCACCCCCGCCGTCCTTGTCAAATACAATACAAAGTGTTCGCAGGCCTCACGAACATGACTCAAGAATTTGCCCCAAAGTGTATTTTGCATTGTTTTTTGACAGGGATGGTGGGCGGGGGGGCCGCATCGGGTTGGCCGCGCATGCTCCACATGTGGAGGCAGAGTGCGGTTTGTATTGTTTTTTGACAGGGATGGTGGGGGACGGGTCGGCATGATGTCCTCATGGTTCCTGGTTGGACGTCGGTCGCCTGGGGGAAGGCATGTAATTAAAGAACAGTGATAAACCCCTGCCCGAAGGTGAAGAATGGGGTTGGAGGAGGAGGAGCCTCTCTAGACCACCTACGCCCAGAGGGCTGGTGGGATTTGACCTCGGCCGGCCTCCTAGACTTGGCCTTCTAGAACGGCATCCGTCGTTGCCATCGGTCGTCGTCGTCGTCGTCGTCGTCGTCGGTCGGTCGGTCGGTCGGTCGGTCAGTCGGTCGGTCGATCGATCCGTCCGTCGTTGTCGTCGTCGTCGTCGTCGTCGTCGTCGTCGTCGTTCCTCTTGGGCATTTGGGGCTCATGTGGGGTTCCTTGGGGGCCTGTTGGGGTCCCCGGGGTCCGTTGGGGCCATCAGTCTTTGGGGTCCATTGGGGCTCTGTTGGGCAGTCTTGGGGCTTTCTTGGCCGCATGGGAGGGCTCTTAGGACCGTCGTGCCGTCGTCTTGGGGCCGTTTTGGGCCATCTTATCTTGGAGCTATCTTAGGGTGCCTTGGGTTCTTTCGCAGGCCGTCTCGGGCGAGCTTGCGGCTCTTTTGGGCCCTCTTAAGGGGCCCACTTGGGGCTCGCAGTGGGCCCTTTGGGTTGTCGACGTCCGCAAATGGGCGGAGCTTGGGCCGAGGAGCGTGGAAGACGCAAAACAATCTCCCTGGCGAAGAATCCGACGCTTTCTTAACATCTGGAACATATAAGCATAATACACACGAGCACACCGAGAGATTTGCAGTACCCTTGAAAGCTTTGCCGAACAACGTCAGACCACGCTCAACGTTCCCCATTCGCGCACGTACTCTCGCGACTCAAATTGCAAAGTGGGGGGCACGAAACGAGTGAGGGATGTCCCGAAATGGGGCGGGGTGACGCCATGTGAACCCAGCCACTGAGGCCTGTGGTGGAGCTCCCAATGGGGCCACGAAGCGTGTGAAGGGTGTGCCAAATGGCCCGAGTCCGCATGTGGATCCTGCTACTGAGGCCTTTGGTGGAGTTCCCCATGGGGCCAAGAAACATGTGAGCGGCGCGCTAAAATTGACCCGAGTCCGCATGCGGACACTGCCACAATGGCCTTCGGTGGAGTGGGGCCACGAAACGTGTGAGGGGCGCGCCAAAATGGGCCCGTGTCTGCATGCGGACCCTGCTACTAGCGCCTATGGTGGAGCTCCCTACGTATGCGGCCACGAAGCGTGTGAGAGGTACACCAAAATGGTCCTGAGTCCGCATGCGGACCCTGCCACAATGGGCCCTCTGTGGAGCTCCCTTCGAGGCCGCGAAGCGTGTGAAGGGTGTGCCGAGATGGGCCCGAGTCGGTATGTGGACCCTGTCACGGGGGCCTCCTGTGGAGCTCCCCATGGGGCCATGAACCGTGTGAGAGGTGCGTCAGACTGGACCCGAGTCCGCATGCGGTGCCAGAGGTGCCTTTGGTGGATCTCCCTATATGCCCACGAAACATGTTGAGTTGTGTACCAAGCTGGATCGAGTCCGCATGCGGACCCTGCCACTGAGGCCTTTGGTGGAGCTCCCTACGGGGCCCCGAAGCATGCAAGGGGTGTGCCACAATGGACCCGAGTCCGCATACTGACCCTGCTACTCGGGCTTTCGGTGGAGCTCCTCCTGTTGGGGCCCCAAAGCGTGTGAGGGGTGTGCCGGCATGGACCCGAGTCCGCATGCGGACCCCTGCTGCTCGGGCGCGGACCCTGCCACTGGGGCCTTTGGTGGAGCTCCTTGCGGGGCCACGAAGAGTGTGAGGGGTGCGCCAAAATGGACCCGAGTCCGCATGCGGGCCCTGCCACTGAGGCCTTTGGTGGAGCTCCCTACGGGGCCACGAAGCATGCGAGGGGTGTGCCGACATGGACCCGAATCCGCATGCGGACGCTGCTACTGGAGCCTTCGGTTGAGCTCCGAATGAGGCCACGAGTCGTCGGAAGGGTGTGCCAAAATGGGCCGAATCCGCATGCGGACCCTGCCACTGGCGCCTTTGGTGGAGTTCGCTACGGGGCCACGATGCGTGTAAGGGGTGTGGCGAACCTTTGATGTGACTGTTGATGGTTGTAACAAGTATGAAGGCGATGATGCTGACGACGACGACGTTGATGATGACGACGATGAGAATGATGTTGATGACACGGATGAGGGGGACGAGGAGAGGAGAGGAGGATGCGAAGAAGGATATGGGGCGCGGCACTGCGAATTAAAAGCAAGGACCCGCCACACAGGAGGATTCGGAATTAACCCTCCAGGGAACATCCATGGTTTTGGCTCCTCGGGGGCCTCCTGTAGAGGGTGTTGGGAATGTCTTGGGGCCTCTTGGGGGCCCACTGGGGCTTGCTCTGCTCTTCTAAGCTGTGAGAGGCTCGTGGGTGCGTCTTGAGGCGACCTGGGGTAGTCTGAAGTCGGGCACGTCCCCTACAGGAGGAATATTTCAAAATAGTCAAAACATAGTTTTGGGACGATTTTGCCTATTTTCGATTTTTGTCCAGAATCCCCCTGTGGGGGGACAGGCCCGTCCTGAGGGTACTTCTCGGTGGCGTTGCTGGCCCGCCGGGGCCGCTTCCGGAAGTCACGTTGGACACCTGGGGCCCCGCCGCGGAGAGCGCCAGGGAGTCGCCGGGGCTCCGAGGGAGCCCCGGGAGGGGTGGGGGGTGGGGATGGCTGCACCGTTGCGCTAGGATTAAGTCGGGCATTGCCCTCTACTCGGGGGCGGAAAAGAGGGGGGTGATGACTATGGGGGGGGTGGATATCATGGCGGGGGCCATGATATTTCCCCAGATTTTATGGCGCCTCTTCTTACTTCATGACGTCCCTGGCCCCCCCGCTGGGCCGCGCACATGCCGCCGGTCATGATTTGCACCCCCCCTCTTGGACACCCCCCGCTTGGCCGCTCCCGATAAGTCGGGCATGGCCCTCTACAGGAGAAGTATCCCAAAATAGGAAAAATATAGTCGGGGGGCGGTTTTTCGGCATGTCTGTTGTTTTGTTACATACAGTTTTCGAGTATTTTTTTTTGGCCGAGATCCGCCTGTAGGGGGACATGCCCGACCTAACGCTAGGAGATGGGAGTGAAGTCTTCAGTGAAGTCCGTTGGAAGAACTGGGCATCCTACCCTTGGGTTTCTTACTAAGCGTGCGGGGGTCTCCTGTTCCTAACGGGGGTCAACCTCTCCTCGTCGTCGCGCCGCGGCGTGGGTCGGAGCGCCTTCGACGCGCGGTGGCTGCCCGTGGGGGTCGATGTGGGGCTTGCGGCGGGGGTGGCGCCCCCCGGCGCTTCTCCAGAAACTCGGAGTACCCAGACATCACGACGGGAGGTCTCTCGCTGTTCTTTCGGCCTGCGGGGGCCTCTCCCTGGGCCCCAGGGCCGTCACAAGAAACGGCTCGGGCCGAAGAACCGGTCCCAGGGAAGAGGTCCAGACCTCTGGGTGTAAGTCGGGTCTGTCCCTCTACAAAAGGAATATCGAAAAATAGTTAAAAAAATAGTCAGGGAACGATTTTTGAGTATTTTTTTTACCATTTTCGAATATTTTTTAACAATTTTTTATATTTCCTCTTCCTCCTAAATCCGCCTGTAGGGGGTCACGCCCGACCTGAGACTCGGGACAAACAACTAGTCCCAGGGAAGGGGTCCAGACCTCTGGGTGTCGACGTTGCGCAACAATCACGACGTCGGGGGTTTGGGTACAGCGCCTCAACTTGTGCCAGCGGGCATGGTCGCCGGATTCTTCGGGGTCACGCAGCGGGTACAGCGCAGCGTGGACGAGCATACGAGTGATCGAGGAAACAGCTCCAGAACGCTTCCCCCCTTTCCATGTGGAGATCTCACGTTGGGAGTTGGGCCGTATACCCCCCTCATCGCGTCCTGCGCCCCCCACCCTCCCACTTGCTCCTGCGTCCCACTCATTATCATCACCTTCGCTCACATCTCTGGCCCCTGCTCCGCTTTCTACATGTCCGTCTCCGCTGCTCTCTCTCTCGCTCTCTCTCTCTCTCTCTTTCTGTGCGCATTCACTCATATCTGATTTACGCACCGAGAAGACCACCCCTTTGGGGGGACAAGAAAGGAGGTTCGGGGAGGATGAGCGCAGCTTTCGGTTTGCGATTTACATCGGATCTGGTTCGCAGCCTATCTGTCCCACCATCTTGATTTTCATCATTGGACCTCACAGTCTGTCGGTCTCACTAACTCCACTAATCGGGTCCACGATCGTAAATATACCGATGTGGTATCACTGATACCTGATTCACACATATCATTGTATAGTCATGGACATCGGTCTGTTGCTAGTCCATATCTCACATCAGTTGGTCTGACTTCATGTGTACCTGTATATATTATACCCATGCCTGCGTACAGATGTCCGTACGTATGCATGCATGTGCACATCAATTTACACACAGTACTTGTGTACACACACATATATAGGTAGGTAAACATACGTTGACTTCACGGTGTACTTGGTTGAACATACATGCAACCACACACACATGGTTATATCTAAGACGTTGGCGCCCCCCCGCCTTTTGGAAGTGCCTATGTGGCCGAACGTTGCGGCTTGAACTCGATCAAGCTATCGCACTATGGTTCCCCAGCCGTTATGGAAACCCTTCGGGGAGTACGTGAGGGAGTAAAAAGAAGAGGAGTAGAGGGAAAAACAATGAGGAGAAAGATAATGAGGAGGAGGATGAGGAGGAGTTGGAGAAGGAGGAGGAGGAATAGGAGGAGGAGGAAGAGGATGAGGATGATGATGATGATGATGATGATGATGATGATGATGATGATGATGATGTTGATGATGATGATGATGATGATGGTGATCATGAGGATGATGATGCTGATGATGATGATGATGATGGTGATGATGATGACGATGATGATGATGATGATGATGATGATGATGATGATGATGATGATGATGATGATGATGATGATGCTGATGCTGATGCTGATGCTGATGCTGATGCTGATGCTGATGCTGATGCTGATGCTGATGATGCTGCTGAGGAGGAGGAGGAGGAGGAGGAGGAGGAGGAGAGGAGGAGGAGGAGGAGGAGGAGGAGGAGGAGGAGGAGGAGAGGAGGAGGAGGAGGAGGAGGAGGAGGAGGAGGAGGAAGAAGCCTCTTGGTAGCCTTTCTGGGGCACTCTTGGGGCCTCCTGTGAGCTTCCTAGGGGCCTCTTGGCGGCCTCCTGGGGGCTTCCTTGGACCTCTTGACCCGTCCGACGCCGTCGAAAGCCGTCTTGGGGGCCTCTCTGTGTCGACTTGGGGCCCTCTTGGGGCGCTTCCGTCTTGGAGGCCATCTTGGGCGTCGTGGAGGTCTCCTGGGCCGCCTTGGGGTATTCTTTGGGCCGCATTGGGGGCCTCTTGGGCCGTCAGGGGGCCATCTCGGAGGCCTCGTGGGCTCTTTTTCGCTCTTGGGGCCATCTTGGTGGCCGCTGGGGCCGTCCTCGGCCGTCGGAAGGCCGAGAATGAGCAAACGCCAGAATCACTCAAAAACCGAAGAACAGCCAGGGATTTGGCATCTTCGGGCTTTCCGAGGTCCTCTTAGGCCATCTTGAAGGCTTCGTGGGCCGTCTTGGGCGATCTTGAGGCCATCTTCGGCCATCTTGGGGGCATCTCGGCCCGTCTTGGAGGCATCTTGGGGCCATCTTCGGCCCTCTTGGGGCCATCGTAGCCGTCTTGGAGACCATCTTGGCCGTCTTGGAGGCTATCTGGGCGCCGCCTGGAGCGGGAAGACCGACGGGGTAGTAGGAAGTCTACGGGTTCTTATATGTGCTGGCGCGATCGTCATGCCTGCCATTTCTTGAAAACCAAGTGATCCTGATCCCCACAGTGTTTTCAACGGAACTCGTTTGTCTCGCTGCTGCTTTGCACGTTTGCGGCGCGGCTTGCTCGGGGGCGTCGGGGGCGCTTTCGTCCGCGCGCCTGCGCCAGTTGGGATTCCTCGGGCGACTTTTTCAGCCCGATACATTGTGGTGGTTTGCCCGCGTGCGCGGGCTCTGCGAAACACGCTGGGGAATCATTACGTGGCCGTTGGTGCCATGTCGGCCGCGCAGTGGTGTGCGCCGCCACGTGACCAGCAGTGCCAACCCCCTCGGTGCGCGGCAGAAGCTTTTCCTTCGGTGTCGCCGGCCCGTCAGACGGTCGCGTCGCCGGCGTTGCTTGCCGGGTAACGTGTGTGACAGTGCGATGCTGGTCTTTCGCGGCTTGGTCGGGCGGCGCGGGCGGTCTTGCTTATGCGAGCAAGGCATTTGGCCATTTACGTATCTGCTGGTGCGCGCTGCACGGGTGCGCGATTCGGCGGGTGCATCTGCGCTGGAACGGTGCGCGCAGCTTTTTGCAATGCCGCCGTCAAGACGGTGGATAGCGAGCGTCAACCATTTGGTCGTTTAGAAAATGGCAGCAGTTTTTTTGTTTTTGTTTTTTACCGCGGCGTGGAAAAGTGGCGGCCCACGTGGGGAGTAAAAGCGAAAAGGTCAGAGTAATGAGGGATGGGGGGACGCCGCAAGAGCCGCCATATGTATCATATAGCGCCAGCAGTGGGCAATGCCAACGTGAAAGCCATTTGCTCCCGCGGAAAGCGTAGCGCCAACAAAATACAATTTCTGCTACAATTTCTGGTACAAAATACAAAGTTCGCAAACAAATCAGCAATCTGATTGCTCTCCCGCCGGTGCCAAATTACTGGGTCAGCAAGGAAACGTAGCCGGTGTCCAACCAATCGAAATAAGCTGAAACATGGTGATTATGACACGTTCAAGGACAGGGAGAAGACTAGAAGGAGGAGGATCGAGGAATGATGATGCTGATGCTGATGATACTGCTGCTGGTGGTGCTGCTGATGATGATGGATGGGGATGATGATGATCGTGATGATGATGATGATGCTGCGGATGCTGATGCTGCTGATACTGTTGCTGATGTTGATGTTGAGGATGATGCTGATGCTGATGCTGCTGATGCTAAGGATGATGATGATGATGATGATGATGATGATGATGATGATGATGATGATGATGATGATGATGATGATGATGATGATGATAATGATAATGATGATGATGCTGATGCTGATGCTGATGCTGCTGATGATGATGATGATGACGAATATGCTGGTGCTGATGCTGCTGCTGATGCTGTCGCTGCTGCTGCTGCTGATGATGATGATGATGCTGTTGCTGCTGCTGCTGATGATAATGATGATGCTGATGGTGCTGATGATGATGATGCTGATGATGATGATGATGCCGATGATGATGCTGCTGCTGCTGATGATGATGATGATGATGATGATGCTGATGGTGCTGATGATGACCATGATGCTGCTGCTGATGATGATGCTGATGACGATGATGATGCTGATTCTGATGTTGCTGCTGATGTTGCTGCTGCTGATGATGATGATGTTGATGATGATGATGCTGATGCTGCTGCTGCTGATGATGATGTTGATGATGATGCTGATGATGATGATGGTGTTGATGATGATGATGATGATGATGATGATGATGATGATGATGATGATGATGATGATGATGATGATACGGACGCGGAAGAGGAAGCAGGAGAGCAGGTTTAGGGAGGATGGGGGGAGGGAAGGAGGGATGGAAGGAGGGGGGAATGAGGAGGAGGAGGAGGAGGAGGAGGAGGAGGAGGAGGAGGAGGAGGAGGACCAGTCCAAACCCGAAAAAGCGTGTAATCACGAGTTCGAAAAGGTTAAAGCAGTATTCTATCTTTTCTGATTTTTTGCCTGCAGTACTCTACCGTTGGAAAAGATTTAATCCATATTAGACCTCTCTATATCTGAAGCGCTCCTCTGGCGACCATGACGCCTCTTTTTTAATTCCGCGGCGCATGCTCTTTTCACTTCCTGGGCCCTGTGCTCGAAACATTCTCGCCCTGGGGCTGGCCAGTTACGGAGGCTGAGCCGCTCCTTTCATTTGCCCTTCGGGTTTTCTGTTATCGGAGGTTACTTTCTGAAGTTGCGCTGGCATCTCAGCACTCGACTCGTTTTCCGATCCAGTTCCACAGCCTTCCACGTTATGGAGGACGTCTCGTCAGGCTGCTCAGGGGGGTGATGTTTGGGTCTTGTAGTTTTAGTTCTGCCACCCTTCTCTCGCCCTGCTTTCTGATTCTTGGGCCACCCTCGGTACTTGAGTCTCAGGTTATACCGGCTCCTTTTTTCCCAACCATCCTGTGGTGTTGGGTTCTCGTTTTGAAGAGACGGTCCCCGCGTTCCTCTCCTCTTCTCCTCCTCCTCCCCCTCCCTTTTCCCCCTCCTCCCTCCTCCCTGCGTTTCACCGACCCAGTACAGCGTTTCGTGGCCCCATAGGGGGCTCCACCGAAGGTCCCAGTGGCACCGCCCGCATGCGCCCAGCACCACCCAGCACAGCCCTTGCTCCCTGCGTTTCACCCACCCAGTACAGCGCTTCGTGGCCCCACAGGGGGCTCCACGGTAGGTCCCAGTGGCACCGCCCGCATGCGCCCGCCACCACCCAACACGACCCTTGCTCCCTGCGTGTCGCCCGCCCAGTACGTCGTTTCGTGGCCCCATAGGGAGCTCTACCAAAGGTCCCAGTGGCACCGCCCGCATGCGTCCGCAACCACCCAGCACAGCGCTTGCTCCCTGCGTTTCATCCACCCAGTACAGCGCTTCGTGGCCCCATCGGGGGCTCCATCGAAGGTCCAGTGGCAACGCCCGCATGCGTCCGCCACCACCCAGCACAGCCTTCGCTCCTTGCGTTTCACCCACCCAGTACAGCGTTTCGTGGCCCCATATGGGGGCTCCACCGAAGGTCCCAATGGCACCGCCCGCATGCGTCCAGCACCACCCAGCACAGCCCTTGCTCCCTGCGTTTCACCCACCCAAAACAGCGTTTCGTGGCCCCATATGGGGGCTCCACCGAAGGTCCCAATGGCACCGCCCGCATGCGTCCAGCACCACCCAGCACAGCCCTTGCTCCCTGCGTTTCACCCACCCAAAACAGCGTTTCGTGGCCCCATATGGGGGCTCCACCGAAGGTCCCAATGGCACCGCCCGCATGCGTCCAGCACCACCCAGCACAGCCCTTGCTCCCTGCGTTTCATCCACCCAGTGTACAGCGCTTCGTGGCCCCGTAGGGGCTCCACCGAAGGTCCCAGTGGCACCGCCCGCATGCGTCCGCCAGCACAGCCCTTGCTCCCTGCGTTTCGCCCACCCAGTACAGCGTTTCGTGCCCCCATAGTGAACTCCACCGAAGGTCTCACTGGCACCGCCCGCGTGCGTCAGCCACCATCCAGCACGGCCCTCGCTCCCTGCGCGTTTCACCCACCCAGTACAGCGTTTCGTGGCCCGATATGGGGGCTCCACCGAAAGTCCCAATGGCACCGCCCGCATGCGTCCGCCACCACCCAACACAGCCATTGCTCCCTGCGTTTGACCCACCCAATGCAGCGTTTCGTGGCCCCATAGGGAGCGCCACCGAAGAAGATATTCACAATTGCGGTATTCGCAACTGCATATGGTTGGGTCCTTCGCCAGGCTAATTTAGATACGAGCGCTTTCTTGCTATGGATCCCTTCTGCTCTAGCTCTGCAGTATGTCTGGCTCTGGAGGCTTATTTTCCAGCTCTGCTGGCCTGTCTGGTTCAGGAGGTGTGTTTTTTAGTTCTGCAGGCTTGCTGGTTTAGGGTGCGTGTTTCTCTTGGCCTGCAGGCTTTCTGGCTCAGGTCGCTCGTCACTCTCTGATCAAGAGCGATTGCTTCTCACACGCTGCAGGCTCATTGATTTTCCGTTTTTGTGCATTTTGGCGTTTCTGCCTGTTCGGTTTCCCGACGCTCCAAGGCGGTCCAGGACACCCGAACTCGTCCAAACAGGCTTCCACCGGGGCGCCGAGACGGCCCAGGGCAGCTCCCAGACGGCCCAAGAAAACCCCAACATTGCTGACAAGGGCCGCAAGAGGCCTCCAAGAGGCCCCGAAACGCGGACATATCGTTCGAACACGCCCAAGATGGCCTCCAGATGGCCCACAAGGCTTCCAACACGGCCCACGTGGTCCCCAAGAGCACTCCCAAAAGGGATCCACAAGCCAAAATCATTGATTTCCCTTCGGTTTCTGGGGGCCTGGGAGGGGGCCCTTGACGCTCCATGGGGGGACCGGGCCGCCAAGGACGCCCCCAGACGGCCCAAGACAGCCCCAACACAGATGAAGAGGGCTGCAAGGGGCTTCCACGAGGCCCACAGTCGCGGAAGTTTCGTTCTAACACGCCAAGATGGCCTCCAGATGGCCCACAAGGCTTCCAACAAGGCCCCAGGGGTCCCCAAGAGCAAGAGCATTCCCAAAAGGGCCCCAAGAAGCCAAAATCATTTTTTCTTTACACTTCAGCGATTCTGCCTGTTCCGTTTCGCGACGCTCCAAGACGGTCCCGGACACCCACGTATCACCCCAACAGGCCCCCATGAAGACGCCGAGACGGCCCAGGGCCGCCGCCAGACGGCCAACGACAGCCCCGAACACAGATGAAAAGGGCCGCAAGAGATTTCCAAGAGGCCCCGAAACGCGGACATATCGCTCGAACACGCCCAAGATGGCCTCCAGATGGCCCACAAGGCTCCCAACACGGCCCAAGGGGTCCCCAAGAGCACTCCTCCAATAAGCCCAAATCGTTGATTTCCCTGGTTTTTGATGGATTCAGCAATTCTGCCTGTTCAGCTTCCCGATGCTCCAAGACGATCCTGGACACCCACATATCGCCCCTAAGACGCCCCAAGAGGCTTCCAAGATGCTCCCCAAGGAGCCCTAAGAGCTTTCTTCGGATTTTCGAAGGATTTTCGAGTTCTCGCCTTTTCAGATTCCCGACGCTCCACGACGGCCCAAGAGGCCTCAATGTTTGCTCCAAGGCAGCTCCCAAGGCCTCGAAGACGGCCACAAGACAGCCCAAGAGGGCTCCAAGCCGGCGCCAGAGGCGCCCAAGACTGCCCGAGAGGGCCCCAAGACGGCCCAAAGAGGGAGCCAAGAGGGGCAGCGCGAATCGAAAATCCGAGCCTTCACCCCGAGAGGCTCTCAGGAGGCCCCGAGAAGCCCCCAACAGGCCCCAAGATACCCCAAGAAGCGCCCCAGGGGGCCGAAGAGGTTCCAAGAGGCCTCCCATGAAGGCCCCAAGAGGCAGAGTCATTGTCTTGCCATCGGTTTTTGATGAATTTTCGAGGTTTCCGTCTTTGGGCGTCCCGACGCTCCAAGACTGCCCAGGAGGCCCCCAAGACCGCTCCAAGATAGCCGAAGAAGCCTCCAAGAGGGCCCCAAGACGGCCCACGGGGGCCCCAAGACGGTGCCTTAGGCGCCCAAGACGGCCCGAGAGGGCACCAACACGGCCCCAAGAGGGGCCCAAGAGGGATAAGATGAATTGAAGATTCGAGCCTTCCACCCTGAGAGACTCTCAGGAAGCTCCAAGAGGCCCCCAACATAATCCAAGAGGCCCTGAAGAAGCTCCCCAGGGGGCCGAAGAGGTTCCAAGAGGCCTCCCAAGACGGCCCGAAGAGGCACAGCTCATCGTTTTCCCATAGGTTTCTGATGCATGTTCGAGTTTTCAGCCTTTTGGCATCTTAACGCTCCAAGACGGCCCAAGAGGCCCCCAAGACCGCTCCAAGATAGCCGAACAGGCCTCCAAGAGGGTCCCAAAATCGACCACGAGGGCCCCAAGACGGTGCTTCAGGCGCCCAAGACGGCCCGAGGGCCCCAAGACGGCGGGATGCTTTGGAAGCGCCCAGGAGCGCTTTGGGAAGGCCTTGGGTGCCTTGGGGGAGCTTCGGGAACGCCCAGGAGCCCCAGGAAGGGGAACGCGAACCCAACAGCAAAACCTTCCGCCCTAAGAGGCCCACAGGAGGCTCCAATAGTCCCCAAGTGGTCCGACGAGGCCCCCAAAAGCTTCCCAAGAGGCCCCAAAAGGCCCACAGGACAAGGGGCCCCAAGGCAGCCGAGCACTGCCCTCGATGCATTGAAACTGCCTCCGGATTGCTTCAATGTGGCCCCAGGTGGCCTTAAATCGGGCCTCCACGCAGCCAAGACGGCCAATGACGGCTTCAGATGGCAGAACATCAACTTCCGATTGCCAGGAGAACCCCGACGACGCCCCCAAGGGGCCCCAAGAAGCCCCAAGACGCCCCCCCCAAGAAGCACCCAAGAGGTGCCTTCAACAGCCAATTGAGGAAGCACGGAGAACCCCCCCAGAAGCCTTTCAGATGCCCCCACGAAGACCCAAGAGGTTCCCAAGAGGCTCTCAGGAGGCACGACTATGCCACGCGCCTGTGCTTGATAGCGTACAAGATCATCCAGCGCCCCCCCGGCCCGGGCTAGAACCTGAGCGTGCACGAAGAGCGCGCGATGGTTCAAATGGATATATATATGTATATATATACATATATATATATAATATATATATGTATGTATGCATGCATGCATGCATGCATGCATGCATGTATGTATGTATGTATGTATGTATGTATGTATGTATGTATGTATGTATGTATGTATGCATGTATGTATGTATGTATGTATGTATATATATATATATGTATCGCTCTCCTGATCATTTTTTGTCCTTTCTCTCTCTCCCTGCCCTTCTCTCGTGCCTATATGTATATACATGTGTATGCTTACATGTAAGTTGTTTGAAATGCCTCTATTCCTTTGTGTATGTTTTTCTCTCTCTCTCTCTCTCTCTCCCTGTCTCTTGTCGCTCTCTCTCTCTCTCTGTGTTTGTCTTTAGGTTTCTCTCTCTCTCTTTCACTTTCTCGTTATCTCTCTGTTTCTCTCTCTCTCTTTCTCTTTCCCTCGCTCTCCACATTTTCCGCTTTGGCCCTCCAGGGAGTGTCGAATCGAGAAGTGCTCAATCTAGAGAGGCGGGTTGCACGCGGAGACTAGGGGGGCGTCCACGGAAAGGGTTTGATCTGGAGTTAACCCTCGGCAGGGTGAATTCCTTCGACGCTCGGCGTCCACGAGAAAGGTTTAACCTGGAGTTAACTCCCTCTCAGGGTGAATACCTTGACGCTGGCCCAACGGAGGGTTAACTCCATATTAAACTTTTTCAACTCGTGATTACCGCCTCTTCCGTGTAAACCCAAGGGTCACCAACGATGTTGGAATAAACCCTCCCTCCAAGCGCCCTCTTCCTCGGTTCATTTGCGCCGAAGTAACTGTCTCGTTGGAAGACAACCGTTTGAAGACCCTGAAGCATGACAAAACAGTTTTCTCCGGACTCCAACGCCACGGATCAATTTGACTATTGCTTCTTGACGATCCTGAAGCGTGCCAGAACCCCATTCCTGGGACTTCAACACCGTGGATCAACGTAACTGTGGCGCCCTCACAATCCAGAACCGATTCAAAACGCTATTTCGGATACGTTGGTCATGGGAATCCGTGAAACTCTTGAAAACGTTCAGAAAGAATGTGCGCGGCGCTAAGGCGAGAGCCACGTTCTGAAAAGGACCCCCCTCAATCCGTGAACCTCTTGCAATTCTTAGCACACGAATGTGCGCGGCTCAGGCGACAGCCGCGTTTTGAAAACGACCCGCCCTCAATCCGTGAAGCTGTTGCCACATTTTAAGCTTCAGGCTCATTAGTGGTGAGGACGTCTCAGGCGAAGCGCCCGGCCCGCCTTAGAAACAGGCTTCGGAGTGCGACAGGGCGAATGTATTGATAAGGAAGAGGAATGGACGAGGAGGAGGAGGAGGAGGAAGCGGAGGAGGAGGAGGAAGAGGAGGAGGAGGAGGAGGAGGAGGATAATGCTGCTGATGATGATGATGATGATGATGATGATGATGATGATGATGATGATGATGATGATGATGATGATGACGATGATGATGATGATGAGGATGATGATAATGGTGAGGATGAGGAGGATGATGATGCTGATGATGAGGATGCTGATGATGATGATGCTGCTGCTGATGATGATGATGATGATGAAGATGATGATGATGATGATGATGATGATGATGATGATGATGATGATGATGATGATGATGATGATGATGATGATGATGATGATGATGATGATGATGATGATGATGATGATGATGATGATGATGATGA
>CAUYUJ010014691.1:189969-202469 GCA_963575745.1 Prorocentrum cordatum
GGAGGAGGAGGAGGCGGAGGAGGAGGAGGAACAGGAGCAGGAGGAGGAGGAGGAGCATGAGTAGGAGGAGGAGAGGATGGTGGAGCAGGGGGAGGGGGAGCAGGAGGAAGAGGAGGGGAGGGGAGAGGAGGCGTAAGCAGGAGGGAGGTGGGAATGAGGGAGGAGGAAGACAGGAGGAGGAGAAGGAGGAGGAGGAGGACCTGGAGGACTTGGAGGAGGAGGAGGGGGAGGATGAAGTCGCCGAACTAATGACGACGATGCCGACGGCGACGACGACGGCGCCGTCGGCGATGCCGTCTTCGGGCGAGGCCACGGAGGAGGCGGCGGTAGCTGTGCGGCTCCGGGCCTCAAGCCTCTTCGGGGAGGAGCGCGAGCTGCTCGCGCAGCTGGACAGGGGCCCCCAGGCACCTGCCTGGTGCTGTCGCCTCCGCCTCCTCCCCCTCCACCTCGTCCATCCTCTGCCCCCTCACTGATTGTTAGCCTGGCCAAGAACTCAACTCTTTGTAAACGGGTGGCAGCTATGAAGAGGACCGCTTCACGCCTACGGACGCAGCCACTGGGGCCTTCGGTGGAGCTTCCCATGGGGCCACGGAGCGTGTGAGGGGTCTGCCGAAATGGGGCGTGGCCGCATGTAGACGCAGCCATTGTGGCCTTCGGTGGAGCTTCCTATGGGTCCACGAAGCGTGTGAGGGGTCTGCCGAAATCGGGCGTGGCCGCATGCAGACGCAGCCATGGAGGCCTTCGTTCGGTGGAGCTTCCCATGGGGTCACGAAGCGTGTGAGGGGTCTGCCGACATGGGGCGTGGCCGCATGCGGAGGCAGCCACTAGGGCCTGTGGTGGAGCTCCCCATGGGTCCACGAAGCGTGTGAGGGGTCTGCCCACACTGGGCTGGGCCGTATCTGGACGCAGCCACT
Source organism: Prorocentrum cordatum (assembly GCA_963575745.1). Taxonomy (NCBI): domain Eukaryota; class Dinophyceae; order Prorocentrales; family Prorocentraceae; genus Prorocentrum; species Prorocentrum cordatum. The sequence continues at coordinate 190,884 of CAUYUJ010014691.1, forward strand.
GTGGCTTTCGGTGGAGCTTCCCATGGGGCCGCGAAGCTTTCACGAGTCTGCCGAAATGGGGCGGGGCCGCATGCGGACGCAGCCACTGGGCCCTTGGTTGGAGCCCCTCATGGGTCCATGAAACGTGTGAGGGGTCTGCCGACATGTTGCGGAGCCGCATGCGGACGCAGCCACTGCGGCCTTCGGTGGAGCTCCCTATGGGTCCACGAGACGTGGGAGGGGTCTGTCGAAAGACGCAGCCACTCGGCCCTTCGGTGGAGCTCCCCAGGGGTCCACGAAATGTGTGAGGGGTCTGCTGAGATCGGGGCGGAGCCGCCTGTGGACGCAGCCACTGTGGCCTTCGGTGGAGCTCCCCATGGGGCCACTAAACGTGTGAGTGGTTTGTCGAAATTGGGGCGGGGCCGCATGCGGATGCAGCCACTCGGCCCTTTGGTGGAGCTCTCCATGGGTCCACGAAACATGTGAGGGGTGTGCCGACATGCGAGGACGGAAGACGGTGAGGATGAAGAAGTGGAGCGAGGAGGAAGAGGGCGAGGAGCAGGAGGGAGACGCGCGGCGCTGCGGATTCAGGAACGAGGACCCCACTCACGGGAGGGTTGGGGAATATTGAGTCGTTGGGTGTCTGGGTCCCCCCTTCCTGGTTGCGCACCACACGGTGGATTCGCTCTGGGGCCCGCGGCCCTCGGGCACAGAAGGGCACATGGCGCAACGGGAAGGGACGGGCGGGATGGGGCAGGACGTCAGGGGAGGCGCCCCCCCCCCTCTCGGGGTCACCTGCGGTGCGATCCGCTTCGGTGCGAGTCGATTCGCCAGCTTGGGGCGGGACTCCCACTCGATTCTCGATTCCGTTCGGCTCACGGGCATCGGCCGGGGCCGGCCAGGGCCCGGCGCGGCGATCCGATCTCGACCCGCTTCGGGACGATCCGTCGGCGGTCCGATCCGTCTCCGATGCGATGCGGCGTCGCGATTCGGTCTGGCTCAGGCCTGCCTGACAGCCTGCCCGCCTCCCCCCTTCCCCTCGCCTCCCTGGTCTCGGGGGCGGAAAAGAGGGGGGTGATGACTAGGGGGGGGGGGTGGATCTCATGGCGGGGGCCATGATATTGCCCCAGATGTTATGGCGCCTCTTCTTATTTCATTACGTCCCTGGCCCCCCCGCTGGGCCGCGCACATGCCGCCGGTCATGATTTGCCCCCCCCCTCTTGGACACCCCCCTCTTGGCCGCTCCCGATGGTCAGGCCCTCGCGCAGCTGCAGCTCAGCGAGGAGGGACGGCGCCGCCTCGGACCGGTCCTGGCCTCCTCCGCCGCCTCCGACGACGACGATGATAACGACGACGACGAGGGCGGAGAGGACGACGACGATGACGACGATGACTACGACGACGATGACGATGACGATGATCACGACGACGACGACGACGACGACGACGACGACGGAGGCGGCGGCGGCGGCGACGACGAGGGCGGCAACGACGACGACGCCGAGGACGAGGACGACAAGGACGACGACGACGACGACGAGGACGGCGACGCCGAGGACAAGGACGAGGACGACGAGGACGACGAGGACGACGAGGACGACGAGGACGACGGCGACGGCGACGGCGACGGCGACGGCGACGGCGACGGCGACGGCGACGGCAACGGCAACGACGACGGCGACGACGACGGCGACGGCGACGACGACGGCGATGACGCCGAGGACGAGAACGACGAGGACGAGGACGAGAACGAAGACGAGGACGGTCGCTGAAGCATTTTTTTCCAGATTCCCACATACATACATAAATATGTACATGTACTTCTACATCTACATATACATACACATATACATACACATACACATATACACATATACACATACACACATATATAACCATTATCTTCATATTTTCTTTATAGGGCTGGGGACCCTGGAGAAAACGCCCCCCCCCAAAACGAATTTGGTCCACCCCGGGCCTTTCGGGCAGCCCCCCAGACGACCTGGGAGGACCTCACGAGAGCCCGAAGACGGCCCCAGAGGGCCCCTGGCGTTCCGGCGCGCTCCCGAAACGACCCCAGAGAGCCCCAAGACGGTCGACGACGACCCCAAAGGAGCCGTCATACCCAACGATCGTTCCACAATTTTCCAAAGAGGCCTCCAAGACCATTCCCAAGAGGGCCCCAAGAGGCACAATTTTGGTTTATTATTGTCGGTTGGTTTGTGGAGGAGTTGGGAGTTCTCCCCTTTTCGGCTTCCCGACCGACGTTCCAAGACGGCCCACGAGGCCCCCCAAATCGCCCTAAGAGGGAGAGGCCCCGGGAAGTCCCAAGAGGTTCCCAAGAGTCCCAAAATATCCCACAAGGACCCCACAGAAGTGTCGACGACGTCGTGGACGACGTCGGCGTCGGCCTCGACGTCGTCGGCGGTGGCGGCGACGGCCCCCGACGGACTGCAGCCCTCCAAGCCTCCCTTCTCCTCTCCTCTCCTCTCCTCTCCTCTCCTCTCCTCTTCTCTCTCCTCTCCTCCTCTCTCCTCTCCTCTCCTCTCCTCTCCTCTCTCCTACTCCTCTCTCCTCTCCTCTCCTCTCGCCTTCCTCTCCTCCTCTCCTCTCGCCTATCCTCTCCTCTTCCTCTCCTCTCCTCCCTCTCCTCTCCTCTCCTCTCCTCTCCTCTCTCCCTCCCCTCCCCTCCCTCCTCCTCCTCCCTTCTCCTCCTCCTCCTCCTGTTTCTCCTCTCTCCCTCTCTCCTCTCCTCCCTCTCCTCCTCCTCCTCCTCCTCCTCCTCCTCCTCCTCCTCCTCCTCCTCCTCCTCCTCTGCGACGGCGAGGGCGACGTCGATGGCGGCGACGACGGCCCGCGAGGACTGGAGGGGATCGCCTTCGGCGCCGCTCTCTACGAGGCCGAGGAGGCCGCGGCGGCTGCGTACGAGCTCTCGTACACTGCCTACGGCAGCCGCTCGGACGACCTTGCGGCGTGAAGCTCCGGGGGCCTCCTCTCGTCCTCGACCGTCTCAGCTTTGGGAGGGAGGGGCGAGGAGGGACGAGGAGGCGAGGGAGGGGAAGAGGAGGAGGAGGAGGAGAAGGGGAGGAGAGAGGAACGAGAGACGAGGAGGGAGGAGGGGGAAAAACACGGGAGGATGGATGGAACGCCAAGCGCGGAGGGAGGAGGGGAGGGAAGTGGGAAAAAGAAGAGGAGGAGGGTGAGGAGGAGGAGGAGGAGGAGGAGGAGGAGGAGCAGGAGGAGGAGGGGGAGGGGGAGGAGGAGGAGGAGGAGGAGGAGGAGGAGGAGGAGGAGGAGGAGGAGGAGGAGGAGGAGGAGGAGGAGGGAGGAGGGAGGAGGGAGGAGGGAGGAGGATGATGATGATAAATAATAATAAGAAAGCAATATCAACAATATGAATAATAACAGCATGAATAGGAGCGTGAATATTAATACTAATAATTATTACGATGGCGCATATTATTAATCATTATTATTAGAGCAGTGTTAGTAATACTATGATCACGAGCAACAGTATGCATACTATCAGGAATAATATCAATACGAACATTAATATTCATATTTTTCTTTAAAAAAGCAGTACTAGCACCAACACGTATACTACTACTAATGATGCGCAGCATACCACGAAACGCATAATACTGTTAATACTACGAACAACAATAACACGACTACTACTAATAATGTCAAATGAACATACATCGAATATCAATCATACCACAATATAGGAGAACCTATTATAAACAGCAAGACGAATAACATTAGTAATGGTAAGAAGAGTAGTACTAATACTTATAATAAGGGTAATGATGCTACTACTACTACTACTGCTAAGAATTGTAATGGTAACACGAATGCGACAACATTTACGAATACTGGTACGACTCCAAATACTACGAAGCACAATCATGATCATAAGACGAACACTACTAACAAAAGTAAGCATAATAGTATTATTCATACTACTAGTACTAAAACTATTAATACTAATTCTAATAAGACTAACATGAGAACACACGTGAGTACTAACAAGAATAATGCGAATACTAATCATGATGCTACTACTAATGCTATTTATACTAAGAAGAGCAACTACTAACAATAATCAGAAGAGTAACTATAATAAGACGAATGGTAATAGTACTAACACTGAGGAGAAGAGGAGGAGCAGGAGGAGGAGGAGGAGGAGGAGAAGGAGGAGGAGGAGGAGGGGCAGGAGGAGTCGGAGTCGGAGTCGGTTTTGGAGCCGGAGTCGGAGTCGGAGTCGGAGTCGGAGGAGGAGGACGAGGAGGAAAAGGAGGAGGAGGAGGAAAAGGAGGAGGAGGAGGAAGAGGAGGAGGAGGAGGAGGAGGTAAGCATGCTACAGTCTGAGGACTCAAGTCTGCTTAACGTCAATATAGAAGGAGGAGGGGGAGGGGGAGAGGAGGGGGAATTGGAGGAGGAGGAGGAGGAGGAAGAGGAGGAGGATGATGTGGAGGCGGAGGAAGAGGAGTTTCAATATGAACCCCGTACTCTTCTGCAGCTGCTGGCATTTGTAACCACCTCACGAGGACATGCACTGGCGAACTCGTGCTGTCCGTTCACTGCAACATGAAGTCCTGTTATCAGTGCCACCGTTGTTGTATATTGACATGGTGGTGGAGCGAGGTTATGGCGACAAGACCAGGAATCGGAATACCACGACGAGGCAGAAGTGGATCGAACGCAGCCCCACCAGTTCCGGAGTCAGCTATGCGACGGCTGGCCAACAGGGCGACCATGGGTTCGTTACAGTCGCAGGGCTGGCCAATCTCGACGCAGTGGCAAAATATTTGAGTGAGCAAGAGTGCGCGGGCGACAAGGAATTATCCAGTGAGACTGCGATGCCGATGATGAAGGTGTCTGGTAAGTCCAATGTGGCAGTCTGAAGCACAACCAACAGAGAAAGTAGGCATGGTAAGAAACGGCAGTGGTAATCGAGAGTTGCCGACTTGGACAAATCCCTGAACATTTGGACGCGGATACCGTGCTTGCGTGAGACCAAATTGGGCCAAGCAAACACAGCACGCACCCGGGGCTCATCGCTGAGTCCAAGGCATTCACATATTCAAGAAATCTCAATGGAGACCGGAACAATTCCAGATAATGGAACGAGAGTCTATTCGTCGCGCTGTCCCAGGTCAAGACTTGAAATCGCAAGGCCCTCAATTCACTGAGCTCGAAGTTGGAGACTTGATGGGGCCGTCCCCGGCCCCAGCGAGGAAGGGGGCAAGATCAGGATGCTGAACAGACGCATGGCGGTCGCGGGAGATAATCGAGCAAACCTTGAGAAGCAGAGAGAGGAACACCAAAAGGAGGAAACCAAACATGGATGAAGACGATGAAACCACATTGGATGAAGATTTGTGGTGCGTATCCACGGAAAGCTGGGGCGCGTTTTGGTCGCGGGTGAAGAGCATGGGCGGGGGGGGGGGGGCGGGGGACTGGTCTCGTGCGTGGAAATGTGAAAGTGGTACTCGGCGGTCGCCAGGGTGACCCTATTGGCTAAGATGAGCTCAGCAATGCGCCCCGAGAGGCACTGGAAATGTGAACAACGCGTCAGTCCAACGAGAGCAGTGGAGCGCACTAGTTGAGAAGCCGGAAAATACGGTACGTCTAATGAGCTTCTTTTCCTTTTTCAGAATAACGGTGCTCAGAATTGCCATGGCATGTGTTGGGGGCTTCGACGATTGGCAGCGGGGCAGCTGCGATGCCCCCGACTTGCTCACGACGGGTACATGCCAAAAGTGATGCATGAGGTGCGAAGATTGGGCTCGCAAGAGACGCCTGGATGCCGCCGATGTGCAGGAAGCGATGTTATGGACACGTGTAAAGTACGCAAAGAAGAAGAAGATCGGGACGAGTCAGGCACCCGCGCAGAAGGTTACCAGGGCGAGTATGATAGTGGCACTGGGAACCAGCAGTGGGACGATGGAGAACTGGATGCCGTCAACGAGAGAGGGTCATGGGCGATCAACATTCTACAACGCGTGGCAGGGCGGTCCACTTGGTCTGGCACTGCGGAGCCAGAGGCAACAGCAAACATACTTCCAAGGGCAAGGGGTGCCCAAGTGGTTCAAATGGGTAGTCCGAAGGGGAATGCAGAAGATATGGCGGGCCAGGCAAGTCAGCGTATATTTCAGGGGTTTACCGGGGTGGCGGAGAATGTGCTGATGAGTGGGCGAGAGTTCTAGCGGCGTGGCCAGAAAAGGGCACGCCGCCGCTGACTGGCGCCAGGAGCGCGCATTGAATGGGGCAAGCGAACGGCCAGCCGCGGCCTGAGTTTGATCCCGGATACTACGAAGTATGCATGGGCCAACCAGGGCCCCCGAGAAATCTGGGCATCCCCGAAGAGACTTAGAGAGAAGATAGCTCCCGCCACGTTGCGGCGTCGCCAACGGCGCAGTCGTGAATGAGGCGTAGTAAACGAGGGATATCAGGGCAGGGCCAGGCATAATTCAAGGTTACAATGCCGAAGCAGGTCGCATATGTCAAGAAGTATTCTGGCCATCGATGGAAATGGTGGAAGCAGGTCGCGTTAAATTGTTTGATGGGGATGGCCACGGTCGGTCATGCAGGTCCCGTGAGCGCAGTTCCCCGTGCGAGAGAACGGCGATGTGAGAGCGCCAGGGGACCTTTCAGTCTACCATGCAGACCCCGAAGTGTAAAACCAACGGGGCAGTGAAACATGTGAGCGATGGCAGTGACTCGCGTGATTTTTAGAGGCAGGGGTTCCCCCAGAAGAGATTTCTCCAATTGGCCCCGTGAACCCCGCTGGGCAAGCACCGGGGATTAACGGCGCAAGCGAGGAAGGTGGGTGTCCGCGGGGGGGCGCCAAAGTGGCCGACGGTGAGATGGGCGAGGTGGGAGACGCGTTCGTGATTCAAGCGGTTGAGGCCGTGGACAGGTTGACGTGCGACCCTCGTCCGATCAGAGGAGAGGTGGGGTGGCGCAGCATGGGCCACTTACTTGTCTCGTAGGAACTGGTGCCCTCACTTCGAGAGCACAGGCCAAGAGGAGAGCCCGCCAGGTCAGCGGCGGGGCCAACTCAAACGAGGTACTCGCAATCTCCGCGGACCGCATGCGGTCGAAAGTTAGATGCGCGTGGGGAAAAAGCAAGACAGAAGCGGGCGAAGATGGAAAGTCGTTATGCGCTGGCGTAGAGCTGAAGGGCTATGAAGGCGAGTATTGATCAATATCGGTGTGTATAGCTGTTCGAACCAAGTGATGGGAGATGTGATTTGATTCGCCGGGCGCAGAACAGTCATATTTGCAGGTGACGGGGGGTCATCCGTAAACGCCGTGAAGGAGGCTGTCAGGTTATCGTCGGCCATGTTGATGGGGTTGGAAGCGAGCCAAGTGGGAGATTCTGCAGCTGAGGGAGATGCGGAGCGGGCGGTCAGAACAGTCCAGGGCCAAGCGAGGACATTTTAGATGCTGGGGGCTCCAAGTGCGAAGCAGAACTCTTTGGTGGTCGCCATCTAGCGCCGTGGGTTGCGCCTCATGCCGCGCCCTTGATAGACGGATCCACCGCTGGCGTGGATGGGAAGTCCGCTCGCGAGAGGTGCCGAAGACGCGACTTCCGAAATCCGTTGTCCGTATTCGGATAGCGTGGCGTGTATTTCAAAACTGACAGCGCAGGCAGATTCAAGCCAGGCTCCAGATGGGGGGCAGGAGTGCTCTTAGGGGTCAACGATGAAGGGTTCGGGGCCCATCTGGTACTATTCGCTGGGCCATCTGATCACGGGAGTGCCGGCGAATCTGAATTGAAGAGGAGAGATGGTGTTGCGAGGGGGTGAATTTCGTCAACGGGCTACCATGGCAGCCAGGCCGCAACGCCCTAAGCAATGATATACATGCGAGAGTCCCAGAAGGAGTTAACATAACCCCGTTGAGACTGCGCCCAGTAAGGAGAATAGCGGTGCGACGCGACGAAAACATTTAACGTGGGCGCCGCTCCCGGATGTTGCGGGCGCAGGGCTATCTCGCGAGGCGATGCCAGCCATCGGCCGCGCCGTGCTGGGTGCAGGTTGCGGGTCAGCAAATGGCTAAAATCACAGGGGCGTCATGGAATGCAGACGAGGTCGGCTTCGGCCCACCCCAGGTTTGCCGCGACTACTAATGAAGGGGTCGACGCGGGCGCGAAGGCCAAAGTTCACGCCCGGAAGGGAACGCGAACAACGAGTGAACCTGACCGCTGAGAAGATGGGGGAACGTCTGGAATGAGAATCTTTGGCGGCCGCGCAAGAATATCTTTGGCCCCGTGAAGTAGCGGGGCCAAAAATGTCGTAGGTGTGTTCAGGATAGAAGGGCGACTCTCAGACAGGAGGGCCACGAACAGTATCAACGAGCAAACAAGTAAGTCAATCGATACCAGCGACAGTTGGACATTCAACAGTCGCAGCCCAATTTATCGCATTATTCCAGGCTCGACGGGAGTCCGGGTCGCGGGCGGCAGCGACGAGGGCAACCAAATTGCGGGGTTGACGAGGCCCGCTGGCACATTGCCCGAAGAGGATCAGCAAGCAGAGAACGGTCGTCGTGTGGGCGATGAGGGGGGCGAGGCGATGGAGGGAACCAACCAGGGCCTTGTGGAAATGGGCACTGGCGAGATCATGGCCAGACGGGAGTCCAACGAACAAGACATGTCTATGCCAAATGATGTGAACAAGAAGCGTCGGTACATCAGAGTAGACGGCAAGGATCGAGCCACTTCGTGCGCGCATGTGGACGAGGCTTGCTCGCCAGTGCGCGTTGCTGGCATGGCGGTGGGGCCAGCCCAGATTTGCGACGAGCGCGGGCGCCCGTGGGATATAACAGGGTTGTCAAGAGTTAAGGAGCTGTGCTGCAAGTGGTCGCCCCAATGCGCGCTTGCTTCAGCCAGCCGATGAAATTCAATCAAAAGAGACCAGGGAAAGAGGCAACTTGGGAAATCGTAGAGTAGAGACCGCCGCCTGAAATTTGCAGTGGGGGTATTTGAGATGCAGAGACGTAACGGATCATGCTTCTTGTTTAAACGCCCAGAGCCAGTATGGAGCTGGCAAGCATCGTCTGCGCAGCAATCCTTAGTCATTTCGAGGGAAGTGCTTCGCGGGGGCGCGCGCAGCTGCGGCGCCGCGCCAAAGTATCTCGTATGATAGTGGGCAGTTGGAGAACAGCAGTTTCATGGCCGAATCGCCGTCTGAGTTTGGAGCTGCGTAGCGCGTGTCAATGACGCCGTCGGCGTGTTGGACTTGCCCGAGGTTGTGGAAACAATGGGCCCGACATCTATCCGCACCTTGTGCACCGAGCCATCGTGGAAGGACTCGCTGGGAAGATGAGGCAAGGGGGCCGAGTGGGATGCGGGTTTCAACGGGGAAGTATGGGGCGCATTCAGACACTGGGACGCGATGTGTGCGAGAGTGGCGGACTCAGTTCGGGCCAGCCAGGGACTGGAGAATAAATGTTCGCATGGGGCAGAAAGGTCGACGTAACCGAGAGACTGATTGCGCCTGGGCCCGAGGGACTTATATGGAGCTCGCGCCATGGATGGGCAACCCGGGGCCGCGGCTCGGGAGAGGCAATGGAGGGCCGGACAAGCCGATCATATAACCGGACTTGAGAGGAGACGTGAGTTCAGAGGAGGCATGAGGGGCATCGTGGGCGAGTTAGGTTGGGTAAGCGCAGCCACCAGTGGCAATGCGCAGACTGAAATCACGAAGGTTGGAGGAAATGGAGAAGGTCCATAAGCGCCAAGTGTGTGCCAATGTCAATGAGGATGAAGCTGGCGAGTCACCCGAGCGGTCAAGATGAGTCGACTTCAACAAAGGGGGGATTCCAACCCCGAATGCAGGTCGTGGCTGGCGGCGCAGCAAGTGAAAGACACATCTAAAGAAAAGAGCGCACTGCAGCCACGCCACCGCTGGCCGCGCGAAGTTATTTGTCCCCGTGGCGGCTACAGAAGGAGGAGGTTATGGGGGTGGAAAGAGGGCGCGGACTAAAACGGCCATTCATTGACGTTGAGCGCGCCTACTCCTATGCGCCCCCTGAACAGGATATCAATGTGAAGGTGCGGGCTGAAGGCCATGAACCAAGACAGTGCTGCGGCGATCGGTTTAAATCGATGTATGGCGCCCGCGGCGCGGCGAGAAATGCGGGGGGCTGTTGCGTGGGATTCTGCGAGGGGGCCGGGTTCGCATCAGTGCGTGCGTCGCCAGGGGGAAGTCACCCCTCATCCCGAACGAAACGAGGGAACGCTGAGCGAGTCGGATCGCGGAGACATGTTACAGTGGAAGACGTCGCGAGCAGCGACGATGAAGTGGGGTGCGCCGCGCGAGTCGGTGATCGGGTGCGCAGTGCCATCGCTTGAACAACCTCGTCGACGAGGCCGTGGAGATGATTGGCCTCCGTGCGTCCCAGTTAACGCGCAACGCATCCGATGTCGCTGGATATGTGGACGGTAATCGCTGGGGGAGGTTCGGCGCGACTCAGGAGTGGTGGCCAACAGCTACTCGGGCACGACCTCGACCGCAGGAGAGCTGACGACGAGGCCGCGGGTATGATTGACGGGCTCCTGAAGGGCGAGGCCGCGCGTGGCGCTGAGAGGTCTGACAATGGGCGCGGGCTCTCCGACGCGAGCAGCCAAATCATGGGCGAGGTTTAACCGGGCGAGTGCGAGGTTGACCAAAATGCCACGCCGCGCGCTCGACTCGACCGGGGCCCAGAATAAGTAATTTGAATTTCCAGGGCCATTAACTGTGCGGCTGGTGGCCAGGGATGTATTCTGGTCAGAGCTAAATTTCGGCTCTGGGTCGGGCGGCCCCCTTCGATTCGGCGGCGCATAACCCGCCGTGCGATTCGAGTGCCTCTCTGCTAACCTTCGTGAAGCGAAAGTGCCGAAGAGCCTCGCTGACAAAGTCGGCCGCGGCCCATCTCGCGCAACGGAGAAAAAGGAGCCGAGCTCGTCCGCAGAAGTGCCAGGCGAAACGCCTGCACGCGAAGACGATGTAACGAAGGCGGGAAGCGCGGGCTCGAGGTCGGACCCGCCGCTCCTGGGGGCGCATCTCAGACCTCCTTCGCCGCGCAATTCTCAGGGCCAGGTGGGGTGTGGGGCCCGTTTGCGTGCCGGCGAGATTGCCAAGCTTGACTTCGGTGAATCCCAGGGGGCGCCTCGTTGAGGCGAGGGGCGACTTCGCCCCGCCGCCCGACCGTCCTAACCGCGCTCCCAAGTACCGTCTGCCGCCATGGGGAAGTTTTACTTTGGCGGCGGCGATTAGGAAGTGGTGGGGTAGCCGCGTCAGGGGCTGGAATGATCATGAAGCGCGTGACCTGGAGTATCCATGGGGTAACGCCGTCGCCCGCGAAGATTGCGCCCGTTTGCAGAGGTCATTCGAGAAGCTGCACGGTAGCGTTTGCTGCGTGTGGCCCTGGGCTTACCTTGAAGGTCCAGCGGAACGACGCAGTGCGTTGACGGGCCACCGAGGGGAAGGGCGCGATAATGGAGCGCGGCTGGCGATGTCTATCCAGCCCTGCTTCCCCGATGACAGGGGGGTTGCCCTGGGCCCGAAGTGCCTGGCCAGATCCTTCGCCCAGTGTGCGACTGAACCATTC
>CAUYUJ010014691.1:207469-249058 GCA_963575745.1 Prorocentrum cordatum
ATCCACCTCCAGGGGGCTGTTCGGACGCACCCCTACCGAGGATGGGCGCCCCCCCGCTGCACATCTCCGAGCTGGGCCCCACATGCTTTCTCCAGTCGGAAGTCCCACGAAGGCGAGGAATAGTGTCCCCTATGCCTCCTGTTGCCTTCGGTAGCAAATCATGGGAGCCTGGTATACCCTTTGAAATCCGTCTTTAGCATCGATTCGCGTCGATCAGCGTCTGGGTGTCGATGAGATCGCGCCGATGTGCTGTCGATTTAGCGTCGATTTAGAGTCGATCTAGCGTCGATTCAGCGTCGATTTAGCGTGAGCCGACGAGGTGGTATGGGAGGCTCCCATGCGTGGCCACCGGACACGAAGGCGAGGAATGGGCCCCTGCCTCCTGCTGCCCAGGTCCCCCCCCCTCCCCCTCCCCATCCCCCTCCCCCCTCCCCCTCCCCTCCCCCTCCCCCTCCCCCTCCCCTCCCCCTCCCCCCCTCCCCCTCCCCTCCCCCCCTCCTCCCTCCTCCCTCCTCCTCCTCCTCCTCTCTCCTCTCCTCCTCCTCCTCTCTCCTCCTCCTCTCCTCCTCCTCCTCCTCCTCCTCCTCCTCCTCCTCCCCCAGGGGCGCGACGCCGCACCGCGCCCCTCGCAGCGCAGCCCGGGCCGGAGAGCTGCCCCCCTCCGAGGCCACGGCGCGAGGCGACGGCGCGCAGAGCTCCGCGCGCCGCACACCGTGTGTGCGCGGCGCTGGGCTCCTCCGCTCCTCCTCGGCTCTCCTCACCACTCCTCCTCGCTCCTCCTCCTCCTCCTCCTCCTTTCTCCCCCTCGCTCTCTTCTCATCGCTCCTCCTCCTCCTCCTCCTCCTCCTCCTCCTCCTCCTCCTGCTCCTCCTCCGCCTCTATCCCGTCCCTCTTCGGTCCCCTCCCTCCCTGCTCCTCCGCCCTCCGCCCACGTGCGCACGTGGAGGCGACGCAGGTTCTATCTCCCTCTTGCTAGCTCTCGCCGCCGTCCCAGGGTCCACTTCAATCCGATCGATCTGATTCGACAGCAGGCCCGACTCGATCCCGACGACCTTGGTGATCCGATGCGGCGCCGCTGGCTGCACGGCGCTAGTTGTGCATCCTGGCGCGGCGGATGCGATTCGATTCCGACTGCGAGCTGATGCGGCCCGATCTGACGCACATACCGGCGCGATCCGATTTCCCGATTCGATGCTGACTTACGGGCAGGAGATTTTGGTTAGCGTGTCGCGCCGCCGGTTCTGGTCCACCGCGCTGCGGCGCGACACGCTGAAACCACGCCCCCATTGCCGAGTGCCAGCGCCCCGAGCTTTTCCCCAGCCTCCCGCCCCGCGGAGCGGAGAGCGACGCGCAGTCAGGTCGCCGGGCGTAGCGTATGTCGCCGCGCGCCGCCGCCGCGACACGCTAGCAGGAGCTCCCGACCGTGTCCCGCGCCGCCCCCGCCGTCCCCGCCGGTCCCTGTCGCGACTCGCCGCCCCGCGCCGCGCCGCAGCGGGGGCTGCGGCCCTCGGCCGCGGGGCGCCGCGGCCTTGCCGCGGCGGGGGGCGCGCAGACGGCCTGGCCGCCGCGGCGTGCGTGCCCCCGTCGATGATCCTCAGGACGTGTGTTAGCCCAGTGTGTGTGTGTGTGTGTGTGTGTGTGTGTGTGTCTGTCTGTCTGTGTGTGTGTGTGTGTGTCTGTGTGTTACCCCTCTCAGCCCAGCCAGTAGCTCATTGCATCGCCTGCGTCGCATCGAAGGTCCTCGATGGACAAACACACGCGTTGGGGCTAACACGCGTTCTGAGCATCATCGACCCTGCGGGCGCCCAGCCCTCGGGCGGCGATGGCCCCCGTCGCGGCGGCCGCCCGCGCGGGCCGTGCCGCCGCGGGCGGCGCCGCGCGCTGCGCGGTGGGCCGCCGCGCGGCGGCGGGCCGCGGCGCCGAAGGCGCCGCCCGCGCGGCCTGCGGCGGCCTGCGGCGGCGGGCGGCGGCGGTCCGCGGTGGCGGACGGCGGCGGCCACGGCCACGGCCCGCGGCGGCGGACGGCTGGGCGGCGGGCGGCCACGGCCACGGCTGGCGGCGGGCGGCAGCGGTCACGGCCACGGCCGCGGCGGCGGCGGCGGCGAGATCGGCCGAGGCGGCCGCGGCGGCAGCCGCGCACATGCCTCGGGCCATTGCGCGAAAACACCTTTTCTGGCTCTCCTCTTGTGCGCACCCGACCTTCTCCTCCTCCTCCTCCTCCTCCTCCTCTGACGTCAGGAGTTGCATCCTACTTGGATAACGGCGGGGGTTGCTGAGGCGACAGGGGGGGTCAGAGGTGGATGTGGAGGTGGGTTATATCTGGCCAAACCCAGGTTTTGAGTGGGTTGCAAGTGCCCTAAGTGGGGCTACATGGTGGTATAGACCCGGACTGGAGCACACCTGGCGGAATTCACTAACCCCCTAAGGCATTTGTAACAATCTTATATGCTAGGCATGGCCAGATATCGGTCGCCTGAGCACGGCAGGGTCGTGCCGTGCCGGTGCGGCAGCGACCCTGAGCGGGCGTTCAAGGTTGAACGCCGCCAGTGGCCCCGAACTGGCCCAGGTGGAACGATGCAGTGATCGAACCGCCGCCGATCGTTCAAGGTTGAACCATGTGGTGTCACGGCACGAACCTGCCGCATCCCCTCTGCAACGTCCGCGGTGATCTGAGCAGCCTTCCCCTCCGAGGGCCGACGTGCGGATGGCGAGCCCCCCCCCCCTGCCGGTCGGCCCGTAGGCCGCCCCTGGCGTGGCATGGCGGCCTGCGCCGAGCCCCGGGCGGGCAGGGGCATCTCGACGTCAGGCCCGCCCCGAGGCACCCCGAGGGCACAGCTTGGAGGACTGAGGAGGAGGGGGAGGAGCAGGAGGGGGAGGAGCAGGAGGACAAGGCGGAGACGACGGAGGAGGAGGAGGAGGAGGAGGAGGAGGAGGAGGAGGAGGAGGAGGAGGAGGAGGAGGAGGAGGAGGAGGAGGAGGAGGAGGAGGAGGAGGAGGAGGAGGAGGAGGAGGAGGAGGGAGGAGGAGAGAGGAGGAGGAGGAGGAGGAGGAGGAGGAGGAGGAGGAGGGGGAGGGGGAGGGGGAGGGGGAGGGAGGAGGAGGAGGAGGAGGAGGAGGAGGAGGAGGAGGAGGAGGAGGAGGAAGGAGGAGGAGGAGGAGGAGGAGGAGGAGGGAGGAGGAGGAGGAGGAGGAGGAGGAGGAATGGCGAGGGTCGACAGAGATGCTGATGCTGCTGCGATGATATGATGATGATGATGATGATGATGATGATGATGATGATGATGATGATGATGATGATGATGATGATGATGATGATGATGATGATGATGATGATGATGATGATGATGATGATGATGATGATGCTGATGCTGATGCTGATGCTGATGCTGCTGCTGCTGCTGATGGTGGTGGTGGTGATGATGATGATGACAAGGTGGAGGAGGAGGAGGATGAGGAGGAGGAGGAGGAGGAGGAGGAGGAGGAGGTGGGGGAGGAGGAATGACGAGGATCGATATGGAGGAAGATGAGGAGGAGGCAGGAGGAGGAGGACCGGTGTAAATCCAAGACGCATCAACGATGTTCTTCATATGACCAGCAGCATTTATCTTCATTGCAGGAAGTGCCACGTTGAAAGGCAATCGTCTCAAAATCCCCAACCGTGGCAAAACACCGTCCCTGGGACTTCAACTTTGGCAGAACACCGTTCCTGGGACTTCAACCCCGCGAATCAACGGGACTGCTGCGTCCTGACAGTCTTAAGTCGTGCCACAGACCCATGTCTGGGACGTCAACGCCGCGAATCAATATGTCTGTTGCATCCTGCTAATCCAACATCGTGCCAGAGCACTATTCCTGAGACTTCAGCCCTACGAATCCTTGAACTTATTGCAATGTAAACCGAATGCGCGCGTTGCTAAGGCGAGACTCACTTCATGAAAAGGAGCCGCCTTCCATCTTTGAAACTTCTGCAGACTTTCAAGACGAATGTGCTCGGTGCCAAGGCGAGAGCCACTGTTGAAAAGGACCCGCCCTCCACCTTTGAAGCTGTTGCAACCTTTGAAAACCAATGTTGGCGGCGCTAAAGTGAGAGCCGCATTGACAAGGTTCGCCCTCCATCCTTGAATCTGTTGCAGACTCAAGACGAATGTGTGCGGCGCTAAGGCGAGGGCACCACTTTGAAAAAGGACCCGCTGTAGACTTTGAAGACGAATGTGTGCGGCGCTAAGGCGGGAGCAACATGACACCACCCGCCCTCCATCTTAGACGCTGTTGCAACTTTCAAGCTTGAGGATCATAAGTCGTGAGGAAGTCTCAGGTGGAGGGGGAAGATGATGATGAGGACAGCGGTTCCCCAAAGGGGAATCACGATATTTAGCCTGGGATGTCAGGTCCGGCCTGGCGCTCGGGGGGTACCGTTTGGAGGAGGGGAACCCAGGCATCCAGAGACTCGAACCAGACCCCCCGAGATTTTCGCTGTTTTGTGGACGTTGTCGTTGGTTCCTGGAGGTCTTCTCATCTCGGGGTGCCACGCCGAGAGCGTCCCGAGGGTGCCCGCGTCGTCTCGAAGGGCCGCCCGATGCCCGAGTGATGACGCGGAGTATAGATCGAGGACTTCGATCGAGAATGTCGATCGAGCCTGACGTTTCTCGGCATCTTCGGCCACCGCCTACCAAAACCACCCCAACCCAAACCGAAGGCCCCGATTTGTCCTCCATTTCCAGTAGTGGAGGGGTCGGGGAACATAAAAGCACGTGAAGCTCGTACCCCCCCCCAACCCGAAATTCGGGCGAAGTTCGGGTCTTCGGGCTGGGTTGGGGTGGTCTGGTAGGTACAGTGCCGTTTTTAATACATGCTCCGCGTGTGGATCGTGCATTAAACATGCAGGGAATTAGTACTAAAGACAACGACGAGTTCATGCACAAATTCATGCATAAATTCGTCATGCATTAAAAATCCAATATGTCAAAAATCCTATGTATTAGAAACTGCCCTGTACCCCCCCCCCAACCCGAAATTCGGGCGAAGTGCGGGTCTTCGGGCTGGGTTGGGGTGGTCTGGTAGGCAGTCCTTCGGCCTCCGGGGGCGGGTCTTGGGCCCCGCAGGAGTGCCCGTACAGAGCTCGGGGCGAGGGGCCGGTCCTGGGGAGGGGGCGGTCGAGAGGCGAGGGGCCCAGAGGCTCGGAGACATGGTGGGCCGTCGGAGGCCTGGGGAGTGGGAGGAGGAGGAGGACGGGGAGCTCCGGCGTCGCGAACCAGGAGGAGGAGGAGGAGGAGGAGGAGGAGGAGGAGGAGGAGGAGGAGGAGGAGGAGGAGGAGAGGAGGAGGAGGAGGAGGAGGAGTAGGAGGAGGAGGAGGAGGAATTTGCTGGGATCCGCTGGTAAGCGCAATGTGGTGGGAGGAGGAGGAGGAGGAGGAGGCTTTCTGGGAAGACGGAGAGGTGGGAGGAGGAGCATCAGCAGCAGCGGGACAAAGATGGGGGGGAGCAGGATAAGGAGGGGGAAGCTGGAGGATCAGGAGGAGGAGGAGAAGGAGGAGGATGGGTTTGTAGGAGGAGGCGGAAGGAGGAGAGAGGAGGAGGAGGATCATGAGAAAGAGGAAAAGGGGGATCAGAAGGGTTGGGAGGAGGGTGAGGAGCAGGAGGGAGAGGAGGACGAGCAGCAGGAGGAGCGGTGGGAGGATGAGCATCAGCAAGAAGAGGGTGAAGAGGGAGAGGGAGAGGTAAAGGATGACGCGCAATTCTGGTGACGACGATTATGATGATGATGGTGGTGATAATGATGCTGGTGATGCTGTTGATGATGATGATGCTGGTGGTGATGGGGATGATATTGATGATGCTGCTGCTGATGATGATGACATCGATTATGATGATGGGTGATGGTGGTGACGATGGCGATGCTGCTGATGCTGTTGATGATGATGATGCTGGTGATGATGATGCTGGTGTTGGATGATTATGTTATTGATGATGCTGATGGCGAGGATGATGATGCTGACGCTGATGATGATGACGATGACGATGACGACGATGATGCTGATGCTGCTGACGATGATGATGCTGATGATGATGATGATGATGATGATGATGATGATGATGATGATGATGATGATGATGACGGTGAGTATGAATATGCCGATGAAAGTATGGATGATAAGGATTCTGATTCTGATTATGATGGATGATGTTGGTGATGATGCTGCTGATGCTGATGCTGATGCTGCTGATGATGCTGCTGATGATGAGAAGGAAGGATGAGTAGGAGGAGGGAGAGGGTGGAGGCAAAGGAGGAGGAGGAGGAGGAGGAGGAGGAGGACGAGGTCGGGGATGAACGGTGCGGATGGGGATGATCAGGAGGCCAGGCTGAAAAGCAAGAGGGGAATCAGAAAGGATGACGTTCGGTTTCCAAGACAGGGAGGCGAATATCAATTACGGGGAGAGAGAGATGCAGAGCACCACACCCGCTGGGGAAGCGATCGCATTCTTTCCTTTTCCTGTACGACAGACGAAGCACGTTACGCCACTAAACCTCGCCGACCTCCCAAAGTTTGGGCGCGGGTGTTCAGGGGGAGGGGTGGTACCCAAAGCCGATCTTCGCAGCGATGAGCTCTCGCGATGTGTTCGAAAGACCAGTCGCCGCCCCCGCCCGCCCGCCACGGCGGCACGGGCGCCCGCCTCGCCACTTCCAGGCCGACTGCTTCTCGCGCGACCCTCGGAGCGGACCCCGAACCACTCGACGCGAGAGCCCTCCCACCCCGAGGCGCTCCCCGGTGGCCGACCGAGCCGCGCGCGCTCTCCGCTCGGGGACCTTCTCCGTCTCGTCGCTGCGCGCGAGGCCGCGACCGCCCAAAGTCCGCGTGTGTGTGTGTGTCTGTGTGTGTGTGTGTGTCAGTGTCAGTGTCAGTGTCAGTGTCAGTGTCAGTGTCAGTGTCAGTGTCAGTGTCAGTGTCAGTGTCAGTGTCAGTGTCAGTGTCAGTGTCAGTGTCAGTGTCAATGTCAGTGTCAGTGTCAGTGTCAGTGTCAGTGTCAGTGTCAGTGTGTGTGTGTGTGTGTGTGTGCGTGAGTGTGTGTGTGTGTGTGTGTGTGTCAGTGTCTGTGTGTCTGTGTGTGTGGGCATTTGCTTTTGGAGCCCTGCCCCATCTTCTGAGGGGCTGGCCGCGCGCGTTTCCAGGTTGCTCGGGTGCGCTGGCTCCGCCTCGTCGCTGCGCGCGAGGCCGCGATCGCCTTCAAATGTTTGTGTGTGTGTGTGTGTTTGTGTGCCCGAAGCTGGACAGGATCCCGGGTTGTGGTCCCTGGAGTAAGTCACGTTGCGTGTTGTTGTGCCTTAGTTTGGTATGGTTTCCGAGAGTTGTTTGGTGGCGGCAGAAAAGAGGAGCCACATTTTCAGATTTGTGGCTGGGGCATTGTAGCTTAAGCCGGTGCGCAACAACAGCTCGAATTATCAACATATTGACCCGAAGGTCCTAACCACCATTTCGAAGTCCCAAATGGTGGTTAGCGGGGCGGGGGTCCCGCGAGGGCCGTCTGCAAAACTGGCCGATCGCAATGGTGATCACGAAGCGATGATTGAGCCTTCTGGGGCAGTTTGTGGTTGCGGAGGAAGGCATGAGTAACAACCGTCGCATGGGCCAGCAAGTCGTTCGTCCAAGACATGCCAAAGCTCGTAGGGCCAGCGAGCCAGGCCCCCATCCCCAAGCTCCTCCGCAGCCCCCTGGGTCCGTCGGAGGCCCTCCAAGTGGCCCGCAGGTGGCCCCAGGGGCGCACGATCGACAGCATTCTCTGTCCATTTCGAGCAGGGGCTGCATGTCGGTGTGTCGCCGCGGGCGCGGTTGCCGCCGTGGCCCCTCCTCCTCCTCCGCCTCCTGAGTCAGCTGCTGCATCGTGTAGTCCCGTTCCCATCAGTGGGGAAACTGGCACTTCTCGTATCGAGTCGCACTGATGGGGGCAGCCGATGACGCATGGGACTCATCTCGCACACACACGCACACAGTGGTCCCCGTCTTCAGGTGATGCCTTCCGGTCAACAGCCGCCGCTGCCGGGGACAACACAGGCTGTCGAGCATCGCCCCTGCGCTTGTTCGTCCCCATTTCGGGCGTGCCGAGGGCAGAGGGGCCGGAACGTGGACTGACTGCGCCGTGTCGATGCGGTGGCGACGCCAGGCCTGGGCGCTCAGGGTTCGACGCCGATCTGGGATCGGCCGATATCGAACGATCTGCGCCAACGGGAAATCGCGGTCGTTCCAGGTTGAACGGTCCACGCGGTGTCAGCAACCGCGGCGCAAGCCGCCACGACGTGAACCTGCCGTGTGCTCGCGCCGCGTCGGCGTGACGGCGACACCAAGGCCCAGGGGTTCAAAGTTCGAGTGGCCAAGGGCGGCCCAACTTAGGACGGCCTCGAAACGATCTCCGCGGAGTGGTCGCTCGAGGTTGGGGCCCCCTGCGCACGGCGTTGGAGGCCAATGTCCGCGTCGGCACGGAAGGGACCGGCCTTTCTCGTGGAGCAGCAAAACAGACACTACAAACGCACACTTACTGTCGGCGATCCGCACGGATTTCATCGGGTGCGCCCCGGCGATTCGACATCGATTGCGGCTTGCCCAGTCCGATTCGATTCCGGTGTTCTGGCGCCCCGGTGCGGCCCGACGTCTGCACGGCTTTGTCGTGCATCTTGGCGCAGCCGATCCGATCCGATCCGATCCGATCCCGCCGAGAGTTTGTGCGCTGGGGGTGTGTCTTTTTCTGCGAAGAGGAGGAGGAGAAGGAGGAGGAGGAGGAGGAGGAGGAGGAGGAGGAGGAGGAGGAGGAGGACAGGCGTCTTTAAAGCTGCCCAGTGCGGCCTGCCCCGCGCCCGCGAGTGTCCACGTTGCCGGTCCAGAAGTCCACCGTGGAGCCAATGCTGTTGGTGCTGGACGGGCGGGCGAGAGGGGGGAGGAGGATCCCAGACCCCTCGGAGCTGTGGGACATAGAGAGCACCACTCACCACGGACGCCTCGGGCGTTCTTTTCGATACCTACCGTCGAGGAAGGGAGGGGGAGGACGAGGAGGAGGAGGAGTAGTAGGAGGGGGAGGAGGATGAGGAGAGGGAGGAGGAGGAGGAGGAGGAGGAGGAGGAGGAGGAGGAGGAGGAGGAGGAGGAGGAGAAGATCATGGGAGGCGGTGGGTATGAGTATATTGGGGCGCTCTGGATCCCAAATATATGTCCTTCACCGCACCCCGCGGTCCCATGACGTCGGTTACCCAGACAGTGGATGTGGCTAAATCCCCGCCTTGCACGCCAGGCCCGAGACCATCAACAAAAGCGACTTCGGACCAAAGGGCGGTCCCAGGGGAAGGACTCGAGGCCTCCACGGGGGCCCACGGTGCGACAGAGCCATGGTGTCGGGGGCCTTGGATTGGGAGGCAGGGGGAGAAGGAGGATGAGGACCAGGAACAAGATGACGATGACGATGATGACAGAGCCGATGATGATGATGCTGATGATGATGATGATGATGCTGATGATGATGGTGATGATGGTGGTGATGCTGCTGATGAGGATGACGATGATGATGCTGACGATGATGATGATGGTGGTGATGATGATGATAATGACGATGATGCTTATGATGATGAAGCTGCTACTGCTGCTGCTGATGATGATAGTGGCGATGGTGATGATGATGACGACGATGACGATGATGATGATGGTGATGATGATGATGATGACGATGACGATGATTATGGTACTGATGATGATGACGATTATTATGATGCTGCTGCTGATGATGATAATGATGACGATGACCATGATGATGGAGGCGATGGTGATGATGATGATGATGATGATGAAGATGACGACGATAATGATTCTTATGATGCTGATGATGATGATGACGATGTCGATGCTGATGATGATGCTCATAATGATGACGATGATGATGATGATGACGATGATATCGATACTGCTGATGATGACGACGATAATAACGATGACGATGATGATGATAACGATGATGAGGATGATGGTGATGATGACGTTCACGATGCTGTTGATGATGATGATACTGACGATGATGATGCTGCTGATCATGATGACAATAATGATGAGGATGATGATGATGATGATGGTGCTGATGCTGAGGCTGATGATGATACTGCTGATGACAATGATAATGATAATGATGATGATGATGCTGATGATGATGATGATGATGATGATGATGATGATGATGATGCTGCTGATGATGATGATGATGATTATCATGATGTTGGTGTTGATGATGATGCTGATGATGCTGATGATGCTGATGCTGGTGATGCTGCTATATGAGGGTGATGACGATGACGATGATCATGATGATGACGACGATGATGATGATGACGATGAACATTGTGGTGGTGATGGCGATGATGCTGCTGCTGATGATGTTGATGATGACGATGGCGATGACGCTGATGATGGTGATGATGATGCTGCAGATGATGATGACGATGATGATGATGAGGATGCTGATGATGATGACGTTGATGATGATGACGATGATGATGATGCTGATGATGCCGACGCTGATGATGATGGTGGTGGTGGGGATGATTAATGAGGATGACGATGATGATGATGCTGATATTGGTGGAGCTGCTGATGTTGAGGTTGGGGATGGTGGTGACGATGATGACGATGATGAAAACGATGCTGATGACGATGATGCTGATGATGCTGCTGATGCTGATGACGACGACGATGCCGATGATGATGCTGATAATGATAATAAATGATGATGATGCTGATGATGAGGATGATGGCTAATTATGCTGCTGATGCTGATGACGATGACGATAACGATGACGATCATGATGTTGATGATGATGACGATGATCATGATGATGCTGCTGATGCTGATGCTGATGATTATGATGCTGACGATGCCGATGTTGCTGCTGTTGATGATGATACCGACGATGATGATGCTGATCATGATGACGATACTGTGGAGGATGATGATACTGATGCTGATGCTGATGCTGCTGATGATGAAGATGCCGATGCTGATGATGATATGGATGATGCTGATGCTGGTGACGCTGCTGAATGAGGGTGGTGACGAAGACGATGATCATTATGATAAGGATTATGGTGATGATAATGAGGGTGATAACGGAGATGATGAGGACGTTGATGATGGTGCTGCTGATGATGATGATGTTGCTGATGATTATAATGTAATGATGGCGATGCTGCTGATGATGCTCATCATGATGCTGATTTTGGTTATGATGGTGACGACGATGATGCTGATTACGGTGCTGATTATGGTGGCAATAATGATGATGACGAGGATTAGGATATTGATGATGATGGTGATTATGATGATGATGATGATGATGATGATGATGATGATGATGATGATGATGATGATGATGATGATGATGATGATGATGATGATGATAGTGATGATGCTTGTGATGACGATCACGGTGGTGATGATGGTGCTGATGATGATGCTGCTGATGATGATGGTGATGCTGTGATGCTGATGATGGTGGTGATGATGATGACGATGATGATTGTTATGCTGATGATTCTGATGATGGTGATGATGAGGAGGAGGAGTTGGAGGAGGAAGAGGAGGAGGCATATTAACTTGAACGGGAGGCGTTCGGGGGGATGCGACGCGCGCTTCTCGTCTGTCTGGCTCAAGCTCTGCACACCTTCTTTGACCACCAATCGAGTATCTGTGCTATTTGACAGAGGAAAAGGAAGTGAGCATCCTGATCTTCACGCATTACATTTTACCTTGATGCACACCGTATGCAAGGCAGCAGTGTACCATGTAACGTTACCGCGTTGCTTTCGACTTGGTAGCAGAGCTGGCCGCACTCTCGTGTGGTTGGCTCCCAAGGCTGGTCTACTCCTGTTACTTTTTGGCACTCTCCACGTGACCGTTGTCACTCCTGACTATGAGCCCACACTCCATCCGTAACTCCGTGGGGCGACCCGCTCCTATCGGGACGAGTTTGGAAACAATCTCGAACCATCAGGGCCGACCCAGGAGGTTCAACATATGTTCGTTGGTGAAGTTTCTCAAACCGAAAATGTTCAACATATCTAAAGTGGTAAACTAGTTCAAACCGATCAGGCCTGCATTTACTGCGAAAGCAGAACTAGGTAAATCTCTTTTGCGCAAACACGGAAGCACATCGCACGGAAGCGTGCTTAGCCTCCAGCCAAGTCGCCTTACCACACCCACGTAGACAGAGACCACGCACAAAAATGCGCCAGCTCATCACAGTTCACAACTGACTCTGGTGGGACTCGTCATTCGCGCCGCTGCAAGGCTGCGCATTGGATCCGCCATTGGATACATGCACCGTGGTGGGTGCAACGATGTCAATAAATCCCCATTGTGGGACCCATCCACGAACGTACCGTTCTGGAATTTGTCGATGAGATCAGCGCTTGGTCCGTACTGGCTGGTACTCTCACGACCCCACATCAACAGGCTGCGGCCCTCCAGCGAAGGCTAGGGGGGCCCTCCGGCAACATCGCCGCGCGATGCCTCCAGACACTGCCAACTTTGGCGTGAGCATCGGAGGTGCCCACACACACATCCCGTTACGTACATCATGCTGGCAGTAACCATGAAGTTTGAGCACCTTGAGGATGAGCGTCAGCTCGCCGCAGGTACTCAGCTAGTCGGCGTTCACGTGCCCAGCAACGAGCGCATCGACGAAACTCTTGCGAGTTTTTTTTTTTTTTTTTTTTTTTTTTTTTTTTTTTTTTTTTTTTTTTTTTTTCTTTCATGGCGCGCCTCGAGGCACAACTGGCTGGGTTCGACATACCTGCATTCCAACTCCTCATTGCAGTGCTGTTCTGAGCCCTTGGGGTCGGCAGTCGAAGGGTGATGCAACTACTTCATCCTACCCAACCGCCAGATGTGACGCATCCGTGTGGAATGCGAAGCCCTTGTTGAGCGCATGCGTCCAGTAGGCCGCATTGCCAAGCGCCCACCAGTGAACATCGTATCGGTACTCGGACAAGGCAGTCGTGGTAACCGAACACACCTCCGCCTTTTCTCGCCGATACCTCGGATCTTGGACACGGGTTTAGTATTCAGGCAGACGATGCTGGCGAAAGCGTTGCCTTGCTTGCTCGCCCACAGGCATCCCACAGTGGCAGTGACACGTCGACCTATCGTACTGGCCGCGCTGCCGCTCTTCCACACTGGGGGGAAACGCGCCCGATGGAGTCAGCCAGCGCAGCCAGCGATGAGTTTGACTCTGGCACAGACTTGGACACTATCTCCTCTAACCGAAGAGATCTTTGGACAGGGCAGACGTCCAGAACGCGGACAATGACGAAAAAAACGCAGAATCTTTGTTCTGGCTACTACGTAAAGCCAAACGGATATGAGACCCATTAGCCACGAGGCTCACGCGCTGGGCCATTTTACTTTGGCGCTGCCGCTGCTTTGGCCGCAACATTGGCAGCTTGAGCGATCCTGTGCGGCGCTGCCTTGCCACGCTTCTGGCAGACCACGCAAGTTGCTTAGTTGCCATCGCAGCCACATTTGCAGCTCCAGTGGGGAAAATACGGCCCTGAGAAGACTTCTGGAGATGAACCCATCTGGAGCAGCCTCCTGCAGCATGCTTGTCCGTTCTTATACCAAATTGGCCAGCGAGCACGAACCGTTCTGAAGTATGTGCCTGCAAGCTCAAGGCGTACAGGACACCTGAACCAAAGCGGCTATGAGGAGGAGGCGGAGAAAATCCATTGAACACCCGAGATGCACCAACGATGTTGCAATAAACTCTTCGTTCAAGTTTCCTCATCACAGGTCCCGACAAGGTTTATTTTCACTGAGGGAAGTGTCTCGTTTGGAGACAACTGTCTGGAAATCTTGAAACCTGCCAAACCACCACTCCTGGGACTTCAGCGTCGCGAATCAAAGTTCATGTTGCATGTTGCGTCCTGACGACCTTGAATCGTGCCAGAGCGCAGTTCATGGGAATTCCACAGCGGATCAACGTGACTGTTGTGCGCTCTGTCAGTCCTACATCTGGGCAAACAAAGTTTCTGGGACGTCAACCATAAAGATCCCTGAAGCTGCCGAAAGCTGTTAAGACGAATGCGGGCTGCGCTAAGGCGAGAGCCACATTTTTAAAAGGAGCCGCACTCCATCCGTGAAGTTCTTGTACTCTTTTAAGACGAATGTCTCCGGCGCTAATGCGAGAACCACATATTGAAAGTGGCCCGCCCTCCATCCGTGAAGCTTTTGCCAACTTCAAGACGAATGTGCGCGGCGCTCAGGCGAGAGCCACATTTTGAAATCGGCCCGCCCTCCATCCGTGAAGCCCTTTGCGCATTTTTGAGACGAATTTGCGTGGCGTCAAGGCGAGAGCCTCATTTTGAAACTAGCCCTCCCTCCATCCGTGAAGTTGCACATGTCAAGCTTAGGGGTCATAACGGGTGAGTAGGTCTCAGGCGAAACACCCGGCCCGCCTTGCCAAAACGTTTCGGGGAACGAGAGGGAGGAGTTATCCATAAGGGGAAGGCATGGAGGAGCAGGAGGAGGAGGAGGAGGAGGAGGAGGAGGAGGAGAGAGAGGGGGGGATAGAGGACGATGATCAGGATGATGGTATGATGATAATGATGATGTTGTTGATGATGCTGTTGTTGATGATGATGATGTTGCCGCTGCAGATGATGAGGATGGTGATGATTCTGGTGATGATGATGCTGATAATGATGCTGAGACTGCAGATGATGATGATGATGATGATGACGATGTTGATGTTGATGATGCTGACGACGATGATGCTGCTGATGATGACGATGATGCTACCGCTGCAGATGATGATGATGGTGATGATGATGACGATGACGACGATGCTGATTCTGATGATGATTCTGATGATGTTGGTGATGATGCTGATGATGCTGATGGGGCTGCAGGTGGTGATGTTGATGATGATGGTGGTGGTGATTATGATGATAGCGACGGCGACGACGATGATGATGCTGATGCTGATGAATGTGATGGCGATGGTGATGACGATGATGATGACGACCATGACGGCGATGATGATGATGATGATGATGATGATGATGATGATGATGATGATGATGATGATGATGATGATGATGGTGGTGGTGGTGGTGGTGGTGGTTGTTTTGGTTGTTTTGGTGGCGATGATGATGACGATGATGATGATGATGATGGTGGTGGTGGTGGTGGTGTTGGTGGTGGCTGTGTTGGTGGTGATGCTGATGACGACGATGATGATGATGATGACGATGACGATGATCATGACGATGATGATGAATATGATGATGCTTCTGATAAATATTGTCGTGATGATGACGATGACGATGGTGACTATGACGATGATGCTGATGATGATGATGATGATGATGATGATGATGATGGTGATGATGATGATGATGATGATGATGATGATGATGATGATGATGATGATAATGATGATAATGATGATGATAATGATGCTGCTGCTGATGATGATAATAATGATGGTGATAACGATGGTGATGACGATGCTGATGATGACGACGATGATCATGCTGATGATGCTGATTATGCTGCTGCTGCTGATGATGATGATGAGGAGGAGGAGGAGGAGGAGGAGGAGGAGGAGGAGGAGGAGGGTGAGGACGAGGAGGACGAGGAGGTCGAGGAGTATGAGGACACAACCACCACAGCGTCTCTCGCAATGATGGGGCTCCTGGGGCCGACGAGAAAGTGACCAGCGATGATGAAGCCCCACGTTTTGAAGAAACCACGTGTTGTTCTTCGGCTGACGATGTCAAAATCTCGTCAGTACGTGGGCCCCAGAGCTCTCGATTCCACTCCCAGGAGCAATTTCTCAATTTGCCAGCCTCGGGGCCCAAAACTGGAATCGCCAGTCGTTGGAGCAGACCGCCTCTGCCTCGCCGCCGACGAACATTGCTTTACTGAAGGGGGTTCTGTCCACACCTGATCCTTCCCCGTCCTGTCGGAGCGAGGGAGGGGGGCCTTCCTCGGGAAGCCCTGGTGCTGGGCCAGGGACGTCCCGCAAAGCCGGGCCCGCGATCCTCGGCCTTCGTCCGCGACCGCCTGCGAACCCTACCCCTTGCGGGTCCAATCGACGCTGGGGTATCGGACACTCTAGCTGGGGTTCGCTTGGCTGCAGACATCCTTCAAATTCTGAGCCCCAGCCGGTTTCCCAGAGACCTCCGCAGCAGGTGTAAGGTTCACATGTGGTTGCCTGTTGCGAGGGCGTCGCGGCCAGTGCCGTCGACCCTGAAGGGGGACGACGACGACACCGGCGGCGGCGACGGCGACGACGACGCTGACGTGGGCCGGAGTCCTCGGGGATACTTCTTGGGGTCTCTTCGGAAGGCTCTCGGGGGCCGACGCCGGGGCGACACAACAATCGGTGTGGGGGGGGGGGGCCGACTCACCTTCCGCCGGAGCGTCCCCATCCCACCCCCACCGCCCCTCAACGCGCGTCCAAGATTCTTCCCCCCCCACCTGGTCCAGGAGCTTGAGCTTCAAAACTGCCATCCCCCCCCCAAATCCCCCCCCGACGGCTCGCGCCCAGCCCCCCCTCGAACCCGCGGCCGGGCGGCGAGATCCACACGCCTCCGCTGCTCCCGGGCCGGGCCCGTCCAGAGCCCGGGAGCCGTGCTGCACGCCCTGGCTGGCCCCAGCCACGAGGGAGCGGCGTGTGCACACCGCTGCTGGGCTCTTGGGTGGGGCCCGGCCAGGGCGCCGTGGGCGTGCAGGGCTTCCGTCGCCCCCGAGGGGTGGGGTAGGGGGCCACACGCGAACCCTACCCTTACCCCCCACGATTTCTGAGGGGGAGGGTGGGGTTCACTTCGCTCGGGAGCTCCGCGTGTGCCCCCCTATGGGGGGCGACTATTCTGCCATCCGGAGCAAGGCTCACCCGTGGCTGCCCATCTCGGCCGCCCCTCTTGGCTTCCTCGCTCCGCCCCGGGGGCCTTCCGCCCTCCCCCCTCCATGCTGGAGGAGAGGGGGGCTCCTCGGTGCCGCCCGGCGTCGTGGCCTGTCGGCTGGCCTCACCACCCACCAAACCACCCCAACCCAACCCCAAGGCCTCGGTTTGCCCTCCATTTCCAGTGGGGGGGGATCGGGGAACGTCGACAAAACACATGGTCCCCGTACCCCCCCCCCAACCCGAAATTCGGGTCAAATTCCTGCCTTCGGGTTGGGGTGGTCTGGTAGGTAGTCATGGCCACTCCCAGACCCCGTTCAAACAGGCCCCTGGGGACGACCAGGCAGACCAGAGGCGCCCAGAAGCACGCGACGCCGTCGTCGTCCAGCACGCCGTCGTCCGTCGCCGACGTCGACGGCGTCGCGTTGTAGGCCTCTGGGCGCCCCTCGGCCGTTCTCGTCGCCATGGCCGGACGCGGGCCAGGAGACTCCGGCCCCCCCCACCCGGAGTCCGTGCCTCTGCAGACCGGGTCTTTGCTGGACCCAGCCGCAGGACACGAGCAAGATGGCATGCTGCTCCGGCCCACGGCTGCCGCGTTCTCGGGCGGAAGTCCCCGGGCCCCTGAGCTGCGGGCTGCCCGCCGGCGTTCTGGCTCTTCGGCCTCGGGAGAATCTGCCGATCTGCCCCTGGCCCCCTGACCTCAGCAGCGCCCATAGGGACCTCCCGAACGACGGCGCCGCCGTCGAGCGCTCCCTGGGCCCGTGGTCGTGGTGGTTTCTGCGCACCGGGCGTCGCGACTCCTCCGCCGCGCGGGCCCCCCGGGGGTAATTATCGGCCCCTTCCCCCGTGCCAGTGTTCCACCCCCCCAGTCCACGTCTGAGTGCTCTTCTCTCCCCCCTCCCTCTGCGCGGCCGCCCTCGTCCTTCTCCGAGCCACATACGCCCCTCCGGACGAATTTTGGAATAAAGAGTGGCCGAGGGCCACGGGCTGCTCACGGGCAGCCCGCAGGGCGTCGGCTCAGGCGGGCCTCAGCAGGGACCACTCGGCGGCAGC
This sequence comes from Prorocentrum cordatum, assembly GCA_963575745.1. Taxonomy (NCBI): domain Eukaryota; class Dinophyceae; order Prorocentrales; family Prorocentraceae; genus Prorocentrum; species Prorocentrum cordatum. The sequence continues at coordinate 225,452 of CAUYUJ010014691.1, forward strand.
TCACGGCAGCCTCGGCGCCTGTAGCCCCAGGGCGCCGAGCGCGAGGTGCTGAGACCGTCCCGGACGTTCCTTTTCCCTCTCTTGCATGCCTGCCAATTAGCCATCCGGTGGCCCCGAATTGCCCCACGCTGGAGCGGACCGCCTCTGCCTCGCCGCCGGCGGAAGAAGGTTCCACCCCGGGGTCGTTTTCTGAAGGTCACGGGGCCTGGTGAGGGTCCCTGGAAGCCGAGGCATGGGGCGAAGCCTTCTGCCGTCAGGGCCACACAGGCGAGGGCGCCCCAGACAATCTCGGAGCAGCATGGTCGTTCGCCATCGTCTCTCCGTGGCTTGTTCTCGGGAGGCATTGCCTGCATTCTTCTGTCGAGGCGGTGGAGCAGCGGCTTCACGGGAGTCGGCGGTGAAGAAGTGGAGGCCGATGCGAACAGTGCTGCTCTCAGGCACTGATTATTTGGTGCTCCACCCTGCTCGCGCGCCGTCCAGCGCGAGGCTCACGTTCGTGCGTTCGTTTTTTTTTTGCTCACGGCGCGTGGGCGTCTGGCGCCCCTGTGGAGGAGGACTGGAGGAGAAGAAGCAGTGAGGAGAAAGGAGATGGAGGAGGGAGGAGGAGTAGAAATAGGAGGAGCAGGAGCAAGAGAAAGAGAAGGAGAGGAAGGATCAAGAAAGGCATCGTCATCTCTGAAAAAGATAGTAGAATACGAATAGTTCTCTGGTTCCACCTCTGGAAGCTTGACGAGTTCAGCCGACAAAAGCGCCCCCGCAGGACCTCGACGAGACGCTCGTGCGGGTGAGCTGCGAGGGCGTGCACTGCCACAAGCGGAAGCTGGACAGAGGCGGCGGCTCGCCAGGGGGGGAAGCGGGTCCTGAGGGAAGCGGGTCCCGAAGTTTTTCTCGCGGCTTTTGGCCTCCCGGGGCCCTCCACGGGCCCCGGGACCGTCGGAGAACGATTCAGGATGAAGGACTCGTCCTTGGGGAAGGCCCCGGGGTCCAGGACCCGTTTCCCTCGGGACCCGGTTCCCCCATGCTGAGCGGCGGGGGCCGCCACCCCTCGAGGGAAGACTCACGCTGACCATCACCAAGATGTCGCGGGATCTCGTCGACGCCGATTTTGGTCCTGGTCCGTGCTGGCCGTCGCCGTTCCTCGAGGATGATCCGCGAACTTCCCGCGACCCAGGCGGACGATGACCAAGATCGGCACCGACGTTTCCGTGTTCAGTCTTGGCTATGGTCTCCGTTCTCTTTCCCTCCGTTTGCCCCGCTGCCCCGATGAGACAAACCTACCGATGCCGACTAGAGTATTCCGTTAACGAGCATTGATAGGGAAAGGTGCGCAGGGCATCCGCCTTTCATGGTCCTTTTTGTTCCGATCGGTCCGATTCGGTATCGGCTTCGATCCGCCCGATCTGACCGGGCGATCCGACGTGGCCCGATGCTTGCACGGGCACCGTTGTGCATCCTGGCGCGGCGGGTCCGATTCGATCTCGACTCAGAGCCGATGCAGCCCGATCCGACCCGCGTTACGATCCGATCGAGACTATGTTTTATCCACCCAAGGGATGACGCATGTTACCCCCCCCCCTCCCACCCCCCGTAGCGGTAACGCCCCGGCCCCGATCCAGCGCGCGATCCCGGGCAGCTTAGGGTCTGTTGTGCACGCGGGCGTTCACTATGGTGCACGCAGGCAGTGCGGTGTGCACGGGCGTTCTGGCGCACGCATCTGTCGTTGCAGCAGCAGCCGTGGTGTACGCAGGCATACAAGGTGTACGCAAGCATTGTGGTGTACACATCACAAGCCCTGCGGTGTACACAGGCGCCGTGGTGTACACAATCGCTGTAGTGCGTAAGGTCTCTACGATGTGAGCGCGCGTTGTGGGCTATAACGGGCCCACGCATATCTTCGCACTTCTTCCTCCTCCTTCATTTCCGTGGACACAGGCGTTGTGTTTCACATTCGCTGTGGGCTCAAAATGTCCAAGCGTTCCTCGGGCCAGAAAACAGCAATAACCACAATCATATCATAAGATTGGATATGATACGTTCGGGCCCCCAGCAATTTTCCAGACTTTGGCTCCGTCGGGACCGTGGAGGTGGACGCCAACTTTGTGGTGCATGCCGTGTGGTGCACGCGGAGGGGTGCCGAAGCAGCAGCTGTGGTGTCAATGATCACAGGCGTTGCGGTGCAGACGGCTGTTGTGGTGTACATCGGCATTGCTGTGTGTGCATAAAGGGGTTCTCCTGAAGGCAAGTGTTGCTGCCATCATGGCTCCCAGAGCGGGGGCTGGCGGGAATTTCCTGTTGCCTCTCCTGGTGCGCCTCCTGCTGCGCCGCCTTCTGCGCTTCCTGCGCCTCCTCAGCTGGCGCTCGTGCTGCTCCTGCTTCTGCCCCTGCTGCTGCTCCTGCTCCTGCTGCTCCTGCTGCTGCTGATCCTGTTGCTCCTCCTGCTGCTTCTGCTGCTCCCCCTGCTGCCTTTTCTGCTGCTCCTCCTGCTGCTTCTTCTGCCGCGCTTCCTTCGGCGGCGGCCCCGAGGGGAAGTGAGAGGGGCGGACCTTCTCAGAAGGCTGGCCTTCTGAGAAGTGTTGGAAGGCTACTCCGGGGCCGGTGGAGGGTTTCTCAGAAGGAGGGCGGGCTTCTGAGAAGTCCCGCCGCCTTCTTAGAGGGCCCGCCTTCTTTCACTTTCCCACCAGGGTTCGCCGCCGAGTCCTTCTGCTGCTTCTTCTTTTGATCCTCCTGTTCCATACGCTTCTTGTACCGTCGTGCGAAGAAGCTGAACCCCTCTTCCCGCGAGATCTTCAGCCACGTGGTGGCCACGCGTGCTTCGGTGTCGCATTTCGTGCCCCCTTCTCTCTAAGGTAAAAAAGCACGTAAACATAAGCTTTCGACGGTCCGCGCGGATTTCTTGGATCTGCGCTGGGGCTCCCTGGGGGATCCACAGTCGCAATGGAGTGCGCAGGCGTTGTGGGCCCAAAATATCCCAGCGTTCCTGGGGCCAGAAAAACAGATAATCACACTAATCTCGTATACTGAATTGGATACGCTCGGGCCCCCGACGATTTTCCGGAACTTGGCCCCGTCGGTATTGCCTTCAGGCGTACACGAATTTTGCGGTGTGCGCAGGCGCTGTGGTGCACATGGGGTGCTGAAACAGCGGCTGTGGTGCACGCGGGCGCCGTGGTGTGCACAAATCGCGCGATGTACAAAGGCGTCATGGTGCACGCGGTTGTTCTGGTGCACAGTCGCCGTGGTGCACGCACGTAAGATTTCTGTAGCAGCCCTGGTGCACCAAGGCATCGTACAGAGCCCGTGCTGTGTTCGCAGGCGCTATGGGCTTGACGACGACGTAGGCGGCGCGCCTCACGGGGTGCGCGCCGCGGCCCCAGTTACTGTTACCCCCCCCCCCCCCCCCCCCCCCCCCTGGTAACGTGCGTTATCCCCCAGAAATTAAAACGTGTCTCATCCGATTTCACGATTCGATGCTGATTGCCCCTGTCTTCAGTGTCGCATCATCCTCTTCGGGCTCGGCTTGGCTAGGCTCGTCAGGCGGGATGTTCGTAGCTTATACAGATAAATAACCGAGAAAGGGCAGGTGCACAGAAGGTAAAACGAACGAACGCTGTACATACCATGCATGTTCCTGGCCCAAGGCGCCCCCGCGATTTCAAAGGAGGCCCCCGCGGCCTCCAGAGCACCCTTCACGAGGCCCAGAGGGCCCCAGGGGATCCAACATTTAGCGAACAGCTGGGGGCACCTTGCTAAAAGGGCGCCTTTTAGCATCCCCCGACGCGTACATTCGCGGTGGGAGGGGGGCGGGTAGGGCGGGCCAACACGCCTGCGTCATCCTCTTTCGATTAAGCAACGAACGGCACACCCCACCCACGGCCTTCCATGATTCGCTACGGCCCAGCGGGGGCCGCAGCGTATACCACGCCCAAACCCACGCTAGACTTCCTGGTGTGCGCCAAGCCCTGTTGGGGCCTTAGGTGGGGTGGTGTCGTTTGCTTTCTGGTCCGCTCCTCCTCTCCCCTCCTCCTCCTCCTCCTCCTCCTCCTCCTCCTTCTCCTCTTCCTCCTCCTCCTCCTCCTCCTCCTCCTCCTCCTCCTCTCCTCCCCCCCTTTCTCCGAGGACCATCGAGGAGCATTAAGTCGGGCCTGTCCCTCTACAGGAGGAATATTCAAGAACAGTCAACCAATAGTCAGGGAACGATTTTTTGATTTCCTTCGTGGGCTATTTCCGAGTATCTTTTGTCATTTTGTTTTGTTCGTCCAAAATCCGGCTGTAGGAGGACATGCCTGACCTAAGAGGAGCATCGTGAATCATCTGCACTGCACTGCACAAGCCGTACGCCGTCCGGCGCGTAGGCGGGAAAAGTATGACTTCAAGCGTTCACTGCCAATGCGCCTGCTAAACAGGGCAGTTGGAGGAGGAGGAGGAGGGGGAGGAGGAGGAGGAGGAGGGATAGGGAGAGAGCAAGCAAACAACACACGCATTGCATTCACAATACGGTGCCCTCCTGCCGGGGCGCTCGGGCCGAGCCAACACATCAGTTCGTATCTACTCCTCGTCTGGATGTTCTTCCAAGCCCCGAATGACCTGCTGAACAAAGAGCTCCCATTCCTGAGGGTCGCGTACATGTGCCAGGATATTTTCTTCTGTGGTGAAGTATGCCGATATGATCTTGAACAAGCACGTGGCCCATTCGTTATTCGGTCTCCCCTCCTCCGCTTGAGCAACGACGTGGCGGAGATGACGCTGTCATTCTGGAACGTGAGCTTTCGGATGAAGTCGTCGTTGGGGGCTCTTCCAACCTTTCCAAACCAAAGAAGTTGATGCCTCAGTAATTGCCATGTGCAAGATAACTGACCGGACTTGCGAACACATAAATCATCTGGTGAATCATCTGGTGAACAAATAAAGGCACGACATCGAACAGCACACGGGGAATGGCCGTCCGAGCGGTGGCGAGTTCCAGAAGGACCAGGGGCTTCCAAGATGGCCTCATAGCATCGTGTATCGGCTGGTGAAAAAATACATGCGCGAAGTTGAAACATACACGGGGAATGGCCGTCAGAACCGTGGCGAGTTCCAGGAGGCCCCAGGGGCCCCGAAGACGGCTTCTGAGAAGCGGCGGCGAGCGAAGGGGGGAAGGCAGAAGCAGAAGGCCCTGCCAGACGGCGGCGGAGCTTCTCAGAAGCCCTCTGGCCTTCTGGTGAGTTTTCGGTATGTTCGGCGAGAGCTCAGAGAACTGCTCAGAAGGCTCGGGGACCCTGGGCTGGCCGCCGATAGAAGCCAGGAGGGCTTCGAAGAAGCCCTCCCGCCTTGCTAGAATATCGCTCCCCTCGCGTCAGTACTGTGCCCCCCCTTCTGCGCGCCGCCAGTACTGTTTTTTTCTCCTTGCTCCAGCTGGCGAGCCAAGTAGGCACCAGTTCTTTAGGCGGTCCGAGGGGCTCCAGACGCGTCGGAACCTGACGCCCCTGCCTGCCTCGTTCTGTGCGGGCCGGGCCGCAGGGCTCGCCCCGAGCATTGCGCCGCGCATCCGCCAAGGCTTGAGCGGATGACGTCTTGGCCAGGGCCGCTCTTGCGCGTGGGCAGCGGAGGAGACTTGCCTGCGGACTGTCCCTCGCACGACTGGCACCCGCAGACCCCCGATCGAAAGGACTATCAAGCCTGCTCGGATGCTGATGTGTTTTGTGTGCCAAGCGCAGGTAGCTTTCGCCCTCCAGGGGCTCTTCAGCCGAAATGGCACTGCACAGAAGCATCGGACGAAAGGTCGCTCGCATGTACAGTCTGTTTTCTAAAACAAAAAACTCTAAACAATGCGAGTGTCGTGGCTCCCTGGGATCAGCGCTCTCAGCTCGTGTCCATGGCCGCCGTCTGCCCCCCCTCTTCCTGCCCGCAGGCCTGTGCCCATGGCACGCATTTTCACGTCGGCGGCGAGGCAGCAGAGCGGCGGCACCCGGCGACGGAGCTGAGCGGGGGGGCAGCGAGCAGCGAACTGGCCGGCGTGCAGCAGAAGGTCAGGAGGGGAAAAGACACGGACACAATGAATCGTCCACTCCCAGGAAAATATGGGAAAATATGGGAAGTGGGGGGGGAGACAAAAACCCAGAAAATATAGGAAAATACGGGGAGTCCTCTTATTTGTGTATTTGTTTGTGTGTCCTGGGGCCCCTTCCGAAGGGAAAGGACGGACAGGGCGGCCGCGGAGGGGGGATGGGGGAGGCGGGGCCACTCCGAGGCGGAAGGCTCCCGTCCCGAGCGAGCTGGCGCGCTCCGCCGCCCTGGGCCTCTGCTCCCCCGTGCGCCGCGCCCTTTGCCGCGCCCTCGCCGCGCCCCTGCCGCGCCCAGTGAGGCCCCGCGGTGCCCCTCGACTGGCGCCGACCGCGGCTTGGCGCCAGGCCGCTGCGACAATCAGAAGTGGCCGAGCGGACGCAGACGTCCGCCGTTTTTTTTTTTGTTTGTTGTTTGTTTTGTTTTGCTTGTTTTTTTTTGGTTTACTGTTTTTTATTTTGTGGCCTCGGGGAGTTCCCTGCCCTTCTTCCAGTGGTGGTCTTGCGTTAAGGCGGGCCTGTCCCTCCACAGGAGGAATATTCAAGAATAGTACAATAATAGTCTGGGGTCTATTTTTTGAGTATTTTTGGGCATCTTTTGAGTATTTGTTCGAATATTTTTCAATTTTTTGTCCAAAATCCCTCTGTAGGGGGACACGCCCGACTTAAGTCTTGCGTCTTGGGCTTCGTTGTGGTGGTCCCGCTGGGGCCCGGAAGGCCTGGCAGGCCGAAGCGAAGGGGATGAGGGGATGGCGCGAGCGGGTCGGAGGAGGGGGGGATGGGGGAAGGGGGGCAGAGGTGAAAGCGAAGGAGGAGGAGGAGGAGGAGGAGGAGGAGGAGGAGGAGGAGGAGGAGGAGGAGGAGGAGGAGGAGGAGGAGGAGGAGGAGGAGGGGGAGGGGGAGGAGGTTGAGGATCGAGGGAGGGCGGTTGAACTCTGGACGGTGGGAGCCAGCAGGCCGGAGGAAGCGGCCTGGCTGGTCCGCGATGGAAAACACATGTCGTCGGAGGTCTGGGGAGGGGGCGAGACGAGCGACGAGCGGCCTGCGCGGGCGCACGTGCGCGCACGGTGGCATGGATCGCCGCCGCCGCCAGTCGACTTCAGCGTCGACGTGCAGCTTGACGTCAGCCATCGGTGCGCCGGCGGGCGTGCGGATGCGATCGAGGCGATCGATCGCGGATGACCTGTTTTTTGGCGTGCGCGTCCTGTCGTGCCTTTCTAGTTGCACTCCTCCAGTTCCATCTGTGCATGCGGAATTCGTGGCCGTGCAGCCCGCCGTGGCTTCGACCGTGACGAGACTCCTGTCGCTGCGGACCAGCAAGGTTTTGTTTTTTCGCTTGTTTGTTTTTGATAAACTCTCGCTTCTGAAGAGTAACTGTTGTTGATTCTCCCCTCTGATGTCCGTCTTTGTTTCTTAAATTGGAGTGCCCCCCACGGGCATCTCGCGGCCGCTCTGGCAACGCATTCGGGCTTTGCTGCGATTGGCCGTCTCGGGGACGTCTTGGCCGATTTCGGTGCCGTCGGGGGCGCTGGGAAAGAGACGGGGGGGGGGGTAGCGCGCGCGCGCGAGAGCCCCCTCCTTTTGAAAGCAGCAGAACCCCTCGTGGGAGCAAGTGGGTGTTGTTGAGCGCGCTCGGTGCCAGGGGGGATTCGGTTGCTGATGGTATTGCGCGCGTGCCGCTGATCGTTGATGCCCTCGCGAAATCTACAATGCCTGCGCGCGTGAGCTTGATACTGGAGTGCTTGATTGTTCTGACTGTGTGGGCAACGCAATGCTTTGTTCCGTTCCTCGCAGTGTGATCTTGAATTGCTTTTCCGCTTCGCGCACGTGAGCAATCGCAGCGATATGCAATAACCAGTAAGTCATACACGTGCGTTGTCGTTGCATCATTCGGCTGCATGCGGCTTGCATTCATATTCATAGGTGGCGAACAGCAGAAGTACCTTTCTTCATAATGCCAGCTTGTGATTAGCAAAAGGGTGCCCCCCCTCCCTCGGACTGATGAATAGACCCCGCGGGGCGCGACACTTTTTTTTGTTGCGCCGCCGAGGGGGTCGTGTACGCCCCTGCATGACAGCTTCAAAACGACTGTCATTCGTATAGAAGTTGACATAAGTGTCGTGCACATCCGAGGCGAATTGTCGTTCCCCCTCTCAGGCGTCGTCGTCGTCGCAGCCGCCGCCGCCGCCGCCGCCGCCGCCGTCGTCGTCGTCGTCGTCGTCGTCGTCGTCGTCGTCGTCGTCGTCGTCGTCGTCGTCGAGTACAGCGGGTCTGCGCAGCAGCACCACCCCGCCCCCCATAGGGCATCCGCAGTGCGTCGTCGTCGTCGTCGCCGCCGTCGCCATCTGCCGTCCGCCGTCCGTCGTCCTCGTCCTCGGCCCGTCGTCGTCGTCCTCGTCGTCGTCGTCGTCGACGAAGAGAAGCGGCCGTTGGAAACGGGCGCAGGCAGGGCGGGGGACGGCGGCGACGACGGCGACAGAGGGGGGGAGGACGAGTACCCGCGTTGCTCGGGTCGGACGAAAGGATGGGGAAGGAAAAGGGGGGTTGCAAAGCCTGCTGCGCGCAGCTGGTTTCAGTCGCCCCGCCGAAGGACCAGTCCTCGACGCATGGCCGCTTTCGGCGCCAGGAGGCGCTTGGAAAATCGGCGACGTGAGCTGCTTCGCAAATCCCCCCTCTGCTGCGCCCAACTTTCGTTCAGCCCGTTGTGCTCGCAGGCCCGCATCGGTTCGACAGAAAGAGGGGCGCCCTGGCTCACCTTTGTCTCCGAACACCTTCCTTTTGCTCCTCGTTGGCGGCCGGGCGTCGGCGCCAATCACCGGCGGCAAAAATTGATTTTCAATCTGGCGGGCGCCACCCCGCGATTCGTTCGATCAGGGGAACATGTTTTAAAACACGCGCCCCCCCACGGATTTGTTAATCACAAGCTGACATTTTTGGATTAATGTGCGTCGAATGTGATGACATTGCGTATGTTGGGTCTCACTATTCCCCACCTAGGCTCTCCTCAGAAGGGTTCTTACTCTGTTAGCTTAAAGGGCCGGGCAGTGCTAGTCGCCCCGGGCGGTTCCCCCGGCATCCGCCCCGCGGTTCTCCCAGTTACGTCTCCTTAGCTTAGCGTTGCTTATCTCATCTTAGTTTAGCCTAGCTTAGTTTAGCTTAGCTTAGCTTAGCTTAGCCCAGCCTAGCTTAGCTTAGCTTAGCCTAGCCTAGCTTCGCTTAGCTTAGCCTAGCCTAGCTTAGCTTAGCCTAGCTTAGCTCAGCTCAGCTCAGCTTAGCTTAGCTTAGCGCAGCGCAGCATTCGCATAGCATTCGCATAACATCGCATATCATCGCATATCATAGCATCGCATAGCATAGCGTAGCGCAGCGTAGCATATCACAGCACAACACAGCATACCATAGCATATCATATCATATCATAGCGCAGTATAGCATAACATATCATATCACAGCTTAGCTTAGCTTAGGTTAGCTTGGCTTAGCATAGCACATCGCAGCATATCATGTCATACCACATCATATCACAGCATAGCATATCATATCATAACCGATCGCATCATAGCATATCATAGCATAGCATAGCGCAGCATTGAATATCATAACCTAACATCGCGCAGTACAGCATATCACAGCACAGCATAGCGCAGCATATCACATCATAACATAGCCTAGCATAGCATAGCATAGCGCAGCATAACATAGCATAGCATACCATAGCATAGCGCAGCATAGATGAGGAGAAGGAAGAGGACGGCGCTTACCGTTACTACTAATATTGCTCTCCTCGGGGCTCCAACTCCTAGGTCGTGTCGTTCTGGGATATATATATATATATATATATATATATATATATATATATAGACGCTTCGCTATATGTACAAGCCAATCCAAAAAAACAACACCCAGGCGATTTGCGTGTTTCTTGGCGAAAGGTACGAGCAAACGGAGGAGAAAAAAAGGGGCACCAAGCAAACCGAAGATCGGGGTCAGTCCGAGCAGACCCAGGAACCAGCCACAATCATTTTGCGGATCTTTTATAGGATCTTTTGGGCAGCTTACTCGGGCAAGTTTGGGATTCTCTTGGGGCAATTTTGGATCCCATTGGGCTGTCTTGGGGACCTCTTGGAACTCTCCTTGGGTCTTTTTGAAAACTCTTGGCGCCATCTTGGATGCCATCGATCAAAGAAGAGGGGGTCTTCAATTAGCCTTGCCTCTCTGGAGCTCGACGCATCGTCTCATGGGGGGCGCTCTTGGGTGCTCTTTGGTCCGTTTTGACCCTTCCTTCTTCAGGTCATCTTGGAGGCATCTTGAAGCCCCAAATGTTCATCACAACCGAAAGGGCGATACTATAACAACATTTTGGCTTCATATGTATGACGACGACGAACTGGTATTTTGTATTGTTTTGTTGACGTGTGGTGCGGGGGGGTCGTCATGGGGACGAGTTGGTTCCCGGTCGCCTGGGTGAGGGGGTTCTTATTGATAGGAAACAGTTATCAAGGTACCCCAAGCCGCAAACCGTGTCGCTCATTCCCACCCGGCCTCCAACTATATAAGTAACACCTGGGTCTCAGCACATGCAGGGGCCGCCATCGACAACTATCGGGAACCAATGCAGACGTCAGCCAGGTGCGCGATGCCCGCGAGGTGCGCCGCACGTGCCAGGTGCGCCGTGAGCAGCAGCTGCGCCACATTGGGCATTAGGTCGACCGCCCCACCATCCCTGTCAAAAACCAATGCAAAGTGACGGCGGGTTTGCGGACATTGTGTATTGTGTGTGGGTGTGCGTCCACGATCGTTTCGCATTAGTTCTTGACGGGTAGTGGGCCTGCACACAGCAGGCAGCATGCTGCCCCCCCATCGTCCCTGGTAAAGGGAATGTTGCGCTCCTTGTTGAAGCGGATGGTGGGCCTGCACACAGCAGGCAATAGGCTGGCCCCCGGCCGTCCCTGTCTAGAACCAATGCAAAGCGATCTCGGGGCGTCCGTGTATGTTCTGCAAATTGGAACAATGTTCGTGCATGTCGTTTTGTTTTTTTGCACGGGGTGGTTGGGTTTGTACACAGCAGGCAATCTGCCTGCCGGCCCCCCAGACCACCCCTCCTCAAAACCGATGCAAAATGGTAGGAGGGCGTCCGCGCAAGATCCACACTTTGGTGCAAAGTGCACTTTGTATGGTGTTTTGCAAGGGATGATGAGAGGGGGGTGTTGGCACTGCACACAGCAGGCAATTTGCTGGCACCCCCGCCGCCCCTTTCCAGAACGAATGCAAAGTGATCGCCGGGCGTCCGCGCGCATGATCCAAATTTTGGTGCAAAGTGCACTTTGTATTATTTTTCGACAGGGATGGCGGGGGGTCAGCATGGTCCCGGGTTTATCGCCATTCGGGTGGGGACCAGGGTGTATGTTAATGAGGAACATTGATCAAGACACCTCTCCCAGATGCAAAGTGCTTGGCTCACTCCCACCCGCCCTTCCAACACAGAAGTAGTACCCGAGTCTTAGCATATTCAGCGGTCGCCTTTGGATGGGCAACTACTGGGAACCAATACAGACCCCAGGTGCGCGACGCTGGAGCAAGGTGCGCCACGCGCACCAGGCGCGCCTCGCGCACCAGGCGCGCTAGGCGCTCCTGGACTCCTGGGGCTCAAGCGTGTCAGGCACGCCTGGTGCGCCAGATGCGCCACGTGCTCCACGTGCGCCAAGTGTGCCGCATTCTCCTGCCGCGCCAGGTGCGCCGTTTCCGCGCACATCGGGAAAAATGTCGGCCTCCACCTCCCGTGTCAAAAACCAATGCGCAATCGCGGCGGAGTGGCCGTCATGATGTTCGGTGGGCCTGCGCGCAGCAGGCAATATGCCAGCAACCCCGCAGTCCATGAATAACCAATGCAAAGTGATTGCGGGGTGCCCGCGCATGATCCAGATTTAGCTGCGAAGTGCAGTTTACATGTTTCTTTGTAATATGGATGGTGGCCTTGCGCGCAGCAGGCAGTATGCTGACACCCCCCGCCGTCCCTGGCACAAAGCGATATACAGTGCTCGCGGGCCCCCCGATCATGACCCAAGATTTTGCCGCAAAGTGCACTTTGTGTGTTGTTTTTGGGGAGGGATTGGCGAGGGGGGGCCCTCATTGTCCCGGGGGTTGTCGCCAGTTACGCGGGGGAGGGGGTGCATATGAGTATGGAGCGGTGCTCAAGCTACCCCGGAGGATGGCCGCAAGCCGTCTCGTTCACTCCCGCCCGCCCTCACACCACATAAGTAGCACCCGAGTCGCAGTGCCAGGCGTGCCAGCACACGTGACCGCACACACACACACACACACATCGGGGAATAAGTCGATCCCCCCCCCCACCGTCCGTATCGAAAACCAGTGAGACATGGCGGCGGGGTGGTCAGAATTGTGCATGCTGTGTGTGTGTGTGTGTGTGTGTGTGCCCGCAATCTTTTGACAGGACTGGTGGACCCGCACGCACCAGACAGCATGCGGGCACCCCCACCATTCCTGTCAACAGACAGGTCACCATGCAAAGTGACAGGGGGTCCCCCAGGCATGGTCCTATATCTTGCCGCAAAGCGTGCTGGACATTTTTCCGAGAGGCATGGTGGGCCTGCGCGCACCAGGCAAGATGTTTTCCCCCTCCGCCGTCCCTTTCAAAAAGCAATGTAAGCAGCGTGATCGCGGGGCCACCGCGCGCATGATCCAAGATCCTGCCGTCATGTGCATTATGCAGCTTTTTGTTTGTTTGCCAGGGATGGTGGGAGGGGGGGTGGCATTGTTCCTGGTCCTCCTCCTCCTCCTCCGCGGCCGCCGGTCGAGCGGGTGGAGGGGGTGCTTGTCAATGAGGAGCAGGGTGGGAAGAGCCAGCGCCCCCTAGACCACCTCAGCCCAGAGGGCGGGTCGGACTCGTCATGCCATCCTGAAGCTCAGCAGGATGGTGCCGTTGCGACCGTGCAGGGGAGGCATGATGCAAGGCCAGGCAGGGATCGATGTATGGCGCGTAGGGCAACACACATCCGAACAAGAAGAAGCGCAGCTCTTGCCAGACATATCCCGATGCAGGGCAGAACAAGGTATCGCAAGGCAAGGTCGCATACTACAGATAATTGCAATATTCCACGTCGTGCCAACCGTCTTGAGCTCCCAGGAGTGTCCAGCGCTCCTCTTGAATTCCACGTCAAGTTATACGGGATGAGACCTCATGGCGTTCCTTCCACAGGCTTGTGGTTCGGAAGCAGGAGAATGCGTGTTGCAACTCGCGAGTTGGGGAAAGGTGCCACGTGTCTGTTCGACCAGGCGTCGATGATTTTCTAGCCTGGATCCAGGACTGCGTTGCAGCGGCCAGCCGGGATTTGCAGACAGGAGTCTTGAATCAGTCAAGGTCATGTGTACAGCAGTAGATACACCATCGCATGGTGTGAGACATTGTGCTAACTCGGATCCAGTTCCGCGCGTGTCGATTACCGCGTTCAGGGAACCAGCCCAGCATCGTTGCAGTGCCGCGTGGTTTCGTCGGTGTGGCATGGTTGATGCGCTGCCACGTGGGACCCCTAGGGGACTCTTCAGACCGTCACTGTGGGTAGAGCAGGAAGATGAGTAAAAGAAGTTGAGGAGAAGGTGGAGCACGCACGCACGTAGCGGCTCGACTCTTTTGAGACGTGGCCTCCTAGACCTCTCTACCTCTTCCTGGATCCAGCTTCTCTGCCCGAGTCGCTTTTGATGGTCGGGGGCCGAATGTCGGCTTCGAGAGGTCTCAATGGCGGAACGTTGGCCGCCTCGGTTTTCTCGAGGCCCTTGTCTGGGTTAGAGGTTCCTGAGCCCCTCTCAGAAGAGCCGTCGCCCCCTCTCGCCCTTGTCGCCACGCCCCCGACCAAGAAACCTGATCAAAACGAGTCCCATGGAGGTTTCTGAGCCCCTCTCAGAAGAGACGTCGCCCCCTCTCGCCCTTGTCGCCACGCCCCCGGCCAAGAAACCTGATCAAAAAGAGTCCCATGGACCCGTGGGCCGTGCCATCCAAGTCCCGACCAGGACAGGGTAAGCTGTCCCAACCACTCCTTAATGCGGGATGACGATTAGTAAAAACAAATGGGAGAGAACGATTTAAAGCATAGTTTTCCGCTGTCTCTGCACAATTTTCTGATTGGAGGAGAACGATAAAAAAATAGTCTTCCAGCCCGCGGCCTGTTTTTTCTAATCGTCATCCCGGGCGCCGCCGCGTGAACACGACCCCCGGTCATTTATTAATCGTCATCCTCCATTAAATCAGAGGAGGAACAAGGTTCCGATACTGCTATCCCTCCTTCGTTTTCGCGTTTCCGGGCCTCCTGGGAGGCCCTCGTCGCCACGGCTGGATTCGCCTCGAAGTCCTGGTTAGAGCACAACCTGGGGGAGGTCCGTGGAGTAGCGGTATTGTTACCGTTTGGTTTCCTCAAGGGTCAGCTAGCTGTCCCAACCCACCCCCTAAAGGAAGGAATGGGTGCTGCGAACCCCGAAGGAGACGGCCCCCATCCCCACCGCGGGCGGTAGGTCGGCCAGCGGCCCAAGTTTCCTCGGTGTGGGTGTGGATGGTTTTGTTTGTTCATGATCATGGCCAGTATTTCCAGAAACGACACACAACCTGCCAAACGACGACGACGACTTCGTCGTCTGCGCATGCTTTTACGGAGCAGTCCGCCTCTTGGGGGTAGTGCAAGTTGTACATACACACGTCCGCATTCGATATGCGCGGCTTCGTGCGCATTGTTGCGGGAGCGCGCGTGCGAAATGTGCGCGTTGGCCTCCAATACGTCTGGCGGCTCGAACGAATCGTGGCGGCAGATTGCTCTCGCCATTTTGGATATTTGGGAGGGCCAGTTTCGGAGCTCGGGGCCGTCAACATAACCACGTAGGATGACAAGCTGGCCCCAGGGAAGGGGTCGCTTGCTGGCATTTGAATCATATGAGGTGTTCCAGGTCGATCCCGAGTTTTTCTGCCTCCTTCTTGCCTCCGTCTTACCGAGATATTTTGGGGCCCTGGGGTCCGTGTCTCGAACATCCGGAGCTGCCGGACACTTGTCCGAGGCAGGGCTTCATACTCATCCACCGCTTGGGGAGCCGATCTCCCAGGACCCCGGGGGGGCAGTGGATATTGATGTGTTCAGCCCCCCTGGGGTCCGGCACATGTCCACATCCGCCGCCCCCCCCGGGTCCTGGGCTCAGGCAGTCCCAGGATTCCAAACCGTTCTGCAGCGCTTTGATGCGGCCGCGCCAGATAATCCTCTGGACCCGCCAGGTCTCAGAGATTGCCGATTTATCCTCCTCCGAACTTATCGTCAGGAATCCCGCCTTCCTCTGACGGGCCTTGCAGCCTGGGTGCCCCGTAGGAGCGGCGGAGGCAGGGCGTCATGGACACGCCGTGGATTTTTACTACCTCCACTGCGAGGTACACCAAGGCGCCCCCTCGGAGCAGTGGGCTCCGCTGGTGCGGGCAGCCTGGAACCCGTCGAGGGAGGTTGACGATGATGGTGGTGGTGATGATGGTGATGGTGATGGTGATGGCGATGGTGATGGTGATGGTGATGGTGATAGGGATGGTGATGCTGCTGCTGACGACGACGACGGCGACGACGAAAGATGACGATGACGATGACGATGACGAAGACGATGACGATGACGATGACGATGACGATGACGATGATGATGATGATGATGATGATGATGATGATGATGATGATGATGATGATGATGATGATGGTGATGAGGATGATGACGATGACAATGCTGATGCCGATGATGATGCTGATGCTGATGATGACGACGACGATGATTTGCCTCTAACGCCACAGCGCCGCGCAGCAGGGGCGTGGCAGGCTCGCTCAGCGTCGACGCAGCTGCGACCCAAGCTCCAAGGTCGGAATTTCTACGCGTCCACTGCCGAGGGAACCGACCGTTTTTGATCTCGGGGGGGGGGCGGCGGAGATGGATGGGTTCGGCCCCCTGGTGCCCAACGATCCTTCTGTCCTCGCAAGAGGAAGAGATACCGACACCGCTGCTCGTCCTGGAGAGCCCTCGTCACCACGGCCAGATACTCCGCGAATTTCTAGTCAGAGTGTACCTGGGGGAGGTCCAAGGAACAGTGGTATCGTGTCCGCCACTTTCTGCCCCCGCCGCACTTTCAGCGAATGGGGCGGCGCTGAAAATTCGTTGATCACTCGGGGAACCCCCGAGAGCGACCAGGAGCGCTCGGGACCGCCCAGAATTCTGGGCTGTGGACCCCTGCAAGAACATGTGCAGTATTTAACGCAGAGAACTCGAAGGGACCTGGGGACACTCCAACTCGTGCCTCAGAGGACGGTGGAGGATACAGACACATACATACGCATAGCTACGTAGATATATAATGTTTACGCATACAAGCATATTCATATATATACACATACATATATATGTAAATATGTATGCACATATGCATGTGTACTCATCTACGTACACGTATGCACATGCACACATCTATGCATGCATGCATCTATGTACGCATGTATGCATGCATGCATGCATGACTGTATGTACGTACGTACGTACATATGTATGTGTGTGTATATGTGTGTATATATGTCTGTATGTTTGTATGACTGTATGTTTGTATGTTTGTATGTATGCATGTATGTATGTATGTATGTATGTATGTATGTATGTATGTATGTATGTGTGCATGTATGCACGTATGTATGTATGTATGTATGAATGTATGTATGTGTGTATGCATGTATGTATGTATGCATGCATGTATGCATGCATGCATGCATGCATGCATGCATGCATGCATGCATGCATGTATGTATGTATGTATATACGCATGTAGGTATGTGTGTATGCATACATGCATGCATATATATATATATATATATATGTATACATATATATTTATATACGTATGCGGGCAGGGATATGCATCTATGCATGTCTGTATATATACCTGCATACATGCATGCATGCATGCATCTGCACACACGTATACACATACATATAGATAGGTGCGTTTGTGTGTACGGATGTGTATGTGTGTGTGCGCGCGTTTGCGTGTGTGTGTGTGTGTGTGTGTGTGTGTGTGTGTGTGTGTGTGTGTGTGTGTGTGTGTGTGTGTGTGTGTGTGCGTGTGTGTGTGTGTGTGTGTGTGTGTGTGTGTGTGTGTGTGTGTGTGTGTGTGTGTGTGTGTGTGTGCGTGCGCGCGCTCAATTTGTCACCTTCGTCGTTGGCAGTTGGTGCCATCGTTTCGGGTCTCGAATGCGGCCCCCGGAGACCCCAAAACCAGACACGAGGAACCGTCGCGTTCTTGTTCCTGGTGCTTGCAGATCTTTGCCGCTCGATTGGCGCGCCGACCTCTTCCCCGAAGCTCTAGCATGCCGCCGCCTCCGTCGCGGCCAGGCCATATTGCGCCACCTGGACCCAGGTGGCCGTGTTTTTGGATTGAATGCGCGAGCCTTAGCGGACACCAAGGGGAGCCAGGCCAAAACGTTGGAGACCAGTGAGCCTCCAATGGTGCTTGGAGGCTTGTGCTGGCGGGATCTTCTCTTGCTTGGCCGTTCTCAGCTTCCTCTCGGCCTCAGAAGAGTTGTGATGCCGCATGCCTGGATGCGGATCTCTTGGCCTGGCCGTCCTTTGGACACGGGCGGGTCGATCACCAGGAGCAGGATCGGCGAGCTAGTGAAGCGAAGACACGGGGACTTTGCATTGACTTCTCATTCGCAGACATGGCAGGCACCAGATGGAACACAGGGTCTGTTCGGTCCCCAAGGATTCCCGCTGAGCCCATTCGGCTTTTGAGCCCGTTGAGCGCCGAATGGACAGCCGAACGAGCTCAATGCCGATGCCACTGTGGGTACCGAGCTCGCTCGGCCGCTTAATGGGCTGGAGCGTGGGCCCGTTAGGCGGTCGAACACGCCCAGAGGCCGAGTTCGCGTGGTGCAACGGTGTCCCAGTCGACCTTGCGAGTCACGAGCCAGGGCCGAAAAGTACCGACGACGGGAGTAGGATCGGGTGTAGGATGGAGGGGCTTGAATGACTACCAGAGCTGGTGGGAGGGGAGAGATGGAATAAGAGGGAAGAAGAGAAATACTGGTGCGGAGGGAGGAGGAGGAGCAGGAGGAGGAGGAGGAGGAGGAGGAGGAGGAGGCGGAGGAGGAGGAGGAGGCGGAGGCGGAGGAGGAGGAGGAGGAGGAGAGGAGGAGGAGGAGGAGGAGGGAGGAGGGAGGAGGAGGAGGGAGGAGGAGGAGGAGGAGGGAGGATGAGGAGGAGGATGAGGAGGAGGAGGAGGAGGAGGAGGAGGAGGAGGAGGAGGAGGAGGAGGAGGAGGAGGAGGATTCGATTCGATTCGAGCTCGTGGAATCCAAGACAGCATCAGAGAAGCCAGAATACTTACAAAAATTCGCTCCAGAGTGCCTCCTAAAGGATTCTGAGAAAGGCTTTGCAAAACCTCCTCCTTGCATCGATTGGCCAGGTGCTGCACTCTGCGCTAGGCAGCACTGGCCGGCCCGCAGCCGTTAGGCCCCCACGCAGAGGGCTCGAGGCGCGGGCACGCACGGCGCGAGGTCCTGTGTGGAACTCCGCGGACTCCAAACCATTCTCTCACGGCGGGAGAGAGGCGGGCGCGCGGGCGCCCTCACGCTCCGTCGCTCCGCTGATCACTCCTTCCCCCCTCCCAGCCGACGACGCCTGACCACGACCCCGACCCCGAGACCCACCCCTCCCTCTCCCCACGCTCTTCGGCTGGGGTAATACTACGACTGGAACAGTGGGAAGATTCTCATGCGCATACGTCTGGACCACCTGCTGTGCAGCTGGCACAACTATCAAACCTCTGTCTAACAGCTGCTGATATCTGACGCTATTCGCAAAAGCCCTCACTTGCTGCTCACTCCTACTTGTTTGGACAGCTCGCGCTCGAAGGGGCCCCGAGGCGCTGCTCCCACCATGAAGAGTCCCCCCTCCACTTTCACCAACTCCTCCATCAACCCGCAAAGGACTTCTGCGATCGGATCCCTCGTGTGGAATTGCATATACAGCGTGCACGTCTGCACTGCCCCCTCCTCCTTGCGGTGGGTCTTGATGCGAAAGTGCCCGCATCCCCTGCCGATCTCCCTCCAGTCGAGATTCACGAACCTCTCTGTCCAAAACTGGCTCATTAACTCCTTGTTCTTCTCGTCCCTTGCTTTCATGTTGCCCTCCTGGACTGCCTTGGTCGCGCCGTAGTGTACGGCTGCCGTGAGTATACACACGTGAGGGGAGGGACGATTCTTGAAGTCCACCTTCTCCCCCCCCTTGGCCTTTTCTTTCATCTCCTGTGACTTGCGGTCGTAATCTTTCCCTGCTGCGAGAATGGCGGCAACGAGGGGGGTAGACACCACGAGCAGGTAACGAAGGAACACGCTGGCGCCCTAATCGGCGATTTCGCGTGAGTTGGTGAGCACGAGACGAATGACGGTGTCGACCTTCTTCTCCAGCCCGCTGCTGCTGCCGCTGCCGACCCCGCTGCCCCCCTTGCCCTTCTTGTCCTTGCCCTCTTGCTTCCCCTCCTCCTCCCCGTCGGCCTTCCGCTTGATACCCTCGTTGAACCACGAAGGCATTTGTGGAACTTCGACTGACATGCTTGAGGCCGCTGGTGGCATCACCTACGGAAGTCGGTTGTCCTGTATACGGTGGGAGCCGAAAGGGGAGGTGTCCGCACAAGTGCTCACACAGGCTCAGCAGATTTGATCCAATAAAATCACAGAGCAAACAGGCGAACGTGTTCGGGATGTCGGGGGTGGCTCTCAGGTTCGACGGGCCCCTCGTCACACAGTGGCCCCTGGACAGTGAACCCTGCAAATGCCGTGCCGCTGTGCTTTTACACCCGAAGACCTGCTTGCAATTAATGCAGACATTTGTAGGCGTGAGGACATAGCACTGGTTGCGCAGGTGGTGCACCCGCCTGAGATGATTCATGAGCTCCCTTCGTGTCGTGAAGGCGGACGTACATACTCCCTCATCTGTTGTAAGACCACAAACATAAGGGCGCTCCACCTCCTCCTCCTCTTCTTCCTGTAACCCGCCTCCAGAGCTCCAGTTCCCAGGGGGAGGGATGCTGACCGTGAACATGCGTGCCCGAAGCTCCGTAACGTCAAGCGCCACGAAATCCGAACTCCTCTCCTCATCCTTAAGAATAGTGAGGTCCCTCGCCACCTCCTCCACCACCTCGCTGTCCAACGCCCTTGCCACCTCCTCCAAATCCCGTTTCACTTGCAATACCCAGGGTGAGGCAAATTTCGTAGGTTGGCCGTATCGAAGTTGGGGTCGGTGATTGTCCATCGAAGTGCTCCCAAACAAGCTACACAATCTCTGGGCGTTCTCCTTGGGTTTCTTTGCCCAGCTCTGGTATAACCGAACGCGCCGAACTCGGAGCTCGACAGCACTAGGGGCCAACTTCCAGAAAGATAAAACCTGCTGGGTTGTTAAACATCTGACGTGGTCACCCTCCTGCACCGTAGATGCTGTCGAGGCCTTTCCCTGCATCGCAATTCGGCCTAGAGCTGCCAGTCCTCGATCAAGCCTGTCGTAGTCGTGACCCCTGAGGACCCACGACTCCATGCCGCTCAGGATAGAGTTCTGAGCAAATCCAATAAACAGGACTCTTTTCCATCGGTACGGCAGGTCCAGGGACCATGTTCCCCCCAAACTGTGAAAAGAGGCACGAGACGCAGCCAGACGACGACCCACCTCGCTTGCTGCACTGTCCCTGAGTACGATACGGGGTCCTAGGTAACGTGCGTCGTCTCGCATACGGCCCTCCAGACTCTGGGGATGGTCATGCAAATACTGCTTACACGAATGTGCACTCGCACTGAAGTGGAACAGAAACTCCTGCTTGGACATATTCTGGCCGTACCCGAAGGGTTGTAACTTCGAATTTAGAGAGACATCCACACGCTTAAGTTTGTCTAGAAATTCTCCAAGGGTACTGTCCAAGTCAGCTAGCACAATTTTGTTAATGTCGTCGGCGTACTTGAGGAGGGAGAGGTCTGACTGTAACTCCCCCCAGCTAGCCTTCAGATCACGATAAGTAGGATCCCACTGAAGCAAGTCATATTCCCAATTCATCACTGGTCTCTTAAAGGTCGAAACGAACATCGATACTATAAAAGGGTCGCCCATTGTGCCTCCCTGACGTGGTTTAACTAGTACTCCTCCTGTATTCGTCGGGAGCAAGATCGTCGAATCCAAGAAACGCTGTTCACATAGGTCGACGTCGGGGTCAGACGCATGTAGAGCGACAGAGATTTTCATAGACTCGAAGCTGCTGCTGCCAAATGCGTTGCTCATGTCCTTCAAGCAGACTGCATGTGTCCTCTGTGCGGCACGGAGGCGCCATGATGTATTTAGTGATATCATAACAGCGTTTTCACGCCGGCGGCCAGTCACAAAGCCATGGTCCGAGGTAGTTGGGGAAGGGCGTAATCTTTTTGCAAACCATCCTTTGCCGATTGCAGCCAGCACATGCACTACTCGACGTCCTAGGGGTCCAGCCTGGTGGTTCTTAACCAGTGCCGCTCCTTGACTGCGGTGCCAGTAGAGGGGGGCCAACTGATGAAGACGGATCTTACGCAGTCCAACATGTAACATCCACCAGAAAGTCTCAACTTTGGGTGCTTCGTCTCCTGCTCCTAACCCTAGTGCTCGATTCTGGACCCTCCACTTCGGAAACAATAACATGTGCCATAATTCTACTGGTGCTGTATGTTCGGGTACTTGCTTTCGTTTGGGGGCAAAACAGAAGTACCTACGAAGGGCCTTCACATCCTCCTTCACGAGTGCCGTCAGTTCAGGGTCCTCCAACTCATAAGCATAAGACTCTTCCTCCCGAGAAGCCCGCAACTGATCCCAGTCCACCTCCTCCACCAACATCCCTCCCTGCGCCCCTGGTTCTCGCCAGACTCTCATCCATTCGTCTGAAGAAGGTAACGTACAACCTGCGAGTCGAGCGTCCCGCTTCTTGGGTCCGTAACGACAACGGGCCGCCCTCCTCGATGCACGCATCGCTTCGGCTGTACGCCGACGCTCCCAACACTCAGACGCCTCTGTCATCAAGCGGTCTCGATGGCGGCGCAAAGCTCGACGACGGTCGAGCTGTAGCTGGTGGGAAAGAGAGCGGAGTTCGAGGTCAATCTCATGGGCCTCCGACTCTGTGGCCTCGCACTTACTGCCTCGTAGAGAAACCCGACGACGAAGTAACTCCCGACGACGTTCGCAGTCTTCTCTGTAGCCCTCCCGAACAGGTGCCCTTCCCAAGAAATGCTTTTTTTCCAGCAGAAACAATGCATTGTTCCAAAGTTTCAAAAATCGTATCTGGAGACGCCCAATCCCTCTGGTAAATAGGCTGGATACTCCTCATCTCCTCCGCCACCGTCTCCAGGAAAGCCCACCTCCCTTTACCCGTACGTAACGCCTCCATCATCCTGTCCTGGTCCCACCTCGTCCTCTCCTCCTGGGGAAGCACAGGGCCTCCCTTGTTCATGATCAGGCTCAGATTGATGGGAAGATGATCCCTCGGCGCTGCACCGCGCACTGGTTGCCACTTCGCGCCCAGGCCCCGCAAGGGGTTACAAGCGTGCAGGAGTCCAGCCATACCCATGGGGACACACAAGTAGTCGATGCGACTGGATGTCCCCTTCTCCCCGAAAAAGGTGTGCTCCACATGCGTGCGCGCATTCGCAGCCATCATGTGATGCTTCTCAAGGATCTGGCGAAGCCGATGCCCTGCCCCTCCCACAAGACGTTCACGGGTCGGGGCCCCCACGACGTTAGTAGTAACACATTGCCACCTTCCATCCCTCCACTCCTCCCCCAGACCATCGTTGATATCACTATAAAGTACAGGAACACAGCGTGTAGGGAGAGTACTCAGTAGTCTGTCCAGCCATTCACACAACACCTTAACTGTTCCAAAGTAGGAAGGTTTCTGGTTGTTCTTGACTGGCTTGGGGGGAAATACAGGCTAATTGCGCAGACGTCCATGGTGCTGTGCTTTAACCTCAATGCCATCGCTCTCCCTGCTGCCCCCCTCCGGACTACCCCATACCTGATGCACTTCCCTGACACCATAGCGAGGACCAAGGGCGATCAGTACCCCACAACTACGATTGCTATAAGGAGCAGGAGAGTGAGGTACTTCAAACACCATGCGCCCGTCAAGCCGACGCTGTAAAACCTGTGCTCCACATAGTCTGTCACCTACTTGAGTGCCTGCCAAAAGAACGAGGTCATAGTTTCGAGATTCACTCAGTATCTCCGCCAGTCTGTCGCCTGATGCCCACATTGGGTTGTACCCGAGGACGCGTAGCATGATGCTAAACCTCGCCAGCACGCGGCCGTTCATCTGCAACCATGTGTTGGCGAAAAAACGAGTTTTCGATATGTCAGTGTGCCCGCCCCCTAAAGTTGTCTCTGGGCCACACGGGGCTAGGAGGAGGAGGAGGAGGAGGAGGAGGAGGAGGAGGAGGAGGAGGCGGAGGAGAAGGAGGAGGAGGAGGAGGAGGAGGAGGAGGAGGAGGAGGAGGAG
>CAUYUJ010014691.1:249158-261658 GCA_963575745.1 Prorocentrum cordatum
GGAGGAAGGGAGGTAGGGAGGAAGGGAGGAAGGGAGGAAGGGAGGAAGGGAGGAAGGGAGGAAGGGAGGAAGGGAGGAAGGGAGGAAGGGAGGAAGGGAGGAAGGGAGGAAGAGAGGAAGGGAGGAAGGGAGGAAGGGAGGAAGGGAGGAAGGGAGGAAGGGAGGAAGGGAGGAAGGGAGGAAGGGAGGAAGGGAGGAAGGGAGGAAGGGATGAAGGGAGGAAGGGAGGAAGGGAGGAAGGGAGGAAGGGAGGAAGGGAGGAAGGGAGGAAGGGAGGAAGGGAGGAAGGGAGGAAGGGAGGAAGGGCGGAAGGGAGGAAGGGAGGAAGGGAGGAAGGGAGGAAGGGAGGAAGGGAGGAAGGGAGGAAGGGAGGAAGGGAGGAAGGGAGGAAGGGAGGAAGGGCGGAAGGGAGGGAGGAGGAGGAGGAGGAGGGGGATTGGGGGAGGGGGGGGGTAGGGGGAGGGGGGAGGAGGGCGGAGGGGTGAGGAGGAGGAGGAGGAGGAGGAGGAGGCGGAGGAGGAGAGGAGGAGGAGGAGGAGGAGGAGGAGGTGTAGGAGGGTGATGAGGGGGACTATAGGGAGGTTGCCGAGGAGCGGAGGAGGGGGAGGGGGAAGGCACAGGAGTGAGGGAGCAAGGGGAGAAGAAGGACAAGGACGAGGAAGAGGAATATCTGCTGATTGCTGTAGTACTTGAGCTCAGACGCGCGCCAAGAGCGCGCGTAGCTCTAGTGAGCAGACGTCAGCGAAACATCCTATCCTATCCCACCTCCTCCCCAGCGGTCTCCACGGGCCCTCTCTCAGGCCGCCATGTGGTCTTCCGGAGGCCTCTGGCGCTGCCCCTGGCGCGCTCCGCGCGCCAGGGAGGGGGGCCCAGCGCAGACCCAAGAAATCCACGCGGAGACCTAAAAGTGTGTCTCATTGGCGTTCTTTCTTTTTTCTATCCCTACTTGAAGCATGGAGTGCCTTTTCCTTCTCCTTTCTCTTCAGGGGGTCGGCGGAAGCCCAGCCTACTTCCAACGCCTTCCTGCTTCATGTTTCTGCCCACTTTGCCGACCGACGGGCATGGCAGGTCCATGTCGTGTCGACAACAGCGACCTTGGCGCGGGCGGTCAAGGTTGAGCGCCGCCAGTGGCCTCGAATCGGCCAACATGGAACGATCATCATCTGGAGGTCGAAAAGCCGCCGATCGTTCAAGGCGGAACGATCCGCGCGGTGTCGCAGACCAGCGACGGGGTCGTTGGGTCCTCGTTTTGAAGAAACAGCGCCCCGCGTTCCTCACATCACCTCACCTCCCGCGCTCCTCCCCCTCCTCCCTCCTCCCTCCTCCTTGCCTCTGCCCTCCGCATGTTTCTGTCTCGGCACACCCATTGCAGAGTTTCGTGGCCCCATAGGGAGCTCTACTGAAGGCCCCCGTGGCAGTGTTCGCATGGCGCCACCGCGCCCATTTCGGCACACCCCTCACACTTTTCATGGCCCCACAGGGAGCTCCACCGAAGGCCCCAGTGGCAGGGTTCGCATGGCGCCACCGCACCCATGTCGGCACACCCCTCACACGTTTCGTGGCCCCGTAGGGAGTTCCACCGAAGGCCCCAGTGGCAGGGTTCGCATGGCGCCATCGCACCCATGTCGGCACACCCCTCACACGTTTCGTGTCCCCATGGGGCTCTCCACCGAAGGCCCCAGTGGCAGGGTTCGCATGGCGCCACCGCACCCATTTCGGCACACCCCTCACACGTTTCGTGGCCCCACAGGGAGCTCCACCGAAGACCCCAGTGGCAGGGTTCGTATGGCGCCACCGCGCCCATGTCGGCACACCCCTCACACGTTTCGTGGCCCCGTGGGGCTCTCCACCGAAGGCCCTAGTGGCAGGGTTCGCATGGCGCCACCCATGTCGGCACACCCCTCACACGTTTCGTGGCCCCACAGGGAGCTCCACCGAAGGCCCCAGTGGCAGGGTTCGCATGGCGCCACCGCACCCGTTTCGGCACAGACCTCACACTTTTCGTGACCCCACATGGAGCTCCACCGTAGGCCCTAGTGGCAGGGTTCGCATGGCGCCACCGCACCCATTTCGGCACACCCCTCACACGTTTCGTGGCCCCACAGGGAGCTCCACCGAAGGCGGGGCTCACAGCTGCGGTTTTTACACTTGCATATGGTTGGGTCCTCCGCCAGGATCATTTTACACTCGAGCGTGCCATTTTGTGTGGTGACTCACGGAGCTTGATTCGGCCAGTCTCGTGCAAGTCTAATCGCCGTGAGCAGTTTAACTACTGGGTGACGCTGTGCTCTCGGATAGCGTTGGCATTGGTGTGGGGAGGAAAACAAGATGACCGACGCAACAAAAACGGTGGTGTCTGCGCTGGCATTGGCGCGAAAGCTACCCGCGTCAGGGCGCGCGTGAGCGCCCTCGCTTCCACTGTGGCATGCCGCGCTGGCGGCCCGCGCAAGCCGCCGCGAAAGGTCGCTGCGTCATCTCGCCTGAGTGCTGTGTTTGATCGTAGCTCAGATAGCTATGCTACATGTTCGGGTCGGGCGCACGCCTCCAGGGACGACGCACAGTGCCGGCGCCTCCCGCGCCGTTTTGGCTGCGCCGTGCCCCGTTCCGCTCTGTGACGGGCGCTGTTCGCTCCGCTGCTCTTTCCTTCGCTGCGGCGCGGCCCGCCCTAGCTTGCTCGGCGCTCGACTTGCCTTCGCGCGCCCCCGTGCCAAAAACAACACAGTACCAGCGCGCCCTCCTGCGTGCCCTCGGGGGTCGGGACTTCTGATAGCAGACCAAGTTCAGGCGTCTAGATACTGTAAGCTAGCGCCCCTGATGATTTCCCTTCCGATTGCTGTGCCAAACAGCTCTGTAGCTCATCTGAAGCTCGAGTTCAGTCAAGAAAATCATCACCATCTCTAAAAAAAGTAGCAGAGTACGAATAGTTTTTCGGATCCAGCCAAGATAGCAGACCGAGTACGGACCCTCCTGGCCCAGGCCGCCGAGGCCGCCGCAGAGGGAGGGCGTGCACGCCGTGCCGGGGGCCCAGCGCCCGCTGCAGGTCCTGACGCAGCAGGCGTGCGCGCTGCCCCGGCTGCCTGGCTTCTTCCTCAAGGAGCCCGCCCGCCGCGGGCGCCCGGCCTCCAGTCGGGGGCGGCCACAAGGGGGGTGATGACCAGGGGGGGGTGTGTATATCATGGCGTCGGCCATGGTATTTCCCCAGATTTCATGGCGCCTCTTCTAATCTCATTGCGTCCCTGGCCCCCCCCCCCCTTGGGCCGCGCACGTGCCGCCGGCCATGATTTGCACCCCCCCCCCCCTCTTGGACGCCCCCCCTCCTTGGCCGCCCCCAGCCAACCTCCAGAGGCTCGACTGCACGAAAGAGTGCCCCCTCGCCGGAGTGACCTTCGGTGCGGGCTCATCGGGGCCCCCCCGATCGTTGAGCGCGATGCGATAGCGGCTGCTTTCGCGCGCTTGGATTTGGTCCCCTTGCGCCCCCTTCGCCCGCGCACCAATGGTCACTCTTGCCCAGGGTCACTCTTGCGTGTGCCCGAAAGGCCCAGGCCCCTTCGAGTCATGTGCAAAGATCACGATGGGAGGCTCTTCTCTATTTTCGGCCTCTGGGGGCCCTTACTTGGCCTCGGGACCGTTAACAAAACTGGTCAGGGCGAAATCCTGGTCCTGAGGAGTGGGTCGAGATTTTTTTTGGGTCGATTGTCATGAACAAATCATGACGTCGAGGGTCTTGGGACTCGAAGATGCGGATCCTGACGATCTCTGCATGCTGAAAACCGCATAAATCTAAATTCTAGACGCTTCGCGTATCCCCACCAGCCCGTCCAGAAACGACGCCCAGGCGAGTAGAGGGTCGTCCTGAGGGGCTTTTCGGCGTCTTGGGTGCCTCGGGGGGGCCTCTGTGGGCCGTTCGGGATCCTCTTTGGGGCCTCCTGGGGGCCTCTTGGGGCCTCTTGGGGCCATCTTGGGGCCTTTGGGGGCCTCCTGGGCGCTTCTTGGGGCCATCTTTGCCCCCTCAGGAGGCCAACATGGGGCCAAAATCTTAGTAAAATCAATGATTTTGGCTTCCTCGCCGAGGCCGTTTTGGACGCTCTGACCGCTCGCGGCCCCCCCCGTCCAGGTCCACGGGGAGGGGGTAGGGGGAGGGGTAAACCCCTCCCCGAAGGGAAAGAGGGAGGGGTGGAAGAGGAAACGCCTTAAACCACCGACGCCCAGAGGGCTGGTGGGATTGCCTCGATCAGGGAAGTGGACAGCACACAGAGGAAGCCAGTATGAGACATCTTGGGATTTCTTGAGCCATCTTGGAGGTCATTTTGGGCTCTCCGAGGCGCTCTTGGAGTCATCTTAATCAGTGCCCCCCCCCAAGAGGCCAACATGTGGCTAAAACCTTAGTGCAAACAATGGTTTGACATTATCGCCGAGGCCTCTGGGAGCACCTTGGGTGCCTCTGGGGGGTCTCTTGGGGCCTCTTGGGGGTCTCTTGGGGGCCTCCTGGGGGCCTCTTGGGGGGCCTCTTGGGGCCATCTTGGGGCCATCCTGCGGCCTCTTGGGGCATCCTGGGGGCCTCTTGCGGCCATCGTGGAGGAAATCGATCAAAGAAGAGGGGAGCTTTAATTAGCGCTGCCCCCTCAGAAGGCCAATGGGGCCCAAACCATAGTAAAATCAATGATTTTGGCTTCCTCGCCGAGGCCGTTTTGGACGCTCTGACCGCTCGCGGCCCCCCCCGTCCAGGTCAGTGGGGAGGGGGTTGGGGGGGGGGTAAACCCCTCCCCGAAGGGGAAGAGGGAGGGGTGGAAGAGGAAACGCCCTAAACCACCGACGCCCAGAGGGCTGGTGGGATTTCCGGACGCGCGGACTTCTTGGATTGGCGCTGGGCAACCCTGGCGGTCCAATCCGCAGCACAGACAGCCCCCTCCAGGTAGTCCTGGCTGGCCCCAACTGGTCCCCCGAGTCGTAGTCACAGCTGGCTTTGCCCCACCGAGTAGTCCCAGTTGGCCTCGCCAGGCCCCCCAAGCAGCCCTGGCCGGCCTCAACATTCTGGCGCGGCTTCCAGCGGCGCCTCTTGGGCGCTTTGCGCCCCTGGCTTTGGGTTTTGGGACCGCTCACGGCTACTCGGGGGGCCTGTCGAGGCCAGCTGGGGTTACTTGTCTGTGCGCAAACCGAAGCCTCGCCAATCGAATCTGACCTTCCCTGCATGCTGTGGGAAGTGAACAACGGCACAGACACAAAACTTCGGCGCTCCGCGCGGACTTCTTGGATCGGCGCTGGGCCCCGTGGCGGCGCCTTCAGCTCGGTCCCTGGCGCGCGCTCCGGGGTGGCTCGGCGCAGATCCACGACATCCGCGCGGACTCCCGGAAGGTGATCGTTTTTTATTCATTGTTTTGCCGATCGGCGCAGGCCCTCGCACCCCCCCTTCTCCGCCCCCCCATTGAGCAGATCTTGGCTGTTTCTGGCGCCTGTTTCAGGCAGGTGGAGTCTCCCCCATAAGGGGCGCCTTGTTGCAAACGGTCGCGCTGAGCAGAGGTCTGGAGCCAGACTCCCTCCCCCTCCCCCCCCTTCCGCCCAATGCCGAAACGCCGAATAATCATGGCGCCAACATCGCAGAGCGGATTTCGTTCGGAAGCGATAGTATGGGCCCGGAGTGTTCTGGAGAATTTCGTTCCGGACTTCGAGGTGAATTTCGTGTTTTTTTTGGGGGGCCAGGAACGAGGACTAAAAAAAATCCACGCGAAATTTACTTTGTTTTTCACTCGCCGTTGCGGGGTCTTGCATTGACAGAAATCCACGCAAAAATCCGCTGCAGCACCTCTGCAAGGTCGGTGCAATGACGAATAAGAAAACGTTCACAAGTTTATGTCCGTGTGCTTCTTTCTTTTGTGTTCGGCCTCCAGAGGCTGGTTTCGGCCCCAGTACCAATTATACACCAACACCGATCCTGGCCAGGATCACCCTGGGCCCAGGATCGGTGTATACGCTCTCTTGCCTGGGGCAGGAAGGCATATACACCGATCCTGGGCCCAGGATTGGCCTGGCCAAGATCGGTGTAGGTGTATAGTCGGCGCCCTCCTATCCAGAGGCTGGTTTCGGCCCCAGGCCTGTCAGCAAAAAAACGCTTCAGGACGAGAGAAGCCCCGGGCCCCCTCAGGAGGCCCCAAGGAGGCCCCACGGAGGCCTGTCGAGGGGCCCCAGAACCCCCCCAGGAGACCCAGCAAGATGGCCCAATCCTCCTCCTCCTCCTCTCCTAATTACCCCTCCTCCTCCTCCTCCTCCTCCTCCTCCTCCTCCTCCTCCTCCTCCTCCTCCTCCTCCTCCAAGAGGCCTCCAAGCTGCATCCGAGAGGCTTCAAGACGGGCCCCGAGAGGCCCCCGAGAGGTCCCCGAGAGGCCGGTCCCAGCGAGAGGGTCGATGGGGTCCGGGGCTCCAGGGCTCGAAGAGCAGTGGGTCGTCGGAGGTCCGCGGGCCTCGCGTCGCGCAGGGTTCCCCGCAGATCCGGCGGCCTTCGGAAGCGAGCACGATGTTTTTTCTCCTCGCCCAGGCGTCCTCGCCTCAGGTTTAAGTCGGGCCTGTCCCTCTACAGGTGGAATATTCAAAAATAGTCAAAAAATAGTCAGGTGACGATTTGTTTGACTATTTTTGAGCATTTTGAGGGTATTTTTCTAAACACTATTTTCTATTTGTCGTCCAAAATCCGCCTGTAGGGGGACATGCCCGACCTGACCTTAGGTAGGGCCCCGGGGTCCTTCACAGATCGATGCATCCCAGAAAACGCTTCAGAAAGACGTGGTCCAGGGCTCCGGGCGTGATTTCTCACGATGCTGCGCCCTTTTCGCGTCGTCGGGTCTCATGGGGAGGGAGGGAAGGAGGGAGGAGGTGGGAGGAGGGGGAGGACTGTACAGTCAAGCTGCATAGCAAGGATGAGCGACCTTCCGAGGTTACCCTTGCATCCTTCCCCTTCGACCCATCCCTGGCCGCTTTCGCTGGCCGCGCCCCGCCCGCAAAGTGTCGACATGACCTTCCAGGGCCCTTGCATCCCTACCGTGCGTCTTTATTCTACGGGTTGACTATAATTCTGAGGAGCAAGAAGTCTTGACTCGGAGAAGAAGTGACATGAACATAAGCTTTGGGAGCCTCGCGCGGCTTTCCTGGATCTGCGCTGGCCCCCCCTGGCGGCGCCTCTGGCGCCGTCCTTGGCGCGCTCCGCGCGCCAGGGAGGGGGTCCAGCGCCGATCCTAAAACTCCACGCGGATCTCCGACAGTTTATGCTCACGCAGTTTTTCTTCCTCCAGTGCTAGTATTGAGTCGGGCTTGTCCCTCTACAGGGGGAATGTTCAAAAATAGTCAAAAAATAACCTGGGGACGATTTTTTGAATTCCTTTGAATATTTTCGAATATTTTTGAGCATTTCTGGGGTATGTTTTTTTGGGGGGGTCGTCCAAATCCGCTTGTATTTAGGGAGACACGCCCGACCTAATTCTAGTGAGGCTTTTCACGATTCCGTAGTTTTCCTGGTCCACGTTCCACGAGGCTCCCTGGACGAGGGCCGCCAGAGACTCTGGGACTCCTTGCACGCATCCCGAGACCGTCGCACCAGGATGGCATTCCTGTATCCCACTACTAAGTCGGGCCTGTCCCTCTACAGGAGGAATATCCAAAAGTAGTCAAAAAATAATATGGGGACGATTTTCCAAGTGTTTTGTTTTGTGTCAATGTTTGAATTTCCCACATCCTGAGTGGGGTTCTTGTTTTCCCAGAACATCCTCTCCTCCTCCTCCTCCTCCTCCTCCTCTTCCTCCCGCTTCCTCCACCACCCCATACCGTATCATACCATACCAATACCATGCCACTCCATTCCATACCTTACCATACCATACCATGCATCCACCATCCCATACCATACCATGCCTCTCCACACCATACCTTACCATACCATACCACGGAACGCCGTATCATACCATGCCATGCCATACCATACAATACAATGCCATGTCATACCATGCCATGCCATATCATACAGTACAATGCCATATCATACCATACCATACCATGCCATGCTATACCACGTCACACCAACCATACCAATCCTTACCACACCATGCACACCACCAACTAATACCAATCCACACCATACCACCATACCAGACCATACCATCACACCATGTTATTTATCAGGTTTCGTGGCCTTGCCACCCCTCCAGGGAGGCCCGGCCTGAGCGAGCAGGGCATTCGCACACCATGTTATTTATCAGGTGTCGTGCCCCTCACACCCCTCCAGGGAGGCCTGGCCTGAGCGAGCAGGGTATTCGCACACCATGTTATTTATTAGGTTTCGTGCCCCTCCCACCCCTCCAGGGAGGCCCGGCCTGAGCGAGCAGGGTATTCCCACACCATGTTATTTATCAGGTTTCGTGCCCCTCCCACCCCTCCAGGGAGGCCTGGCCTGAGCGAGCAGGGTATTCGCACACCATGTTATTTATCAGGTTTCGTGCCCCTCCCACCCCTCCAGGGAGGCCCCGCCTGAGCGAGCAGGGTATTCGCACACCATGTTATTTATCAGGTTTCGTGCCCCTCCCACCCCTCCAGGGAGGCCCGCCTGAGCAGGGTATTCGCACACCATGTTTATTTATCAGGTTTCGTGCCTCTCCCACCCCCCCAGGGAGGCCCGGCCTGAGTGAGCAGGGTATTACACCATGTTATTTAGGGAGGCCCCGCCTGAGCGAGCAGGGTTTCGTGCAGGTTTCGTGCCCCTCCCACCCCTCCAGGGAGGCCCCGCCTGAGCGAGCAGGGTATTCGCACACCATGTTATTTATCAGGTTTCGTGCCCCTCCCACCCCTCCAGGGAGGCCCCGCCTGAGCAGCAGGGTATTCGCACACCATGTTATTTATCAGGTTTCGTGCCCCTCCCACCCCTCCAGGGAGGCCCCGCCTGAGCGAGCAGGGTATTCGCACACCATGTTATTTATCAGGTTTCGTGCCCCTCCCACCCCTCCAGGGAGGCCCCACCTGAGCGAGCAGGGCATTCGCACACCATGTTATTTATCAGGTTCGTGCCCCTCCCACCCCTCCAGGGAGGCCCCGCCTGAGCGAGCAGGGTATTCGCACACCATGTTATTTATCAGGTTTCGTGCCCCTCCCACCCCTCCAGGGAGGCCCCGCCTGAGCGAGCAGGGTATTCGCACACCATGTTATTCATCAGGTTTCGTGCCCCTCCCACCCCTCCAGGGAGGCCCCGCCTGAGCGAGCAGGGTATTCGCACACCATGTTATTTATCAGGTTTCGTGCCCCTCCCACCCCTCCAGGGAGGCCTGGCCTGAGCGAGCAGGGTATTCGCCACACCATGTTATTATCAGGTTTCGTGCCTCCCACCCTCCAGGGAGCCTGGCCTGAGCCTGAGCGAGCAGGGTATTCGCACACCATGTTATTTATCAGGTTTCGTGCCCCTCCCACCCCTCCAGGGAGGCCCCGCCTGAGCGAGCAGGGTATTTGCACACATGTTATTTATCAGGTTTCGTGCCCCTCCCACCCCTCCAGGGAGGCCCCGCCTGAGCGAGCAGGGTATTCGCACACCATGTTATTTATTAGGTTTCGTGCCCCTCCCACCCCTCCAGGGAGGGCCGGCCTGAGTGAGCAGGGTATTCGCACACCATGTTATTTATCAGGTTTCGTGCCCCTCCCACCCCTCCAGGGAGGCCCCGCCTGAGCGAGCAGGAGGATGATGCTGAGCACTGTGATAACCATATTGCTTCTAATGCCTTTCCCTCCTGGGGGTTATCTTGAGCCATGTGAGCTCCGCGGACGGCTCACGGGAGGCCCGTCCGACCTCCAGGGAAGGACTTCCTCTTATGAGGCACGATGGCAGTTCACAGCTCGACTTCTGTGGACCGCGTCCTACACATCAATCATCCTTCCGTGCTGTTTCCCCTCCTCGCCTTCGTCGGCCTTTCCATAAACATATCTACACATGATTGGCTTTCATGTTTGATACTGCTTGTATGCCCTCGTGATCACGCTAACCCCGTAACATCTATATGTGGGGAACTCCGTTAGCATAATCTTTTTTTGAGTATCTTTCCTTTTTCGTCGAAAATTGGCCTGTAGGGGGACATGCCCGACCTAGTCCTACTGAGCGATCGATCTGGCTCGAGAGATGCCGCGGAAAGATAGGGTAAGTACGCCGGGTCGCTCGAGCTGCCGTGCTCCGGGTCCTTGTCCTCCCACGGCCGCAGCAGGCGGAAGGTCGGCGAGGCACCGTCCCTCAGATCCGGGCGTCGTGAAACGACTGTCCCGGCGAAGGGCCCAACCATCTGCAGACGTGAGTACCGCAGGGCAGGTGGGGCGAAGGAGGGGGATCTCCATGCGGGGCAACGAGACGCGTGAGGGGTGCGCCGAAATAGTCTCGGGGACTGCATCCGTGGGAAAAACACACAAAAACATACAACAAACACACACCTGTGGGAAAACACAAAAACACACGGTGTTTTTTCTTTTTTTGTGTTTTTTTTGTATGTGTGCGTGTGTGTGTTTTCCAAGTGTTTTTTTTTTGTGTGTGTGTGTGTGTGTGTTGTGTGTGTGTGTGTGGGTGTTTTTTGGTGTGTGTTTTTCCCACAGATCTCCATGCGGGGCAGCGAAGCGCGTGAGGGGTGCGCCGAAATAGTCTCGGAGACTGCATCCGCCCCACCCGCTCGAGGCTTCGGTGGAGCTCCCTATGTGTCCATGGAGCGTTCGAGGGATGTGCCAACATGGGTTGGGGGACGGTGGGGCCGCGAAACGTGCGAGGGGTTTGTGCCGAAATGGGCTGGGGAACCGCATGTGCTCCCCCCCCCCTCCTCCTGGGGGCTTCGGTGGAGCTCCCTGTGGGGCCACGAAG
This sequence comes from Prorocentrum cordatum, assembly GCA_963575745.1. Classification (NCBI taxonomy): domain Eukaryota; class Dinophyceae; order Prorocentrales; family Prorocentraceae; genus Prorocentrum; species Prorocentrum cordatum. The sequence goes on from CAUYUJ010014691.1 coordinate 260,017, forward strand.
CGTGTGAGGGGTGCGGTGGAGCTCCCTGCGGGGCCACGAAAACGTTTGATGGGGTGCGTGCCGAAATGGGCTCGGGAACGCATGTGCTCCCCCCCCTGGGGCTTCGGTGGAGCTCCCTGTGGGGCCACGAAGCGTGTGAGAGGTGCGGTGGAGCTCCCTGCGGGGCCACGAAGCCTGTGAGGGGTTTGTGCCGACATGTGCTTGACGCATGTGCTCCATCCCCCTGGGGGCTTCGGTGGAGCTCCCTATGGGGCCACGAAGCGTTTGAGGGTGCGGTGGAGCTCCCTACGGTGCCACGAAACGCGTGAGGGGTGACGACGACGACGACGAGGACGACGACGACGACGAATTCGAGCATGACGACGACGACGACGACGACGACGACGACGACGACGACGACGACGACGACGACGACGACGACGACGACGACGACGACGACGACGACGACGACGACGACGACGACGACGACGACGACGACGACGACGACTTCGAGCAATACGACGACGACGACGACGAGCATGACGACGACGACGACACCGACGACGACGACGACTTCGAGCATGACGACGACGACGACGACGACGACGACACCGACGGCGGCGGCGGTGGATTTGTCGTCGGTCGTATGCGTTCATGGGTGGATTGATCCGTGCGGTCGGGGTCCGATCGGCCAGGTCGACCCTGCAGAGTGCAGGGAGGACTCCGTGTTGGGTCTGCCGCGCCTCACATCTTCTTCTCGGAGGCGAGCCCGGAGGGGAAGTGACAGGGGGCGGGCCTTCTCAGAAGGCTCGGAAGTCCCCCGGCCTTCTGAGAAATTTCTTCGGCCATCCCCGAAGACGCAGCAAACCTCTCAGAAGGCCCGAGGGCTTCTCAGAAGTCCCGCCGCCTTCTGAGATGGCCTTCTCCTTCTCACTTCCCCCCCGCGCTCGCCGCCGATCTTCGTACCTAATATGTGCTGCCCTCGAGAGAGATCCGCCCAGGCATCATCCGATGTGTGTTCTGTTCCGATCCGAGGCTTCCAAGGGATCTCATACTGCTCCAATATTTGCCCCAATCGTTGCAACATCCCATCATTATTACTACTATTATTGTTATTATTATTGGTATTATCACTATTGTTGTTATTCTTATTATTAGTATTATCATTATTATTAGTACTATTATGATTATTATTATTCTTATTGTCTTAAACCGGACACGTCCCTCTACAGGAGGAATCTCCCCAAATAGTGAAACAATAGTTTTGGGACGATCTGTTGGGTATTTTTGGCCGCTGGTGTTTGTTTTGCGTAGTTTTCATTTTCCCTTCAAAATCCGCCTGTAGGAGGACATGCTCGACGTAAGGATAGTCTCCAATCGCAAGCAAAACAATGACATGCTTTTGAACTTCCCAGATTTTTCAGATCTCCAGTTGTTCCAGGCGCACTCCAGAAAACGAGGGCCGCTAGATACTCCGAAGCTCCTGGAGCGTATTCTGAGCCAATCGTACCATGGCATCAGTCTTGCCCTACCAGGATTAAGTCGGGCCTGTTCCTCCTACAGGAGGAATTGTGAAGAATAGCAAAAAAATAGCACAGGAACGATTTTTCGATTTGTTTGGACTATTTTGGAGTATTTATGGAGTTTTTTTTCCCTCCTACAT
>CAUYUJ010014691.1:264158-297404 GCA_963575745.1 Prorocentrum cordatum
AGGATCGAGGATCGAGGATCGAGGATCGAGGGGGGGGGGGGAGTCGAGGATCGAGGATCGAGGATCGAGGATCGAGGCTTCTGGGCGCAGCTTGTGGCTGGCCTGCCCCAGGCCGCCAGACCTGCGACGGCCTCGGCAGGTTCGGGTCTTCGGGGGCCGCGCGCGTCTCGGTTGGGGACGGACTTTTCGTCCTCCCTCCTCCCTCCTCTCTCCCTCCTCCCTCCTCCCTCCTTCCTCCTCCCTCCTCCCTCCTCCCTCCTCCCTCCTCCCTGCTCCCTCCTCCCTCCTCCCTCCTCCCTCCTCCCTCCTTGACAGTTCCAGTGTCCGAAACTGGCCAGACACCACACATCCGGAAAAGCCTTCGGCTCTATGTGTTCGAGCTTCTGGAGGTCTGGGGATGCCTCCCGAGGGATCCCAGGATCTCCCAAGACCTCTTGGGGCTCACGCGCACCCGCGTCGCCTCTCATGCATGGGCGTGTGATTCGGGCTCGAAGGTGCAAGGAGCACCAGGATGAAGGCCAGGGGGGACATACAGTATCTTGATTGCAGCGTCCAGGGGGAGGGGGGAGGGAGGCACCCGTGCGAGCGAAAAACCGACTCGGGTGAGCTGGCCCGAAGGGCCGAAGGCGTTTCGAAGTACATCACGGCTGAAGCCGACGCCAAAGCTGAAGCGCACAGAAAAGGAGAGGGCCCACCCTGCAGGCTCGCTTGCTCGTCTTTCCTGAGCATAGGCCCCCCCCCCTCCCCCGGAGCAGCTGCCCTTGAGCCCACCGCCAGAATATGTCCATAGCCGCTGCCGCGGGGTGGTGGCCTGGGATCTCCAGGAGTGGTGGATCTGGACATCTGCGCGCCCGCGTGGGCGGGCAGATATATCCACATCTGCTGCTTCCCGAGACCCCGGGCGCGATCCCGCGGCAGTGGATGTGGGCATACTCCGGCGGCGCACTGGGCACCGCCGGGGGAAAGGAGACGACGGGTGCCCCCCGCCCCCCCCCGCCCCCCGAGGTTCGCCGCCCCGAGCGGCGAGTATCCCTGCGCGGCAGTCGAGAGCGGGCGCCTCGCTTGGATCGTTGTGGGACGGACCCCTGTGCGTGCGTGCGTGCGTGCGTGCGTGCGTGCGTGTGTGTGTGCGTGCGTGTGTGTGTGTGTGTGTGTGTGTGTGTATGTGTGTGCGTATGTATATATATATATACTATATATATAGATATGTGCAGTTGCCGCGTCGTGTCGGTGATCCAGTGGCCGCCAATTCGCACCAGGCTGCTCGCGCTTCACTTTACTTCGAGTTGAGTCGCTTTCCCGCTTTCTGGCCGCTGCGCGTTTCGCCGGGATTTGCAGCCCCTCCTTCGCACCACCTGTCGCTGCATTGACAGTGTGCGCGCTTTGTACATTGTGCTTTCGACGAAGTTCGATCGCGATTCGCACTTCCATTTGCTGCTCGCGCCTGAGGACCCTCTGCGCCGCCGACTTTAAAAGTGTGTGTGTGTGTGTATGTGTGTGCAGCTGCCGCTTCTTCCCTCCTGATCAGGAGATGCTACACGTACTCCAAGGCATGCGCAGCGAAGGATGGCGAAGAGAAAACGACCTGGGGGGCTTGTCCATGCAGCGGCGCCCTGAGCGATGCTAGATCGATTGGGTCCCAGGCCTGCTCGCGGGCGTCGTCGTCGTAATTTTAAGTCGGGTCTGTCGTTTTACAGGAGGAACTTCAAAAATAGTTGAAAAATCGTCAGGGGACGATTTTTTGATTACTTTTTCGATTCTGTTTGAGTGCTTGTTGAGAATCTTTCATGTTTCGTCCGAAATCAGCCTGTAGGGGGACACGCCCGACCGCATCGTAATTTCAACCTTTGACCGTCCTCACCAGTTGTTCCCGGCGGCAGAGAATGTTGTTCTTTTTTCATCGCTTCACGTTTTTGTTAATACATTTCACCGCCGCCAACCTGCATTACACCAGAGCGGACGTGACAACGACGACGACGACTTCTCTTTCGCCCCCCCCGACGACGACGATCGACGACGACGACGACCGACGACGACGACAACAACGACGATCGACGATCAACGATGACGACGATCGACGACGACGACGACCGCGACGACGACGACGACGACGACGCTGTCGCCGACAACGCAGACGACGACGACGACGACGACGACGACGACGACGACGACGACGACGACGACGACGACGACGACGACGACGACGACGACGACGACGACGACGACGACGACGACGACGACGACGACGACGACGACGACGACGACGACGACGACGACGACGACGACGACGACGACGACGACGACGACTTCTCTCACTCTACTGTTGCCTAGACCCCATACGTGCGACGCTTTGTTTTTTCAGCACGCTGTCCCAGGAAGTCCGGATCCTCTCCCCAGGGCCAGGTTTTCATCCCGAGTCGTTTTTTTTCGGCCTCGAGGCGATTGCCAGAAACTGCCCGTCCTGGGTCTTCACGACGAGAGGAGGGGCACCGGCAGAGTCAGGAGCGGACCAAGAGGCAAGCGTGCGTGGACTTCCGTGGGTCTGTGGGCATGCCCTGCGCGAGCGTCCGTGACACGAGGCCGGGCGCGCACGTTCTCGGTGGGCTCTCCAAGCAGAGGGGGTCGTGGCTGTTGTGGTCGGGAGGGGCGCAGGAGGCAGGACAGGCAGGATGCGAAGAGGCAGGGCCAGAGGAAGCACCGGGAGGAGCCCTCCCACCTCGCCCGAGCGCCGTCGCCGACAACGACGACGACGACGGCGCCCGCAGCGCTGCCGCCGCCGCGGCCTCCCCTGGTGGCCCCTGCGCCCCCGCCGCGGCGCTCCCGCGGCAGCCGGAAGACCGCGAGGCGCCCGGCGGCCTTCCCGGCGGCCTTGTCGGCGGCCCACCGGCGGCCCGTGGGCGGGCGTCTCGTCGTCGTCGTCGTCGTCGTCGTCGTCGTCGTCGTCGTCGTCGTCGTCGTCGTCGCCGTCGTCGCGTCGTCGTCGTCGTCGTCGTCGTCGTCGTCGTCGTCGTCGTCGTCGTCGTCGTCGTCGTCGTCGTCGTCGTCGTCGTCGTCGCCGCCGCCGCCGCAGCCGCCGCCGCCGCCGCCGCCGCTGCCGCCCATCGCTGCCGCCGCCGCCGCCGTCCTCGAAGCGTCTCGACCGCCTTCGTTTCGGAGGGGGACAAGCTCGACTTAAGTTTCGACCCCGGGAGGAGTCCTGGGTTCGATTCTGGGCGGATATGCTCTCGCCCCCCCCGCCTCACAGACTTTCTTCGGCGGCGAGCGAGGGGGGGGAAACGAGAAGGAGAAGGCGCCTTCTCAGAAGGCGGCGGGACCTGAGAATCAGCGAGCGAAGAACGGTATAAAATAAACTTTTTCGCTGTCGGGGGCGCCTGTCCTTGGGCGGCTGGAAAGTCTATCAAGTAGCAGAAGCAATAGTCTGGGGACGATGTCTCGATCGTTTTTTTTTTTTTTTTTTTTTTTTTTTTTTTTTTTTTTTTTTTTTTTTTTTTTTTTTTTTTTTTTTTTTTTTTTTTTTTTTTTTTTTTTTTGATTTTTGAGCATTCATGAGCACTTCGTTCTGTTGTAAAAAGATCCTCCCCAAATCCGCCTGCAGGAGGACATTCAGGAGGGAAACAAACACACAGACACAATTATTCGTCGATTCCCAGAAAATATGGGAAAATATTGGAAGTGGGGGGGAAGACAAAAACCCAGAAAATATTGGAAAATATGGGGAATTATTTCATTTGTGTGCATTTATTTGTGTGTCCTTGGGCCCCTTTAGACATGCCCGACCGAAGGCCCGCGGGGCGGCCCGACGAGGGCCTCGCTTCGGGGGCGGGGAGCGGGTCCCCGTCGACAGACTCGCGGCCCCCCCTCTCTCGGCCGCGGCCCCGCGCGTGCGGGGCGGCTCTGCGCGGGTGCTCCGCGCGGAACGTGATTACCGAAGGGATCGCGTGTATGTATGTATGTATGTATGTATGTATGTATGTATGTATGTATGTATGTATATATATATATATCCATAACATGTATACATAAAAATATATAATTTGTTTTCTGTTCCTCTATATCATTGCTTTGCTTTGTGTTCCTCTCCCTCTCTCTATAACTCTCTCCGTGTCTCTTTTTTGGTTCCTCTCTCTCTCTCTCTCTCTCTTTATGCATATATATATATATATATTTCTCTCTCTCTCTCTCGATATATATATATATATATATATATCGATCTATCTCTCTCTACCTATATATATATACACGTACACATGGGCCGGGCATCGATGTCCAGACTGCGAGGGCTGGGTGGCAGCGGGAAGGGGCGTCGCGCACCACGGGAATGGCGCGAGGGGTGGCCCGCTGAGGAGGCGGGGTGCCTCTTAGCAGGCAGGGGCCCTCTCAGAAGATCCCAGAGGCTTTTTTTGGGTTGTGTTGTAAGAAGGCTTGGCAGGTCCAGGAGGGAAGATATTCCAACTTTCGCAGCAAAAGGGAGGGGATCACAACCCTCCCAGACGAGCCACGAAGGGGCGGCCTTTTGCCCAGGCCCCCCAGAAGCCTCCAAGACAGCTCGAATCAGAGACCCCCCGCTTCTTGCGGGATGGAGAGTAGACGCAGGCACAAACAGAAACCTGTGCCCAGGGACATCTGGAAAATACGGGAAGTGGCGGGGAGCACGGACCTCCAGAAAGTGTGGAAACATGTCGGGGATGCCTCTACTACTCGTCTACTCGTCGACTCGTGTGTCCTTGGGTCCTGTTGCTTCTGCACCGGGTTCATGGAAAAGGCGCGCCTTTGCAAGGACGTCGACTTCGGCACCGCCTGATCCCGAGGCTTTGCCTCCTCCCGGCCTCGTTCTGAGGCTGCGCCCCCCCTTTCATCCCCCATCCCTGGTTGATTCAAGCTTCGCGCGGCCCGCTTAGCTTCGACCGGAAGGGTTGCGCTCTCGACCCGCGAATCCAAAAAAAAGTGTCCTTGGGTCCCCCTTTGCAGTTTCCTGGAGGTTGCCCTTCGAGACGCCCACTGCCTTCCGAGAGGCCCCAGAGCCCCTATCCTCGAGGACCCGTTTCCTTCACGCTGTGCGGGGAGGGACCCTCCCTCCTCCTCCTCCTCCCTCCTCCTCCTCCTCCTCCTCCTCCTCCTCCTCCTCCTCCTCCTCCTCCTCCTCCTCCTCCTCCTCCTCCTCCTCCCCCTCTGCTCCTCCTCCCCCTCTTCCTCCTCCTCCTCCTCCTCCTCCTCCTCGCGGCGACAGGGGATCTGAAACCTGTGAGGTCCTATGGGCGGGCTCGTCCCGAAGTCTTCGGCTGCAGGGGCTGATACTGGCGCTTTGCGTGTGTATGTGCAGTGGAGGCCCATGCCAAGAAACACCCTGCTTGTCTCCAGGGTGCATTGTGTTTCTTGGGGTTCGATGGTCTTGCGATGGCAAGCATGGCGTTCCCACGCCAAAAATGAATGTACGTCCTGGGGTATCAGGGTTGGGTTTCTTGTGGAATGTTTCTTGTGAACCAGCCTCCACTGTATGAGAAACGACGGCATCAACATAAACTTTCGGAGGTCCGCGCGGATCTCTCGGATCGGCGCTGGACGCCCCTCCCTGGCGCGCTGGAGGCGCTGCCAGGGGGTCCAGCTCCGACCCAGAAGATCCGCGTGACGCTCCGAAAGTTTATGCTTTGATGGGGTTTTGTGTTTTGTTGTTTCTAAACATCGGCGGCGAGCGAGGGGGCGAAGCGAGAAGGGGAAGGCCTTCTCAGAATGCTCGGAAGTTCCCCAGCCTCCTTAGAACTTTTCGAGGCATGCTCCGAAGACAGAAACAACTTCTCAGAAGGTGAGGGGGCTTTGAGAAGTCTCGCCGCCTTCTGAGGAGGCTTTCTTCTTCTCACTCCCCCCCCTCGCTCGACGCCCCCCCAACAAACATTCAGACGCGCAACCAGAAGGTTCTTTCGTTCGCTCGCAGCCCAACTGCGCCTCCTCCGATGGTGCTCGGGCGCCGCCTGCGCGCGCCCACGCGGTCCTCGTTGCCGCCCGCCGCCGCCGCCTGTCGTCCTCGTCGTCGTCGTCGTCGTCGTCGTCGTCGTCGTCGTCGTCGTCGTCGTCGTCGTCGTCGTCGTCTTTGTCGCCGTCGTGGTCGTCGTCTTGGTTGTCGTCGCGGTTGTCGTCGTGGTCGTCGTGGTCGTGGTCGTGGTCGTGGTGGTCGTGGTCGTCGTGGTCGGGGTCCTCGTGGTCGCCGTGGTCGTCGTTGCTGTCGACGTCGTCGTCGCCTCGAGGCCGGCTGGGCGAACTGCACCCGCTTCGACGAGGCGAAGCACCACCTGAACATCTCGATGTGCGGGTGGCCCGCGGGGCCTCCCACACCGAGGGGGGAGGAGAGAAAGAGGCAGGGGAGGAGAAGGAGGAGGAGGAGGAGGAGGAGGAGGAGGAGGAGGAGGACTTCTCATCATCCTCTTGCTTCTGTCTCTTTCTTTCTTTCTTTCTTTCTCTCTCTCTCTCTTTTTTTTTTGTTTTCTCTCTCTCTCTCTCCCTTTCTTTTCTCGCTTGCTACCTTACTTATCAATGCTCTCTCTCTCTCTCTCCTTTTGTATTCTCCTATTCGTCCTCATCCTTCGAGCTTGTCGTCGAGCTATGCGTCGTAGGCATGAGGATGGGCTGCTGCCATGTCTGACCTAATCCACGAGTGGCCCGAGCAGCGTCCATCACTCACGGCACACCCGCCTCATCCTCACCGCATCGCAAGTGTCACAAAGGGAGGTCTTCTGCTCCCGCTCCACTCTGGGGTCCCCTTCGATCCGATCCATCGGGTTCGATATCGATTGCGGCTGGCTCGATCCGATCCGATTTCGATATTCTGGCGAGCTGATGCGGCTCGATGCTCGCATGGCGATGTTGTGCATCCTGGCGCGGCCGATTCGACTCGGCTTCGACTCCGTGCCGATGCAGGCCGATCCGACGCACGTTCCGATCCGGTCCGACCTTCCGATTCGATGCCGACTGATCCTGCACTCCTCCTGCCTCCTCTCCCTCCCCTCTTCGCCCTGTCGCTCCCTCGATCCAACGACCTCGACCCTCCCTCCTCCTCCTCCTCCCCTTCGTCCTCCCCTCTTCGCCCTGTCGCTCCCTCGATCCAACGACCTCGACCCTCCCTCCTCCTCTTCCTCCCCTTCGTCCTCCCCTCTTCGCCCTGTCACTCCCTCGACCCAACGACCTCGACCCTCCCTCCTCCTCCTCCTCCCCTTCGTCCTCCCCTCTTCGCCCTGTTACTCCCTCGATCCAACGACCTCGACCCTCCCTCCTCCTCCTCCTCCTCCTCCTCCCCTTCGTCCTCCCCTCTTCGCCCTGTCACTCCCTCGATCCAACGACCTCGACCCTCCCTCCTCCTCCCCGTCGTCCTCCCAGACTCGGCCGTCGCACCCTCCCCGCGAGCAGTTTTCTTGTTCGGAGTGGAAGTGCGAGTCAGCGTTGGCCTCGATCGGTGTGTTCCTAGCAAAATCTGTGTGGTGGTATCTATGTGGAGCAATTGATTTTAACAAACGAGTTGACACATCCCGCGCTCTTGCAACCATCCCACCCACCCACACGCAACTTGGTTTGCAAAACCCACGACGACGATGACGACGCCGACGACGACGACGACGACAACGACAACACCGACGACGACGACGACGTCAACGACGCCGACGACAACGACGACGACGACGACGACGACGACGACGGCGGCGACGACGCCGACGTCGGCGACGACGAAGACGACGACGACGAGACGCCGACGACGACGACGAAGACGACGACGACGTCGCCAACGTAGACGACGACGAGGGAGGAGGGAGGACGACGATGGCGACAACGACGCCAACGATGACAACGACGAGGGAGGAGGGAGGACGGCGACGACGCGAACGACGAAGTAGGAGGAAGGACGGCGACGCCGACGACGACAACGACGAGGGAGGAGGGAAGACGACGACGACGACAACGACGAGGACGACGACGACGATGGCGCGATAGGAGGGACGACGACGAGACGCCGACGACAGACGACGACAACGACGAGGGAGGAGGAGGAAGGACGACCACGGCGACAACGACGACGGAAACGACCACGACGCCAAAGAGGATGACGACGACGAACACGAGGAAAGACAGAGGACGACGTAGGCGACGACGACGACGACGCGGGAGGAGGGAGGACGGCGACGACGACGACGCAAGAGCGTGCGTGCACGCTTTTGTTGAAAATCCGTGTTGCGAAAGCTTGGGTTTGTGTAGGTTTCTTGGACACACGATTTTGTAATCTTTCCGAAACCGATGGGTTTTGAAGGTTTTCGGCGTACGCGCGCGACGACGCGCGCGTCTGCACTTCGCCCCGTTTTTCGCAGAGGATTCTCGCCACGGCACACGCGCAAGGGCGTTCGACAGATTTCGACATGCGCGCGCTCGAAGCCCGTTTGGTAGCATTTTATGGCAATCTTGAAAAAACTTGTGGTTTTCGATTTCGCAAGAGCTCGCGCGGAAGCTTCTTTAGCAAATCATTGTTGCGATTTTTTTTTCTTTTTTTGGAAACTCGATTGCGAAATCCTTCCGACACCGAGAGTTTTTGAAGGATTTCGGCATGCGCGCGACGACGCGCGCATGTGCACTTCGTCGAGTTTTTTGCAAGGGATTTGTAAAAAGTGCTATGTTAGAACAAAACATGTCACCGCATAGTGTTTTTTTACAGGGGAACCTCAGGGGGGGATACCGGTTGGCATGTGACATTGTGATTTCATATTTAGGATGGACATGTGGTCATAATCATATACGATTTACATATCCGAAAGGGGGAGTGATAACGCCCGGGGGGGGGGGTAGATCCTATTCTGTTTTTAGAAAGGAGAATCAATGCGGTACAATCTGTGTGGCAAACGTCCCACGCACCCACCCGCAACTTGGTTTGCAACCCCCATGCGGCGGCGACTGCGATGAGTGCTTGGCGCTGTCTGGTGCATCTCTGCAGCCGCGCCAGCCCGCGCATGCACGCGCGCGCAGCGGCCAGCTAGTTTGGCGCGACCGGCGCGGCCGCGGTGGCGCTGACCGCTGGGCACATCCCAGCGGGCGCTTGAGTGCGAGTCGGCGAACTGGGCGGGCGCGGTATCATGGCAACGTCGACAACGGTAGACACGATGATGATAGTAGCGATACTGGTGGCGATGCTGACAGCGACGGCGGTACGGCCAGTGACGGCGCCGATGCTGATCACGCCGACGACGATGACGGCGTCCTCGCGTCGGTGGTGAAGGTTTTGGGAGGGGGTCGACATGCGCGCGCGGCCGACGCACGAGAGTGGCCGCATGGTATCTTTTGACACGGATCGTGCCCCCCAAGCGCGCGCAAGGGCGTTCGAATGATTTTGGCATGCGGCGCGAGAGGCCCGTGTGGCAAATTCAACTACAAGGTTGAACCGATGCTTTTCATAAGAATTCGCAAGAGCGCGAGCGAAGTTTTTTGTTTTTTTTTTTTTTTGTTTTTTGTTTTTGACAGCTGGCGTTGCGAAGCCATGTGTTCTTTTGTATGGTTTCGGGACACTCGGTTTTGAACTCCTTACGGGACCAAGAGTTTTTGACAGATTTCGGAATGCGCGCGCTCGACGACGCGCGTGTGTGCAGTTCGTCCCCTTCTTTGTAAAAAAGGTTCTTGCGCCAGCACGCGCGCAAGGGCGTTCCAATGATTTCGGCATGCGGCGCGAGAGGCCTGCTAGGTATCATTTTATGAACATGTTGAACAACCTTTTTTTTTCTTTCTCCTTTTTTCAAAAATCAAAAAAATCGCAATGTCGCCCGCCAGTTTTTTGAACATCCGTGTTGCGAAACCAATCGGTTTGTAGGCTTTTCGGGACACTCGATTTTGAATTCCTAACGAAACCGGAGGTTTCTCAAGTGTTTTGGCATGCGCGCGCGACGACGCGCGCGTGTGCAATTTGTCAAATTTTTGTGTAAGGGGTTTTTGAAATGGGTGACTTCGGATACACGAGTGTGCGAGCATAGTGTTCTTGCAGAGGATGGCGGGGGGTGTCGATACCGGCCCTTGGGATGGTGCGAGGTCAAATTTAGGATGGAAGATGGGGCACAATCGTGTGTACATTGCAAAACGAAAAAGGTGTACCGTTAAGTCCGGCTTCGGGAGGATGGTGGATCCTATGTTCTAATTAAGGAGAATTTACTTGGTAAGAGCTGACGTATTCATCCATGTGTTGTGAGCTTTGTGGTATAAACTTCGTGGTGAAATCTATGTGGTAAGAACTAACGTGCTCATCGAGGGCAGTTGAAATATGGTGAGTCTGCCTGAAGGAACTATGATCTTACACTCCTATCTGCAATTGCGACGCAAGGCATTGCTAAGCACGGCATAGCAAAGGGAAGCAAGGCAAAACAATGCAAAGCAACGCAGCGCAAAACAATGCAACGCACAGCAATACAAAGCAGGACCAGGCAATGCAATGCATTGTTTTGCGATGCGAAGCAATGCAGAACAACGAAAAGCAACGCAAAACAATGCAACGCAAAGCAGCGCACCGCGACGGCGACGGCGAAGCAGCAGCGACGGGCGGCGACGGGGCGGCGACGGGGCGGCGACGGCCTGCACGGAGCCGCCAGACGGACGCAGAAGCCCTCTTCTGTAGACGAGAAGTGAGAAACCCTGAGTGTAAGCATTTTTTTAGGGAACAGCGGCATCGACATCAGTTTCCGAACGTCCATGTTTGTGCAATCGTTCTTCATCTAGACTGGCAGCATCCGTCGGGATACCTCGTGCACTCAGAATCCATAGTTCGAAAGGATGAGCAGTTTCCGTGCGGCTTTTCGGTCGTACGTTGCTCGAACGGACTCAGCTTGTGCGTCTTACGGTCCTACAACCCTACCGCGTATCAGTATTGCTGATTTTGACTGTACTCGTGAGGCTGCCTCTCGAGGTCGAGCCAGCAACGCTAGTTTTCGTACAAGACTTTGTGCTGCGCGCTCTCCAGTCAGGGCATTATTCTCTTGTCTTGTCTTCTGCCTTTCGTTTTTGCTGTTGTCGATTGTTTTTGCAATGCGGAGCCCCTGGATCTCTCGACAACTTCCCCGGAGACTGCTTGTTCGTTCCAGACAGTTTTTCCCAACCATCCTGTGGTGTTGGGTCCTCGTTTTGAAGAGAGCGCCCCGCGTCCCACCTCCTTCCTCCTTCCTCCTTCTCTCCTCCTCCTCCCTCTTCCCCCATCCTTGCCTTTGCTCTCCGCATGTCTCAGCTCACCCCCTCCTCCCATCATCATCAGCATCATCATCATCATCATCATCATCATCATCATCATCATCATCATCATCATCATCATCATAATCATCATCATCATCATCATCATCATCATCATCACCATCACCATCACCATCACCATCACCATCACCATCACCATCACCATCACCATCACCATCACCATCACCATCACCATCACCATCACCATCATCATCGGCATCGACATGGCTGATTCGTTTCGTGGCCCCATAGGGAGCTCCACCGAAGGCCCCAGTGGGGGGGGGCCACATGCGGCTCCCACGCCCAGGACAGCGTTTCGTGGCCCCATAGGGAGCTCCACCGAAGGCCCCAGTGGGGGGGGCCACATGCGGCTCCCACGCCCAGGACAGCGTTTCATGGCCCCCATAGGGGGCTCCACCGAAGACCCCAGTGGGGGGGGGGCACATGCGGCTCCCACGCCCAGGACAGCGTTTCATGGCCCCATAGAGAGCTCCACCGAACGCCCCAGTGGGGGGGGGGGGGGGCACATGCGGCTCCCACCGCCAGCATGGGGAGCTCCACCGCCCGTTTTTTCGTGGCCCCTCCACCGAAGGCCCCAGTGGGGGCCACATGCGTCCCCCACGCCCAGGACAGCGTTTCGTGGCCCCACAGGGAGCTCCACCGAAGGCCCCAGTGGGGGGGGCCACATGCGTCCCCCACGCCCAGGACAGCGTTTCGTGGCCCCACAGGGAGCTCCACCGAAGGCCCCAGTGGGGGGGGGCCACATGCGGCTCCCACGCCCAGGACAACGTTTCGTGGCCCCACAGGGAGCTCCACCGAAGGCCCCAGTGGGGGGGGCCACATGCGTCCCCCACGCCCAGGACAGCGTTTCGTGGCCCCATGGGAGCTCCACCGAAGGCCCCAGTGGGGGGGGGGCCACATGCGTCCCCACGCCCAGGACAGCGTTTGGCCCCATAGGGAGCTCCACCGAAGGCCCCAGTGGGGGGGGGGGGGGGGGGCACATGCGTCCTCCCGCCCAGGCGCGTTTCGTGGCCCCATAGGGAGCTCCACCGAAGGCCCCAGTGGGGGGGGGGGGGGGCACATGTGGCTCCCACGCCCAGGACAGCGTTTCATGGCCCCACAGGGAGCTCCACCGAAGGCCCCACTGGGGGGGCCACATGCGTCCCCCACGCCTAGGACAGCGTTTCGTGGCCCCACAGGGAGCTCCACCGAAGGCCCCAGTGGGGGGGGCCACATGCGTCCCCCGCGCCCAGGGCAGCGTTTCGTGGCCCCATCGGGAGCTCCACCGAAGGCCGCAGAGGGGGGTGCCGCATGCGTCCCCCACGCCCAGGACAGCGTTTCGTGGCCCCATAGGGAGCTCCACCGAAGGCCCCAGTGGGGGGGGGGCGCATGCGTCCCCCACGCCCAGGACAGCGTTTCGTGGCACCATAGGGTGCTCCACCGAAGGCCCCAACGGGGGGTGCCGCATGCGTCTCCCCCACCCAGGACAGCGTTTCGTAGCCCCATATGGAGCCCCACCGACGTCCCAGTGGCACAGTTCGCATGCGTCTCCCCCACGCAGGGCAACGTTTCTTGGCCCATAGAGAGTACCACCAAATGCGATACTCACAACGACGGTATTCACAACTGCAGATGGTTGGGTCCTTCGACAGGCTAATTTTTGACGGCCCCCGAGTCCGAACCCGGCTTCCAGACGCCGAGCACAAGGAACGCCGTGCCTCCTGCCCCTTTTTCCTCGACGCTCGGGGATGTTGTATCTTCGGCAGGCGGATCGAGGAGGAGGAAGGGCGGCAGGCCCGATGCAGGCCTGTATGTTTTGTATCTGTGTGTGTATGTTTTTGTCAGCTGTGCAATGGAGGCCTCTGGAGGCTTCCACTTGCGGTCTCAGCGGCGCTCCAGCAGTCCTCAAGCAAAAGTCGTCGTAGGAAAACTGTCAGAAACCAAACAAACCAATCAACTTAGGGGTTCGGCAGATTTTCTCGGAGTGGCCTCGGTTCATGAATAGTTTCCAACCATCCTGTGGTGCTGGGTCTTCGTTTTGAAGAGACGGTCCCCGCGTTCCCTTCCTCATCTCCTCCTCTTCCCCCTCCTCCTCTCCACCGCCCGCATGCGTCCCGCACATTTATTTCGACAAATCCCTCGCACGTTTCGTGGCCCCAGAGGGAGCTCCACCGAAGCCCCCAGTGGGACCGCCCGCATGCGTCCCCCACACGCAATTCAGCATTATCACCCTCCCAGTACAGCGATTCGTGGCCCCATAGGGAGCTCCACCGAAGCCCCCAGTGGGACCGCCCGCGTGAGTCTCCCACACCCAATTTGGCATTTTCACCCACCCAGCACAGCATTTCGTGGCCCAAAAGGGAGCCCTACCGAAGCCCCCAGTGGGACCGCCCGCGTGCGGCCCCCCACACCCAGCTTGGCATTGCCACCCACCCAGCGCAGCGTTTCGTGGCCCCATAGGGAGCCCCACCGAACCCCCCAGTGAGACCGCCCGCATGCGCCCCCACACCCAATTTGGCATTTTCACACACCCATTCATGGCCCCATAGGGAGCTCCACCGAACCCCCCAGTGCAACCGCCCGCATGCGCCCCCCCACGCCCAATTTGGCATTTTCATACTCCCAGTGCAGCGTTTCGTGGCCGAATAGGGAAGCCCCACCGAAGCCCCCAGTGGGACAGCCCGCATGCGTCCCCCACATCCAATTTGGCATTTTGATACTCTCAGTACAGCGCTTCGTGGCCCAATAGGGAGCCCCACCGAAGCCCCCAGTGGGACCGCCCGCGTGAGTCCCCCACACCTAATTTAATCGCTTCGCTCATTCCGCTGGCCCTGGAGCGCTATTTGGGGTCTCTTGGGGCCGTCTTAGGGGGCCTCTTGGGGGCTTCTTGGGAGCGTCTTGGGGCTCCCTGGCGGCGTCTTGGGTTCCCCTGGGGCCTCTTAGGGGCTCTTGGGGGCCCCTTGGGGTTGGAGGGGGGGTAGTCGATTGCAGCCACCCCCTCGGAGGCCACGATCCTCGTGAGGGGTGGCGAAAAATAGCTTCCCCCCTGGAGATCGCCCGGGACCCGGCTGGAGATCGGCCGGGGTACTTATCGTCCGGGGCCCCCAGGGGCCGCCCCGCGCGCGCGAATTAGAAATATTGTTAAGTAGTTACCGGAGATCTTAGCACGCCTCTGGCCCGTTGGGCCAGCGAATTGTCCCGCCCGCCGGACCCGACCCGCGCCGCCGCGGACGCGCTACCCATCCGTCACGGGCGCTCGCGCGCCACGCATGTGATGATGCACCACAACAGACTTGAATTGGAGGAAAACGCAGTGAAGGATCCAAGGGTGAGGGACGCGAGAAAAACTGAGTGTTGGGGATCTGGGCAGGGGGCATCTCGGAGAGCTCATGGATACTTCTGGGAGTCTCTTCTGGGAGCATTATGGAGCTTCTCAGGAGGAGTACTTGTGACCCTCTTGGGAGCCCTTGGAGGCTTCTGGGAAGCTTCTTGGGAGCTCTTGGAGGCCTCGTGGGGTCTTGGGAGCCCTTGGAAGCTTCGTGGGAGCTTCTTGGGAACTTTGGGAGGCCTCGTGGATGGCTCTGGGTGGGCCCTCTTGGTGGTCTCTTGGGGGGGTCTGCCTGGCCTCTTGGGGGCCTTCTGGGAGCTTCCTGGGGGTCTCTTGGGGGCCTCTTGGGGCTTTCTTGCAGCCTGTTGGGGGCCTCTTGGGGCTCTCTTGGGGGCTTCGTGGGGCTACTTGGGGGCTTGTAGGGGCCTTTCGGGGGCGTGTTTGGGCGGGAGGCTCAAAATTTCCTTTCAGGTTGCCCCTGTGGACCTCAATCATGGGGCCGTCTTGGGGCCTCTTGGACCGTCTTGAGGGTTTCTTGGGCCTTCTTGGAACGCTCTTGGGCCGTCTTTGAGCGGTCTTGAGTCTTGAGGGTCTCTCGGGCCGTCTTGGGGTGATCTTGGGGGCCTCTTGGACCGCCTTGAAAGGTGTGAAAGACGACGAGGCGGATATGTAAAATATGTACGTTTTCCGTTCCGAAGGGAATGAGACGATTTTTGCTTGTGGGAGCCTCTTGGGACGCCGCTTAGGGACCTCTTGGGGCGTCTTGAAGGCCTGTTGGGCCGTCTTGAGGCCATCGTAGGCGCTTGGGGATGGTATGTCGGCGTCTACCGGCTCTCTTGGACCGTCCGGAGGGCTTCTCGGGCTCCTTTTGGACCGATTTGGAGCCCTCCTGGGCTCCGAAAAAGAGTTCTTGAGATTTTATTGGGCCTTCTTGGAGCGCTCTTGGGCCGTCTTTGAGCTGTCTAGAGGGTCTCTCGGGCCGTCTTGGGATGACCGTGGGGGCCTCTTGGACCGCCTTGAAAGGTGTGAAAGACGAAGAGGCGGATATGTTAAGAATGCACGTTTTCCCAAGGGAATGGGACGATTTTTGCTAGTGGGAGCCCTCTTGGGACGCCGCTTAGGGACCTCTTAGGGACCTCTTGGGGCGTCTTGAAGGCCTGTTGGGCCGTCTTGAGGCCACCGTAGGCGTTTGGGAGTGATATTCCGGCGTCTCCCGGCTGTTTTGGACCTTCTGGAAAGCTTCTCGGGCCCCTCTTGGACCGATTTGGAGCCCTCCTGGGCTCCGAAAAAGAGTTCTTGAGGGTTTCTTGGGCCTTCTTGCAGCGCTCTTGGGCCGTCTTTGAGCGGTCTTGAGGGTCTCTCGGGCCGTCTTGGGGTGATCTTGGGGGCCTCTTGGACCGCCTTGAAAGGTATGAAAGACGAAGAGGCGGATATGTAAAATATGTACGTTTTCCTAATGGAAGCGGTTTTTGCTTGTGGGAGCCCTCTTGGGGCGCCGCTTAGGGACCTCTTGGGGCGTCTTGAAGGCCTGTTGGGCCGTCGTGAGGCCATCGCAGGCGCTTGGGGATGGTATGTCGGCGTCTCCCGGCTCTCTTGGACCGGCTGGAGGGCTTCTCGGGCTCCTCTTGGACCGATTTGGAGCCCTCCTGGGCTCCGAAAAAGAGTTCTCGAGGGTTTATTGGGCCTTCTTGGAGCGCTCGTGGGCCGTCTTTGAGCTGTCCAGAGGGTCTCTCGGGCCGTCTTGGGGTGATCTTGGGGGCCTCTTGGACCGCCTTGAAAGGTGTGAAAGACGAAGAGGCGGATATGTTAACAATGTACGTTTTCCTACGGGAATGGGACGATTTTTGCTTGTGGGAGCCCTCTTGGGGCGCCGCTTAGGGACCTCTTAGGGACCTCTTGGGACGTCTTGAAGGCCTGTTGGGCCGTCTTGAGGCCATCGCAGGCGTTTGGGAGTGATATTCCGGCGTCTCCCGGCTGTTTTGGACCGTCTGGAAAGCTTCTCGGGCCCCTCTTGGACCGATTTGGAGCCCTCCTGGGCTCCGAAAAAGAGTGTTTCAGGATTTATTGGGCCTTCTTGCAGCGCTCTTGGGCCGTCTTTGAGCGGTCTTGAGGGTCTCTCGGGCCGTCTTGGGGTGATCTTGGGGGCCTCTTGGACCGCCTTGAAAGGTGTGAAAGACGAAGAGGCGGATATGTTAAAAATGCACGTTTTCCTACGGGAATGGGACGATTTTTGCTTGTGGGAGCCCTCTTGGGGCGCCGCTTAGGGACCTCTTGGGGCGTCTTGAAGGCCTGTTGGGCCGTCTTGAGGCCATCGCAGGCGTTTGGGAGTGATATTTCGGCGTCTCCCGGCTCTCTTGGACCGTCTGGAGGGCTTCTCGGGCCTCTCTTGGATCGTTTCGAGCCCTCCTGGGCTCCGACAAGGGACCTTGCCGGGAGTCTGCCGGGAGTCTGCCGGGAGTCTGCAGGGACCTTGCCGGGAGTCTGCCGGGACCTTGCCGGGGTACTTTTCGTCCGGGGACCCCCAGGGCCCGCCCCGCGCGCGCGAACTATAGAACTATTGTTGAGCAGTTACCGGAGATCTTAGCACGCCTCTGGCCCGTTGGGCCGGCGAATTTGGCATTTTCATCCACCCAGCACAGCGTTTCGTGGCCCACTAGGGAGCTCCACCGAAGCCCCCAGTGAAACCGCCCGCATGCGCCCCCACGCCCAAATTGGCATTGCCACCCACCCAGTACAACGCTTTGTGACCCCATAGGGAGCTCCACCAAAGCCCCCAATGGGACCGCCCGCATGCGCCCCCCACACCCAATTTGGCATTTTCATCCACCCAGCACAGCGTTTCGTGGCCCAAAAGGGAGCCCCACCGAAGCCCCCAATGGGACCGCCCGCGTGCGTCCCCCACACCCAACTTGGCATTGCCACCCACCCAGTACAACGCTTCGCGTCCCCATGGGGAGCCCCACCGAAGCCCCCAATGGGACCGCCCGCATGCGCCCCCCACACCCAACTTGGCATTTTCATCCACCCCGTACAGCGCTTCGTGGCCCCATAGGGAGCTCCACCGAAGCCCCCCACTGGGACCGCCCGCATGCGTCCTCCACAGGGAGCCCCACCGAAGCCTCCAGTGGGACCGCCCGCATGCGCCCCCCATGCCCAATTTGGCATTTTCACCCACACAGTACAGCGCTTCGTGGCCCCATGGGGAACCCCACCGAAACCCTCAGTGGGGCCGCCCGCATGCGTTCCCCCCCACACCCAATTTGGCATTTTCACCCACCCAGTACAACGCTTCGCGTCCCCATGGGGAACTCCACCGAAGCCCCCACTGGGACCGCCCGCATGCGTCCCACACGCCTAATTTGGTATTCTCACCCACCCAGTACAGCGTTTCGTGGCCTCATAGGGAGCTTCACCGACGGCCCCAGTGCTACCGCCCGCATGCGTTCCCCCTCCCAGCGCAGCGCTTCGTGGCCCCATAGGGAGCTGGATAAGTTTTGTTATATGTTGTTTATTTGTTTTTAGTTCCCAGCCATCCTGTGGTGTTGGGTCCTCGTTTTGAAGAGACGTCGCCCCGCGTTCCTCCTCTCCTCTCCTCCTCCTCCTCCTCCTCCTCCTCCTCCTCCTCCTCCTCCTCCTCCTCCTCCTCCTCCTCCTCCTCCTCCTCCTCCTTTCCTCCCTCATCATATCGTCTCATCATCATCGTCATCATCATCATCATCATCATCATCATTCATCATCATCATCATCATCATCATCATCATCATCATCATCATCATCATCATCGTCATCATCATCATCATCATCATCATCATCATCATCATCATCCTCATCATCATCATCACCATCAGCATCAGCATCATGGCATTCATCATCACCATCATCGCATGCCTCAGCCACACCCACTTCGGCGCACCCTTCACACGTTTCGTGGCCCCACAGGGAGCTCCATCGAAGGCCCCAGAGCCACCGTCCACATGCGTCCCCCCCATCCACTTCGGCACACCCCTCACACGTTTCGTGGCCCCGTAGGGAGCTCCACCAAAGGCCCCAGTGCCACCGTCCACATGCGTCCCCCCAACCCACTTCGGCACACCCTCACACGTTTCGTGGCCCCATAGGGAGCTCCACCGAAGGTGCCAGTGCCACCGTCCGCATGCGTTCCCCCTCACCTACTTCGGCGCACCCCTCACAAGTTTCGTGGCCCCATAGGGGGCTCCACCGAAGGCCCCAGTGCCACCGTCCACATGCGTCCCCCCCACCCACTTCGGCATACCCCTCCCACGTTTCGTGGCCCCACAGGGAGCTCCATCGAAGGCCCCAGAGCCACCGTCCACATGCGTCCCCCCATCCACTTCGGCACACCCCTCACACGTTTCGTGGCCCCATAGGGAGCTCCACCGAAGGCCCCCGTGCCACCGCCCGCATGCGTCACGCACACCCATTTCGGCACACCCCTCACACGCTCGGTGGCTCCATAGGGAGCTCCACCGAAGGCCCCAGTGCCACCGTCCACATGCGTCCCCCCCCACCCACTTCGGCACACCCCTCACACGTTTCGTGGCCCTATAGGGAGCTCCACCGAAGGTGCCAGTGCCACCGTCCACGTGCGTCCCTCCCACCCACTTCGGCGCACCCTTCACACGTTTCGTGGCCCCACAGGGAGCTCCATCGAAGGCCCCAGAGCCACCGTCCACATGCGTCCCCCCCATCCACTTCGGCACACCCCTCACACGTTTCGTGGCCCCGTAGGGAGCTCCACCAAAGGCCCCAGTGCCACCGTCCACATGCGTCCCCCCAACCCACTTCGGCACACCCTCACACGTTTCGTGGCCCCATAGGGAGCTCCACCGAAGGTGCCAGTGCCACCGTCCACATGCGTCATCCCCACCCACTTCGGCACACCCCTCACACGTTTCGTGGCCCCATATGGAGCTCCACCGATGGCCCCAGTGCCACCGTCCACATGCGTCAGCCCCACCCACTTCGGCACACCCCTCACACGTTTCGTGGCCCCATAGGGAGCTCCACCGAAGGCCCCCGTGCCACCGCCCGCATGCGTCACGCACACCCATTTCGGCACACCCCTCACACGCTCGGTGGCTCCATAGGGAGCTCCACCGAAGGCCCCAGTGCCACCGTCCACATGCGTCCCCCCCCCCCCCCCAAAAAACCTTTTTTTTTTTTTCGGCCACCCTCACACGCTTCGTGGGCCCCTTAGGGAGTTCACCGAAGCCCAGTGCCCACCGTCCACCGTGCGTCCCCCCTCACCTACTTCTGGCAACACCCCTCAACGTTTTGCGTGGCCCTATAGGGAGCTCCACCGAAGGTGCCAGTGCCACCGTCACGTGCGTCCCTACCCCCCACTTTTCGGCGCACCCTTCACACTTTTAAGTGGCCCCCGATCGGCCGCGAAGGCGTAAGACTATCGAGCCACCGTCCACATGCGTCCCCCCCATCCACTTCGGCACACCCCTCACACGTTTCGTGGCCCCGTAGGGAGCTCCACCAAAGGCCCCAGTGCCACCGTCCACATGCGTCCCCCCAACCCACTTCGGCACACCCTCACACGTTTCGTGGCCCCATAGGGAGCTCCACCGAAGGTGCCAGTGCCACCGTCCGCATGCGTTCCCCCCACCCACTTCGGCGCACCCCTCACAAGTTTCGTGGCCCCATAAAGGCTCCCCGAAGCCCCAGTGCCACCGCCACATGCGTCCCCCACCCCTTCGGCACACCCCTCCCCGTTTCGTGCCCCACATGGAGCTCCACCGAAGGCACCAGTGCCACCGTCCACATGCGTCCCCCTCCACGTTCGGCACAACCCCTCCACAGGTTCCGTGCCCATAGGGAGCTCACCGAAGGCCCCCCGTGCCACCGCCCGCATGCGTCCACGCACACCCATGTTCGGCCAACACCTGACCCACCTCCCACGCTCGGTGGCTCCATAGGGAGCTCCACCGAAGGGCCCCAGTGCCACCGTCCAACATGCGTCCCCCCCACCCACCTTCGTGGCACACCTCACACGTTTCGTGGCCCCATAGGGAGCTCCACCGAAGGCCCCCGTGCCACCGCCCGCATGCGTCACGCACACCCATTTCGGCACACCCCTCACACGCTCGGTGGCTCCATAGGGAGCTCCACCGAAGGCCCCAGTGCCACCGTCCACATGCGTCCCCCCCACCCACTTCGGCACACCCCTCACACGCTTCGTGGCCCCATAGGGAGCTCCACCGAAAGCCCCCGTGCCACCGCCCACATGCGTCCCCCCTACCCACGTCGGCGCACCCCTCACAAGTTTCGTCGCCCCATAGGGAGCGCCACCGAGGGCCCCCGTGCCACCGTCAGCATGCGTCCGCCACATTCAAGGTTTCAGGGAACAGCTCCTGACTTCTGGAGAGGAGGAGGAGGCGGAGGAGGAGGAGGAGGAGGAGGCCCGCTCCCCCAGTGCAAGTGGATTTTGCTGTACATTCGCGGGAGGTGCCATTCCACCAGCGGGGGTCTTTCCGGTGTTCTCGCTGTGGTCGCCGTAAACGAGCGGTGGAGGAGTGGCCTGGTGGATGTCGTCGTCGCGGTCGTCGTCTTCGTCCGGCGGCGGCTCCGGATCGCCCCGCGGCTCCTCCGCATCCGCGGGAACGTGGCCGACCACGGGCTTGCGAACTGCTCGTCTGGGCAGGCCGCGCTCCCGCCCAGGGGAGGCAGGCGAACGGGAGAGACAGCCTCCTTCTTCTCCTCTTCCCGCGCGTAGCGTCACTGCCCATGCTTGTTGAGTCCACTTAGCTCCAAAGCCATCCATTGCAAAGACTCCGAACCATCGCGGCGGTGGCCTGGCCCCGACCGGTGTCTAGGATTCTTGAGCGACGGGTGTCCTCGTGGCTTTTCCACCCGTGCGAACGGACTCCTAGAGCCATGAACATTGATGTTCGCTTGGCGGGGATCCCTCGCCGCCGCCGCCGCCGCCGCCGCCGCCGCCGCCGCCGTCGTCGTCGTCGTCGTCGTCGTCGTCGTCGTCGTCGTCGTCGTCGTCGCCGCCGCCGCCGCCGCCGCCGCCGCCGCCGCCATCGTCGTCGCCGTCGTCGGCGTCCGCCCCGGCGCTGGCTCCTACCTGGGCCGCGCCCAGGTCGTCGTTCCACGGTTCCAGCGCTGGCTCGTAGGATCCGTTCTCCCGCGCACGAGCTAGTCTGGGGGGCCACGGCTGCCCCGGCGCTGGCCGGGGCAGCGTCGACGACGACGACGACGACGACGAGGGCGAGGGCGACGACGACGACGACGAGGGCGAGGACGAGGGCGACGACGACGACGACGACGACCGCGACGACCGCGACGACCGCGACGACCGCGACGACCACGACGACCGCGACGACCGCGACGACCGCGACGACCTCACTTCCCCCTCTAAGCCCGCCGCCGAGGGAAGGCAGGAGGGGGCTGGCCCTCCCTAGTGTGGGCCTCCCACGTGGGGTCCGAGATGGGGCTGGGGGGATCGCGCTTCGTGGCCGATGCGTCGGCGACGCGGCTCGATGTGGAGCTTCTTCTCCACGCCGACGGCGCCGATGCATCGCCGGCGGTCCGGGGCGTAGTCGCTTCAGGTGTACAAGGGGTTCGGTGCGTCACAGGGTAGTTTTCTGGCTTGGGGGGCGTTCGTAGGCATCTGCCGGTTCGAGCGAGCTTTTCTCGAACACGCCGACTAGTGGCATGTCGCGTGCTGCTTGGCTTGCCGACGGACCGCCGCCGCCCTCCCTGTCGGGCTATGTGCTCCCCAAGCTGTCGAGGAATCCTCGGTGCTATGCTGTGGACTCGGGGCCATCTGAGGCTGCCGGCTTCAATCCTCCTGGGGCCTTCTTGGCGCGACCGCCCCCTGGCCATTTGGCGCTATCTTGGATTGCATCTTGGAGTATCTTACCTTTTTGGGATGCCATCCTGGTCGTCATGGGGTCTCTTTAGCGCATCTCGGACCGTATTGGGGCTTCCGGGGACGTCCTGCGGAAGCTTCTGGAAGGCGCCCCCGGTCCCATCTGAGGCAGTCGGCTGGAATTGTCTAGGGGCCTTCTTGGCACGTCCGCCGCCCTTGGCAGTTTGGAGCCGTGTTGGAGTGTACCTTGGAGTATCTTGCCCGTTTTGGATGCCATCTTGAACCGTCATGGGGCCTCTTTTAAATGCATCTCGGGCCGTACTGTGGCTTCCGGGGACGTCCTAGGGAGGCTCCTGGAGGACGTCCCGGGGCTCGGGGGGTTTTCGGGGAGCTGCGGAAACCTAGGGGGCCGCCGGAGATCGTCGGAGGCCCCGAGACCGCGCCCTTGAGGCGCGGTGGCGGATCTATCGCCCTTCGGCTCCGAACATGGACCGCCATTTCGTCGAGGCTGCCCTGGCGGGCGGTGGATGGAAGAGAGAGGGGAGGGAGTGGCGAAGGAGGGAGGGGGGAGGGGGGGAAGATGAGGAGGAGCAGCGCCGAGAGGAAAATTATGAATATTGTTTCCCTTGTTACGCTTAGTGTTCTACGTTACGTCACGCCATGCTGTGCCGCGCTCTGGGGCCTCCGTCAAAAACCAAATCGGGTATTCGATTTGTCAATGGACCGTCGGTCCGGCGCATCATTGGACATTGCGCCGAGTTGTGGCATTGCTTCTCCCTGTGTTGGTATTCGTTGCATTTGCGGCGGCCGGCCACAATCTGTCTGTCTTCGTCATGGTGCCGGCGTGCGTCGCCGCCCGTGCTGCTGCCCAGAACGCCTCCGAGCCAGTGCATCTGAAGCGGTGCCGTTGTCGCACCGCAATGGTCACCTGCTCAATTTTGGCGTTTTTCGGTTGGCGTTGCATCGACTGTGTTCTGGCATTCTGCGTGCTGATCGCGTGCACTCGTCAGTGGCTTTGGTGGCCCCTGCCAGGAGTAAACAATGATATGCGGGGTGCTTCGACATTGTTGTCTCCTACTGCGTGCCGCGATGCGTCGAAGGAGCAGGTGGCGCAGGCCATGTTGGAACCGCGCCAGTGGGCGAAGCAACCGCCTTGCCCGGTGTGCAATGCTGATTTGATCGCGGATTCTGACGGGCCCCAATCTTCCCGCTGGCGGTGGAAATGCTTTAATGATCGTAAGCACTTGGTGAGATTCAGTGCGTTGCGGGACTCGGCTTATTTCCGCCGTGGGTCGGAGGGGAAGGGCGCGGCACCGCGCGTGGTGGCCGCCGTCGTTCTGGCGAAGCATGCTGGCGTGAGCGTGGTCGACGCTTCTACGCTTCTAGCCAAGTCCGGGGCGAAACCCAAGACAGTGGAGCAGGTGTTTGCGTTGTGCGTCGTTGATGCGCGAGCGAGCACGACTGGCGGGGCGCCCTCGTCGCCAGCCGCGCTGGAGGCCGAAGCGGGCCCCGCGCCTGCCCCGGAAGGCCGCGCAGAGAGAGCTAACCTCATGCCCGTGAGAATAAACACTAGGGGATAATAAAGTTCGGGGTTCAGGGAGAGATAATAAAAGTAGCCCAGCAGACCTCAGCATAATCTCGAAGTAAGAGATGATCAAGAGGAGACCAAGCCGAGCACGTTTTGAGACATCCGTGGCGTTTAGTTTTCATAGAAATATCCTCAACAATGGCTTATCTCTCATGAAAATTGTTTTTTTGTAAGTGCTCGTGTAGGGTAGCTCATGTGCCTCAATTTCCATGGATAATCAACCCCAGAGATAAAACAGTTCAGGCGAGCGTGGGGGCAGAGAGAAATGTAAAATAAGAAGAATACAGTGTAATAATAATAAGAAAGAAGAATAAGAGGAGAATAAGAAGAGGACGAAGAAAGGAAAAATCCAAAGTTCCAAATCTATCAATTTTAATGTGCAAGCGCTTTATGATTTTTTATTTTAAAAAGTGCTCGTGTAGGGTAGCTCATGTGCTTCATTTTCCATGGATAATCAACCCCAGGGATAAAAAAGTTCAGGCGAGCGTGAGGACAGATAGAAATATAAAAGAAGAAGAGGAAAGTAGAGTAATACTAAGAACATTGCTCGTTTCGTTTGAGTCTGCCTCCCAAAATTATTGGTTTCGCTTGACACATCCTGAAAAAGTGTGATCGCTTCGCTTGATGTTGCTATATCAACATCGCTTGATGTTGCTATCTCAACATAGCGTTTCGAGGTGATAATGAAGTTCGGCCTCAGCGCTCGCCGCCCAATTTGAATTTTGTATAGGGCGACGATAATCAACTCTAAACACTGAAGGGGGGGTCCCTTTATTATCATCGGCATGCGGTTAAACAGATGCACGTTGCTTGCCCCGATTGCCATGCGTCGTTTCCTTGGGCAGAATGGCAGCGGCAGGATGCTGTGTGCAGACGGTGATGAAAATATTCGCGGCGACGCTCTCAGCCATTTCTTCGCCGACCATGGGGGCGCTCCGCTTGAGGAGTACTGCGAGTCTGGCAGACTTTTCTGGGGGTCCGTGGTGTCCAGCCCGAGCGGGGGCCAGCGGCGCGCCGTGCTCGATGCTCCGGGCGTCGTCGTGCGGAGCGCCTCGGCGCGGAGGGGCGGCGAGTGGGGGGTCTGGTCAGCGTGCTGCGCATTCCTCAACCAGAAGGTGACTCCTCAGGCGCGGCGGCCAGAGCAGTGTCGCAGCACGGTGCGGCGCCTTCTGGGGCAGGGGCAGACAGCCCTTTCGGCCGTGCGCGTCACGCGGCTGCGCGAGGTCGCGCCGTTGACTTGGAGCGTGTGGGGGCAGACGCCTGCTCCCGAGGGCGCAGGTGCCTCGTCCATGGCTTCGGTGATTGCCTGTTCGCATTTGTATGGGCGACTGCGGTCCCGTGACTTCCTGGATTGTCTGCTTGCCCCCGACTCCTCGGTCGACGTGCCTGGGTCGTGCTGAAATGTCCGCGGGCGGCGCCTCGGGGGGCGCGTCGCTGCCTGGGGGGCGACGGTCGGAATCCTCTCGGGGTCGCCTTGGAGTTCGGGTAGCGGGGGGGGTGTCTGCGGGCGCGGGCGCCGACGGCCTGTCGACGCCATGCAATGCTGAGGACTCGAGATGGCCCGCGGTCACATTGCCCGCCGCTGCGGCGCGGTGGCGGACTTGTCTCCGTTCGCGGCGTGGTTTGGCAGGTCCGCGTTCAGCGCCAACTCGGACCTCGAACGCTTTATGCGCTGCTGCACGCCCGGGCTCGCGCGCAATTGCGATTTCACGCTGGAGGCGCTGCGGTTCCGGAAGGCTGGCCGGTCACTGCGGGGGAATCGCGACCTGCTGAGCGTTCTCGAGTGCGACGCCGGGCGCGACGCGGCGGCCCTGAGGGCTACCGCGCAGGCGGACGTGGTGGCGGGGATGGCGGGCGTCGAGGGCGCGGGTGGCGGCTGCGCGTGCAGGAATATTTTGGTGACGCAGGCGTTCAACCGGGAGGCGTCGACGTCGGGCGCCTTCCCGTGGGTGGCCGAGATCGTGGGCGTCGCGCCTGAGACCTGGGTTGGCGAGGGGACCAATGGCGGGGTGTGGCGGCGGCTCGGGGGCGACGCCCCCCGCGCGGCTTATTATGCTGGCCTCGCCGGACGCACCTGGCGCGGCGTCGCCGAGATGGGGTTGGAGATCGCCGTGCCTAGCGGCGTTGGCTTCGCGGTGGCGCTCTCCC
This sequence comes from Prorocentrum cordatum, assembly GCA_963575745.1. Taxonomy (NCBI): domain Eukaryota; class Dinophyceae; order Prorocentrales; family Prorocentraceae; genus Prorocentrum; species Prorocentrum cordatum. Next base: position 290,298 of record CAUYUJ010014691.1, read on the forward strand.
CACCGCCTCGCAGGAAGGGGTTGCAGAGGCAGCTGGCGGCTTGCAACGCGCTGCAGTTCCTGGCCACGGTAGACGGCCGACCCATAGGCAAGGTGCGCGAGGAGGCAGTGGCGCCCTACATCTTCGCCTTCGTCGCCCCGGGCCCGTTGGATCTGCGCGGTGCGCTCGAGTCAGCTCCGTGACCGAGCAGGGGGATGACCCCCGCGCGTCGCCAGGGCCCCCTCTGGGGGCGACTGGCGCGCGTCGGGGAGGCTCTGTCCTGGGCGGCGCGGCGGCTGCGAGGCGCTCGACCGGGCGTCCGGGCGAGCCCCGCGCGTCGCCGCAATCCCTCGCAGGAAAGCGAACGGCGTGCGTCGAGGCGACCCCGGGCAGTTCGCCGCGCCGTGTTCTGGCCGCCCGAGGAGGATTAATGCGCGCGTCCCGGAGTCGGCCTCTGCGGCGTGAAGAATAAACGGCGCCTTGTGGCGACGTGTTGGGTGGCTTTGGGGCTATCTCGCGTGGCCTGCGATATGGATTTGGTCAGTGCGTTTCCATGGGTTTATGCGGGGCCAGCGTTGTCCTGTCTCCGGACGCTGTCATGAGGCATTTTGAAACTAAGACTAAAACATCTTGGGCGTCTTAGGCTGTGATTGGCCCGCGGGGCAGTCTTGGGCTGTGATTGGTCTCCGGGTTTTGCTGGGGTTCTCCTGGGTTGTCTCGAGGTCCTTGTCCGCCGTATTGCGGCAATATCTGCAGTTTGGGGATATCCTGGTATCGTCGCGGGGTCGTCTTGGGGTTGTCTTGGGCCATCCTGGCGCGACCATGTCTCGCTGTGGCAAGCTGAGCTTTCTCCGATTTGAGTGGGCGCGTTGGGGTATACTTGAACCTGCATTTGGAAATCTCGAGCTTTTTCGAACCTACGTCGTGCGGCTCGCGATATTAGCTGGGTCAGTGCGAACCGGGACCGGCGGTGTTTTGCTTTCCGGGCGTTGTCGTGGGGCATTTTGGAACCAAGACTGGGACATAAAATGCGTCTTGGACTGATTGGGCTCCGGGTTTTGCTGGGCCTCTCATGGGCTGCCTCGAGGTCCTTTTCCGCCGTATTGTGACAATCTCTGCAGCCAGGGGATCCTCCAGTATCGTCGTGGGGTCGTCTTGAGGTTGTCTTGGGCCATCCCGGCGCGACCAAGTATATAGTTGTGGCAATCTAGGCTTCCTCCGATTGGAGTGGCCGTGTTGGAGGACGGGGGGGAGGATGAAGAGGAGGGGGAGGGAGGATAAGGACGGGAGGTCAGGGGGAGGGGAGACTGATGAGGATAGGAGGAGGGGAGGAGGAGGGGAAGAGGAAGAGGGGAGTGGAGTGAGGATGTAAGGAGGGAATGAGGTGTGGATGAGGATGAGGAGGAGAGTAGGAAGAGGAGGAGGAGGAGGAGGAGGAGGAGGAGGAGGAGGAGGAGATGAGGAGGAGGAGGAGGAGGAGGAGGAGGAGGAGGAGGAGGAGGAGGAGGAACCCGTCTGATGATATTACCCAATGGCTTTTGGCCCATCCCGCCCCCGTGCCTGGGTGGTGGGTCGGAAAGCTGTCGATGGATTCTGAGGGGGGAGGCGGAGTTTTGAGGCCTCTTGGGAGCCTTTTGGGGCCATCTTGGGGGCATTGTGGAGGCCTGTTGGGGCCTCCTGGGCCCCTCTTGGGGCGTTCTTGGGGCTCTCTTGGGCTGTCTTGGAGGTCTCTTGGGCTGTCCTGAGGCCCTCTTGGGCCGTCTCGGCGCGCTTTTGGGCCCCTCTTAGGCCGTGGATTGAGGACTGTATAGGGGCCTGAAACTGTCCAACTTGTGCCTCGCGGCGCGGTGGCGGATGATTACGGGTTTCAGTGTGGATTCTCGTCGCCTTTCTGCAGCTGCCCGCGAGTTCTCGGTTCAGACTGCCGACGCAAGTGTTGCCGACCCGGCCCGGGACATGTTCGGCGTCCGGGGGGGCGATTCCGGGCCCGAGGGGCACCGAAACAAACAAGCAGAGATGAAATGCGCGCCTCTCCTTCCTCCTTTCCTTACATGTGAAATCTCTGTTGGGACATCGTGGGCGTCTTTCAGGCTTCGTCATGCGGCTCGCGATGTTAAACTTGTCAGTGCGGTTCCATAGGCTTATGCGGGACCAGCGGTGTCTTGCTCTCTGGGCGCTGTCATGGGGCACTTCGGAATCAATATTGTGACATCTTAGGCGTCTTGGGCTGTGATTTGCCTGTGTGGCAGTCTCGTGCTGTGATTGTCTTCTGGGTTTTGCTGGGCCTCCCCTGGGTTGTCATGAAGGCATTTTTCCCCCGCTGGGACGATCTCTTCACTTTGCGGGTCTCCTGGTATCGTCGTGAGACCGTCTTGAGGTTGTTGTCTCGGGCCATCTGGCGTGATCAACCCTAATTGTGGCAACTTGGGCTTTCTCCGGTTGGAGTGTGAAACCTCTGTTGGGACATCTTGAGCGTCTTTCAGGCTACCTCATGCGGCTCGCGATGGTGAACTTGTCAGGGCGGGTCCGTAGGACTTATGCGGGACCGGCGGTGTCTTGCTCTCTGGGCGCTGTCATGGGGTATTTCGGAACCAATATTGCGACATCTTAGGCGTCTTGGGCTGTGATTGGCCTGTGGGGCAGTCTCGTGCTGTGATTGGCCTTTGGGTTTTGCCGAGGCTCTTCTGGGTTGTCTTGAGGTCCTTTTTCTGCCGTACTGAGACGACCTCTTCAGTGGCGGGTTTCCTTGTATCGTCGCGAGGCCGTCTTGAAGTTGTTTTGGGCAATCCGGGCGTGTCCAAGCCTAATTGTGGCAACTTGGGCTTTCTCCGATTGGAGTGGCCATGTATGGGGTCCATTTGAGCCTACATTGAGATATCTTGGGTGTCATTCTGGCTACCTCATGCGGCTCGCGATGTTGAACTTGTCCGTGCGGTTCCATAGGGCTTATGCGGGACCAGCGGTGTCTTGCTTTCCTGGCGCTGTCATAGGGCATTTCGGAACCGAGATCGCGACATCTTAGGCGTCTTGGGCTGTGATTGGCCTGTTGGGCACTCTTGTGCTGTGATTGGCCTCTGGGTTTTGCTGTGCCTCTCCTGGGTTGTCTTGAGGTTTTTTTTTTCCGGCGTATTGAGGAGAATATTTGCAGTCTGCGGGTCTCCTGGTATTGTCGTGAGGCCGTCTCGAGGTTGTCAGGTCAGTGCGATTCCATAGGCTTTCCGATGGGTTCCAGAGACGGCCGTGAGGGAGGCTCAAATTGCCCCCGCAGCCTCCAAGATGGCCACGCGACGCCCCAAGAGGCCCTCACGGTGGCTCCAAGAGGGTCCCGCGACGGCCCAAGAGGCCTCCAAGACGCTCAAGATGGCCTCCGTTTCGAGACGATCCCAGGGGTGCCGGCTCTGGCGCCTGCGGCGCAGCGGAAAGCAGGATAACGCATCGAGATCGCAGTCGAGAGCGCATCGTCGCCCATGATATCGGGGCATCATGGGCGTCCCAGGCTTCTTGGGCTTTGCGCCGTGGCGGCCCAAAGGGCCCCCGTGGCAACTCCAAGAGAGCCGCGGTGCGGCCCGGCGGGTTCTTTGAATTTTGCCAGTAGTCGTTGTGGCTCAGATCTCATTCGTCGCCGCGACGCAGCCCAGCGAGATGCCCGCGCTCGGCGCCGCGATGTCCCTGGAGCCGGAGCGGCGGCGCGCCGCCGACGGCGAGGCTTGCACTCGCCTCGAGTTTGAGCAGCACTATGGTGTGAACCGCGGGCGCCGCGAGCGGGATCAGGCACCTCCGTGCGAGATCCCCTTCGAGCTCGAGCGGGCCGCCATCGCCCCCGCGGCGGTCCCGCTCCCCATGGCGCTCGCCACCCAGGCGCTGAGGAGTGGGCCCGCCAAGTATGGTCACGACTATGTGAATGCCGGGCTGTTCCACGAGGGGGCGCCCGTCTTTCAATGCCGTCGCGTCGAAGCTCTTCGTGGCCGTGGTCGACGGTCGCTGGGTGGCGGGCGAGGTGCGGCAGCCGTCTCCGCTTGCGGCGGAGGCGATCGTTCACGCCGTGACGCCCGCCTTTCAAGCAGGGAGCGGCGACGACGTGCTCGTGGCGGGCTTGCGCCAGTGGTCGTGCTGGGGTGCGCGCAGAGCCTGCTGGTGGCCGCCGTCGGGCTTCGCGACGTCGTTGGAATTCTGAGCGGCCGCGCTGGAGTTCTGAGCGGCCGCGCTGTCCAGCGCCGCGCGACCCGCGCGCGGACTTCGCGCTTGTGAGGCGCGCGGGGCCCCGTCGCTCGTCGCTCTGCCCTCTGCGCGACAGCGCGTTTTTCTGTGATTCGTGCAACGGGCGACCCGCGCGCGTCGCCAGGGCCCCGTTGAGGCGACCGGCGCGCGTCGCGGGGGCTCCGCGTTGCACGCTGCCCAGGGCTGTTGGCGCGCGAGGTCTCTATCATGACGCCTGCGCGTGGCTGCGGCGATCTTAGCGAATCGCGCAGCATGCCGCGCAACCTGCTCAGCCCGTCCACTCAGTGGCCAGCCGCCAGCTTCTTTCCCAGCCAACCTGTGTTGTTGGGTCCTCGTTTTGGAGAGACGGTCCCCGCGTTTTCCTTTCCTCTCCTCCTCTCCCCTCTCTCTCCTCCATCGCCATCATCATCGTCATTGTCGTCGCCCGTTTCAGCGTGCCCCTCGCGCGTTTCGTGGCCCCGCGGGGGGCCCCGCCGAAGGTCGCAGTGCTACCGTCCGCATGCGCCCCCCCGCCCAGTACGGCGTTTCGTGGCCCCGTATGGGGGCCCCGCCGAAGGTCCCAGTGCTACCGTCCGCATGCGCCCCCCCCCGGCCCCCCCGAGTGCAGCGTTTCGTGGCCCCATAGGGGGCCCCACCAAAAGGTCCCAGTGCTACCGTCCGCATGCGCCCCCCCGCCCAGTGCAGCGTTTCGTGGCCCCGTCAGGGGGCCCCACCGAAGCCCCAATGCTTACCGTCCGCATGCGCTCCCCCCCCCCCCCCCCCCCCCCCCCCGCCCCCCACCCCCCTTTCCCCCCCCCCCCTTCCAATACCCAAGTGCGGCTTTCCCTGGCCCCGTAGGGGGCCCCGCCAAAATGTAAATCAGTGCTACCGTCCGCATGCGCCCCCCCGCCCGGTCCAGCGTTTCGTGGCCCCGTCAGGAGGCCCCACCGAAGGCCCCAGTGCTACAGTCCGCATGCGCCCGCCCCACCCAGTGCAGCGTGTCGTGGGCCCATATGGGGGCGCCACGGAAGGTCCCAGTGCTACCGTCCGCATGCGCCCCCCCACCAGTGCAGCGCTTCGGTGCCGGCCCCATAGTGGGCCCCGCCGAAGGTCCATTGTCTACTGGTCCGCTGCGCTCCCCCCCCCCCCCAGTGCAGCGTTTCGTGGCCCCTGGGGGCCCGCCGAGGTCCCAGTGTTACCGTCCGCGTGCGCCCCCCCCACCCAGTCCAGCGTTTCGTGGCCCCGTAGGCGGCGCCGCCGAAGGTCCCAGTGCTACCGTCCGCATGCGCTCCCCGCGCCCAGTCCAGCGTTTCGTGGCCCCGCAGGGCTCCCCGCCGAAGGTCCCAGTGCTACCGTTCGCATGCGCTCCCCGCGCCGGGCGCAGCGTTTCGTGGCCCCATAGCGGGCGCCGCCGAAAGTTCCAGTGCTACCGTCCGCACGCGCCCCCCCCCACCACCAAGTGCAGCGTTTCATGGCCCCATAGGGGGCCCCGCCGAAGGTCTCGGCTGCTTCCCGCATTCGCATCCCCCCCCCCCCCCCCCCCTCCCCCAGCTTACCGAAGGTCCCAGTGCTGCCGTCCGCGTGCGCCCCCGACGCCCTAGGGGGCCCCACCGAAGGCCCCGCCCTCTGCGTGCGCCCCCCCCTCCCCCTCTGCACAGCGCTTCGTGGCCCCGTAGAGAGCTCGGCCGAAGCCCCTGGGACTGTCCGCGTGCGCCCCGGACATTTAATTTGGCATTTTCACCCCATCCAGTACGGCGTTCCGTGGCCCCATAGAGATCCCCACCGAAGCCCCGCTGGGACTGTCCGCGTGCGTCCCTGAAACACAATTTTGGTATTTTCACGCCACCCACTGCGGCGTTTCGTGACCCCGTAGAGAGCTCCACCGAAGCCCCCAGTGGAACCGTCCGCGTGCGTCTCGCAAGCCCAATTTGGAATTTTCGCCAACAGTACAACGTTTCGTGGCCCCATAGGGAGCTCCGCCGAAGCCCCCAGCCGGACCGTCGGCATGCGTCCCAGAAGCCAAATTTGGCACACCCCTCATACGTTTCGTGGCCCCATAGGGAGCTCCACCGAAGCCACCACTGGGACCGCCCGCGTGCGTCCCACACGCTAGGTTTTGCATTTTCTCCCCACCCAGTACGGCGTTTCGTGGCCCCATAGGGAGTTCGCCAGACGGCCCCAGTTCTACCGCCCGCATGCGTTCCCCCCCGCCCAGTGCAGCGCTTCGTGGCCCCATGGGGAGCTCCACCGAAGCCCCCAGTGGGACCGTCCGCATGCGTCCTGGAAACCAAATGTGGCACACCCCTCATACGTTTCGTGGCATCGTAGGGAGCTCCACCGAAGCCTCCGTGGGACCGCCCGCATGCGCCCCCCCCCCCCCCCCGCACACCAAATTTGTCATTTTCACTCCACCTAGTACAGCGTTTCGTGGCCCCATAGGGAGTTCGCCCGACGGCCCCAGTTCTACCGCCCGCATGCGCTCCCCCCCACCCAGTGCAGCGCTTCGTGGCCCCATAGGGAGCTCCACCGAAGAGAATATTCACAATTGCGGTACCCACAACTGCATGTGTTCGGGTCCGTCGCCAGGATTTTTTTTTTGTTTTTCCCCAAAACGGTGTATGGCGTTGCGTCGGCTGCGAGTGGCACAAATAGTAATATTGCTGGTAGGAGTGGTAGTAGTAGTAGTAGTAGTAGTAGTAGTAGTAGTAGTAGTAGTAGTAGTAGTGGTAGTAGTGGTAGTAGTGGTAGTAGTGGTAGTAGTAGTAGTAGTAGCAGTAGCAGTAGTAGTAGTAGTAGTAGTAGTAGTAGTAGTAGTAGTAGTAGTAGTAGTAGTAGTAGTAGTAGTAGTAGTCGTAGTAGTAGTAGTAGTAGTAGTAGTAGTAGTAGTAGTAGTAGTAGTAAGTGTAGTAGTAGTAGTAGTAGTAGTAGTAG
>CAUYUJ010014691.1:297504-302504 GCA_963575745.1 Prorocentrum cordatum
ATCGCATAGTACGCACAGCAAGGTTTGGGTTTGCACACGACGTGTGTGGTATGCGGCGACCTTGTACGCATTTTCACACGCTCAGCAGGGCTACTCTCGCACAATCATCGTCGCAATTCACAGCAAACAAGTTCGTTTGCTTGGTGGGCGCAACGCTTCGCTAGACACGTGTGGCATTCAAGGCAGTTCCTTGATACATACAAGCGGGCCAGTCGGCTGTGCACTACTTTGTGTTGGTCACGAGGTGCTCCATGTCTATGTGCAGTTGCATACCTCAGCCGTCGTTGAGCCCGTGACTCTTGCACTGTTCGTTGCTCCGCGAGGCCAATGCGTATACCCTTTCCAGGCTCTGGCTGTGAGGTAGGACTGCTTTATTGCGCGCAGTGAGTTACCAGCCTGGAACATATCCCTATCCCTATTCTGGGCACCTCCTCATCACGATGTCAATCTTAGGGATTCCCTAGTTTTTTGTGGGCGAATCCCTAAGATTGTCATCGCCTTTTGGCGTGTCAATCTTAGGGATAGGGATACGTTCGAGGCTGGTAAGTAAGCTGCGCATTCCCACCCAGAGGCCTTCGGCTCCTTCCGCCACGCCCCTCGAGACGAAGGGGGGCTGTGTTGCTCGCCCCCTGCCCCCCCGACCCCCTTCGCAGCGATGTGCCGTTGCAGCACAGCGTGGCCTTCAAAAAACAGTTTTCGGAATTCCCCCAAGAGGTTGTTCACATTATTATCTTGGCGAAGGACCCAACCATATGTAATTGTGAGTACCGCAGTTGTGAATATCTTCTTCGGTGGAGCCCCCTACGGGGCCACGAAACGTACGAGGGGTGTGCCGAAATGGGTGTGCGGGACGCATGCGGGCACACCCATTGGGGCCTTCGGTGGAGCTCCCTATGTGACCACAAACGTGCGAGGGGTCACGAAACGCGTGAGGGTGTGCCGAAATGAGTGTACGGGACGCATGCGGGCACACCCACTGGGGCGTTCGGCGGAGCTCCCTTTGGGGCCACGAAACGTGTGAAGGGTATGCCGAAATGGGTGTGGCTGACGCATGCGGGCGGCAGCACTGGGACCTTCGGTGGAGCCCCTCTACGGGGCCACGAAACGTGTAAGGGGTGTGCCGAAATCGGTGTGCGGGACGCATGCGGGCACACCCATTGGGGCCTTCGGTGGATCTCCCTATGGAGCCACGAAGCGTGAGGGGTGTGCCGAAATGGGTGTGGCTGGCGCATGCGGGCGCGGGCACTGGGGCCTTCGGTGGAGCTCCCTATGGAGCCACGAAACGTGTGAGGGGTGTGCCGAAATGGGTGTGGGTGACGCATGCGGGCGCGGGCACTGGGGCCTTCGGTGGAGCTCCCTATGGAGCCACGAATCGTGTGAGGGGTGTGCCGACATGGGTGTGGCTGACGCATGCGGGCGCGGGCACTGGGGCCTTCGGTGGAGCTCCCTATGGAGCCACGAAACGTGTGAGGGGTGTGCCGAAATGGGTGTGGCTGACGCATGCGGGCGCGGGCACTGGGGCCTTCGGTGGAGCTCCCTATGGAGCCACGAAGCGTGTGAGGGGTGTGCCGAAATGGGTGTGGATGACGCATGCGGGCGCGGGCACTGGGGCCTTCGGTGGAGCTCCCTATGGAGCCACGAAACGTGTGAGGGGTGTGCCGAAATGGGTGTGGGTGACGCATGCGGGCGCGGGCACTGGGGCCTTCGGTGGAGCTCCCTATGGAGCCACGAAGCCAGTGAGGGGTGTGCCGAAATGGGTGTGGGTGACGCATGCGGGCGCGGGCACTGGGGCCTTCGGGGGAGCTCCCTATGGAGCCACGAAACGTGTGAGGGGTGTGCCGAAATGGGTGTGGGTGACGCATGCGGGCGCGGGCACTGGGGCCTTCGGTGGAGCTCCCTATGGAGCCACGAAACGTGTGAGGGGTGTGCCGAAATGGGTGTGGGTGACGCATGAGGGCGCGGGCACTGGGGCCTTCGGTGGAGCTCCCTATGGAGCCACGAAACGTGTGAGGGGTGTGCCGAATTGGGTGTGCGTGACGCATGCGGGCGCGGGCACTGGGGCCTTCGGCGGAGCTCCTTATGGGGCCACGAAACGTGTGAGGGGTGTGCCGACTTGGGTGTGCGTGACGCATGCGGGCGCGGCATTACTGGGCCCCCCCCCCCCCCCCCCCCCTTCGGTGGGAGCTCCCTATGGAGCCACGAAGCGTGTGAGGGGTGTGCCGAAATGGGTGTGGGTGACGCATGCGGGCGCGGGCACTGGGGCCTTCGGTGGAGCTCCCTATGGAGCCACGAAGCGTGTGAGGGGTGTGCCGAAATGAGTGTGGCTGACGCATGCGGGCGCGGGCACGAGGGAGGAGGGGGAAGAGGAGGAGAGGAGAGGAACGCGGGGCACCGTCTCTTCAAAACGAGGACCCAACACCACAGGATGGTTGGGAGAAAAAATGTGACCTTATTCCAAAAAGGTCTGTTGAAATCAAAAACCAGTTCTTGAATTCGAAGATTAGTTTTTGAATTCAAGAACAACTCAGCGGGCGAAGAACGGCGCACAACGCAAACTTCTCCGCGAGCGGGTGCGCCCGTCCCAGAGAGCGGCTGGGAAGTTTCTGCCCCCCCGCCCTGGGACCAGTGCCCCTGATCGCGGAGAAGAGTCATAGCGCCAACACCGCAGAGCGGATCCCGTTCGGAAAACGATAGGATGGGCCCAGAGAGTCCTGGAGAATTTTGTTCCAGATTTCGAAGTGAATTCCGCGCGGATTCTTTTTGGCCAGGAAGGAAGACTAAAACAAATGCATGTGAAATTCGCTTCCCTCTTCGCCGCCCCCGATATACCGTTCTTCGCCCGCTGGTTCATGACTGCCGCGCTGCTTCTTGGGGACCTTTCGGAGCCCTGTTGGGGCTTCCTTCGAAGCAGAGGGAGCAGGGGAAGCAGCATTCAGGTAAACTTTGGGATGTCGGCGCAGATTTCTTGGATCGGCGCTGCCCCCCCTCCTCCCCGGCGCGCGCAGCGCGCCAGGGGCGGCTCCGGAGGCGCCGCCAGGATGGCCCAGCGCCGATCCAAGGCATCCGTGATATTCTCTGAAAGTGAATGCTTATGCTGTTTTCCTTGTCCACTCCTGGGGGCTCTCTGGGGGACATCCTGGAGGGCATGCTGAGTTTCTTCTGAGGGCGGGGTCACGGGAGCGTGGCTGAATCCAGAATTATGACCTTCGGGTCCGTTCGCAGATCGCTTTTTTGGGGCCTGCTTTGGGTTCCCCTCCCATCTTGCGCCGCTGTCAGGGCCTTTTTCATATGCTCGCGATCTCTGGCCATCAGGGGCGCTCCTGAAAGGGCGTCGCCTTGGATGATCGCCGGACTTGCGTCTTTTCCTTGGCGATGGGTGGCGGAAGGGCGGCGGAAGCCACTGGAAGTGGAAGAAGGGCGGCTCCGTGGCCTGTTAGGATTCGAGGTTCTGGGGCCGTCCAACCTCTGAGGCCGAAACTGCGGCAGGAATAACGTTATTGAAACATGCACCGGCCGACTTCAACTTGCACGGACATTTGCGTAAGCTGCCGGCGTGAGGTCGCGCGTAACCGCCCTCCTTTCCGCGTGGCCTTGCGTAAGCCAACACACAAAGATGCTGAATACTCATGCGGAGTACCCATCTCCCTTCTGTGCATATTTGAAGCAGGATTGCCAATCATATGAACATTTTTGAAGTATTGAAGGCTTGTTATTTGACCCAGCTTGGCATCTCGGAACCTTCCTTGGGAGTCAGTGTCATCCTGGTCTGTCTTGAGTATTTGCCTGGGGCATGTTAGAGCATGTTGGAGCAACATGTCGACGCTTCACGTACCACCAGCCCATCCAGAAACGATCCTTATGCCGGCGAGTTGCGCAGGAGCATGCAGTAGAGTATTTGCCCGTTGCGGAAGCTAGCCGTTTTGGGCAATGACGACTCTGGCGACGCCAAGCGGGCCCTTTTCCTCCCCCCCAGAGACTCCTAGCACGGCACGATTCCCTTCGGCTTGGACGGGCGGGAGAGCGTTCAGGAGTTCTGCCTGGTGTAGAATTCAAAATGTAGGACAATTTCGGGATACAATCCTTTCCCCTGCCATTTCGCTAGGGGGGACTCACTCTCGGCCACTGTTGCTCCATTCTGAATTCCTCCCCGCAAAATGCAAGGACAACATCTCTCCCAGGCTACTTCTCTCCGCTTTGGCCGGACGTGCCTTGAGTAGTCAAGATGAACAAACTTCCATACCAGGGATGTAAGAGGAAGGTATCCGTCAAGCCGAGGTCCAGGATCAACCTGGTCAGACCTTGGAGTCAACCATAAAGGCCGTCGCGGATCTTTTCATCTGGGAGCTTCTTGAAGATTTGTTGTGGTCATATTTAGGCGTTGTTGGGGCAATTCCAGGGGCCGTTGAGATTCTCATGGGCCCGTCTTAGAGGTCTTTTGGGGCCATCTTTGAGGACATCAATGGAACAGGGGGCGGAATTAATTAGCCTCGCTTCACCTGGTAGGAGTTCGTGAGGATACCTTCTGTGAGGGTCTTCAATAAGGTTTCGATATCTTGGATATGGATCCGCCAGGAAGGTTTCGGTTCGAGAGGGTTCTTTCGTAAGGGCCGTTTTAGTAAAGGCTTCTCTCGCAAAGGTCCTTTTAGGACAGATTCCTTGGTAAGGGTTCTTTGAGTGAGGATTCCGCGCGCGTGTGGAAAATGAAAGCGTTGTGGGGTCTTTGGGGGGTGCCCACATAGACAGGTAGATAGGTCGATAAAAAGATGCACCACTTGCCCCGATAGTTGTCCCAATGGTTCCGGTAGAGAGATGGTGAGACCGACATTTAAACTGATACTGCGTTTAATGTTTCATTGATCTCGTCAGACCGATCGGCATTTCATCTATAGATAATTTACACATAGATAGACAGGTGGAGTGGGAAACGTAAAGACAGACATGTGGATGTATGTATGCATTTGTATATCCAGTTGCGCTGCCGCGCATATCCGCCACCGCGC
>CAUYUJ010014691.1:305004-316649 GCA_963575745.1 Prorocentrum cordatum
CAGCACGTCATCTGGGGAAGAGGGAGAGTAGTATTCATATTGAGTAATTGTGGAGGAGGAGGAGGAGAAGGAGGAGGATCACTCATCCTCCACTGCCTCCTCGTTCTCCTCTTCTTTTGGCGTTGAGGAAACGTTGAGCGATGCTCGCAACGTCGTGCAACATGACTCTTATGGGTAAGCGAGAAACAAGAAACCGAGAGAATCAGGTGCAACTGAAAAAGTCCTCCTCCTGATCCTCCTCCTCCTCCTCCTCCTCCTCCTCCTCCTCCTCCTCCTTCTCTTCTCGGAGGGCTCGGTGGGGAGCCTCATCGGCATGGGCTGTGCACTGGCAGCCCCCCTGCATGCACGTGGCTGCCGCTGGTGAGTCCCCCCGCAGTGTTCCCCAGTCGGGCCCTCGTTGGACTATTGCGGAGCGCCGCCTCCTCCCCTCCGAGGCCTCTTTGAGGCCGTCTTCGGTCCTCCGACCGCTCGCGTGGGGCGCCGTCCACAGCTGGGGGAGGGGCTCCTCCCGACGGTCGACGGGCAGCCACGGCGCCGGCGCGGTCGTGGACTCCAAGGCGTCCCAATCGCCATGCATCGGCGGCGAGCGAGGGGGGAAGTGAGAAGGAGAAGGTCTTCTCAGACGGCGGCGGGGCTTCTCAGAAGCCCTCGCGTCTCCTGCCTACTGAAGAGTTTCCTGCGTCTCCGGGGAAAACCTGGAAAGCTTCCCAGAAGGCCGGGGAACTTCTGAGCCTGCAGAGAATGCCCGCCCCTTGTGACCTCCCCCCCTCCCCCCCGGGCGCGCGACCCCCAAGAGTCCTTGAACTCTTTACATTTCAGGGGTCGAGGAACGAGGAACACCTCTGAAATTGGTACACTCCACATGGTGCCCTGCGGGCGCAGTGGCGGATTGCTTCCTCATATTTCATGAAGTGCCGCAGGCGTGCACATGGCAATTATGGCCAGCCGCAAACCAAGGTGTGCTACAAATCTGCAGCCACGAATGTGCACGCCTTTGCAAAATTGTTAATCCTTGGCATCCGACCTCTCGGACCATGGCAAGCACACGTTTTCACTTGTTGCTGACCCCTCGCTTAGCATTAGTCTTTCGTTTGCCACCTGTATAAGCAGGAAATGGTCTGACAGTGGCAAAGAGACAAAGTCGGCTCAGGTGCCTTTTGCGGAGTGCGCGGCGAGCTATTTCTGTAGGTGGTTTGCTCAGACCGTGCCCGTGATTGTTGCCGTAGTTTCTGCGGATTGATTTCGGCTTGTCTTTGTCAGCCGGCTGTCGCCTCTTTGTCGTCAACAGCGATGATACGTGTATGTCTGTATGTGCACCGTATTCTAGCAACAAGCCATATGCTCATTCATTCCCCTTTCCGCCCCAGTATGCCAGCCCGTTGCGCATTTTTGTGCAGACGATCCTGGCGTGTTGCATGGCGCCGCGAAAGAAAAGGTGTCCGTCACAGCCAGCGTTGCCCTCAGCGAGGTCAGGTCACCTGCAGGGAGGAGGGAAGGCTCGGCGATGCCCGCGCAGGCTTCCTCGATGGTCTGAGAAAACGGGGTCCTGCAGACCAGATTTTGAAGCATTCCTTCGTCGACCATGCATCGTCGATGTGGCGCGCTCCATCAGGAGGGGGGAAAGAAACACAGACGCAACTAACCGTCGATTCCCAGGGAAGTATGGAAAATATGGGAAGCGGAGGGGAACACGAGCATCCATACAATCCGGAAGATATGGGGAATCCTGGGATCTGTGTCTACTTCTTCGTGTGCCCCTGCCCCCCTTCCCTCCCTTCATCCCGGCCCCGTTTCCCAGACCTCCGACGTCGGCATTTCTTCACGACCCAGGCCCTGGGGTTGTCGACGCTCGTTCCGGCGCACACGCACACGCACAACACCCACGCACGCACGCACACGCACACACGCGCACGCACACGCACGCACGCACGCACGCGCGCACGCACGCACGCACGCACGCGCGTGCGCGCACGCACGCATGCACGCACGCACGCACGCACACACGCACGCACGAACCCACGCACCCACGCACCGACGCACCCACGCACGCACGCACGCACCCACCTACCCACCCACACACACACACACACACCACACACACGCACACACGCACACGCACACGTACCCACGCACGCACGCACGCACTCACGCACGCGCGCACGCACGCACGCACGCACGCATGCGCGCACGCACGCACGCACGCACGCACAACACAAACGAACACAAGCACACGAACGCGCACACTCGCACACTCGCACGCACGCACGCAGGCACGCAGGCACACACGCACACACGCACACACGCACACACGCATACACGCACACGCGCGCACACGCACGCGCGCACGCACTTTCACACTTACACGCACATGCACGCGCACACCCGCACACGCACACGCGCACACACACACACTTACACACGCACGCACGCACACACACGTGCACACGCAAACACGCACACGGAAGCGCACACGCACACGTACACGCACCCGCACGCGCACGCGCGCCTACGCATGCGCACGCGCACACGCACGCGCACACGCACACACGCACACGCACGCGCACACGCACACGCACACACGCACACGCACGCGCACACGCACACGCACACGCACACGCACACACACGCACACGTATACGCGCACGCACACGCCACACCCGCACGCGCACGCGCACACGCACATGCACAGGCACGCGCACCCGCACACGCACTCGCACACGCACACGCACACACGTTCACATATTATATTCACACAAGTCGGGTGTTGCTGGAAGTGTCGCTGGTGTCGCTGAAGTCGGCACCTTGGACCGGTCCAAGGTGCCCCCAGGATTCCCAGGGAGGTCCCGCGGGCGTCCAGAGCAGCCCTCACGAGGACGCGAGGGCCCCAGGGGCTCCAACATCGAGCGAAGAGCTGGGGGTACCTTGAGCCCGGGGCACCTCGAGCCACCACTGAACTGGGATTCAGCAACCTAGAAAACATCTACAGTCGGGGCGCTGAAGAAGGAACCCTTTTCGTTGGCGAGGGGCTCGGTGTTCCTTGATTGTTCTGCAGTTTGCCTCGGGTTTTCCTGGGTTTTCCATGGGAAATCGAGACTTAACTTATGGGGAGAAAGGGGCCTCGTTCCTTATTTAGGGTTCCTTAGGGCAACGCTCCGACTGTATTCCGCTGTCTCGGCAGACCTCCAACGTCCTGATCTGCACGCTGTCTCGGCAGACTTCCGACTTCTGTTGCATCTTCGGGGGTCCTCGCCTGTCCTCCAAATTTGTATCTTGTGTTGGGCCCGACGCGGATTCGACGCGGATAGGGCCGCGACGGGACAGACAAGGTCCCCCAAGGATGCGACATAACTCCGACGTCCTGCTCTGCACGCTGGGCCTACACCGCCTCGAGGAGCAGAATTGGCACACGGGCACAATCTCCTTCGGAGGGCGGCGCGCACTCCCCATAGGGGCGGCTCGTCGGCCCGGGGATCCATGCCTGATGGCCCAGGGGCCCGAAGGCGGCTTCTCCGGGGGCGGAAAAGAGGGGGGTGATGACTACCAGCCACGCGCAGAGGGGGGTGGGGGGAGGGGGGAGGGCTTCTTAGAAGCACCCCTGCTTCTTAGAAGGCGCGGGCCTTCTCTATAGATGTAAGGCCGGCAGCTTCTAAGAAGCAGCCTCCTTCTAAGAAGCCCTCCCCCCTCTGCTCACCCCCTTGTGCGCGCCGCCAGGACTAGGGGGGGTGGATATCATGGCGGGAGCATGAGATTTCCTCAGATTTCGTGGCGCCTCTTCTTATTTCATTGCGTCCCTGGCCCCCCCGCTGGGCCGCGCACATGCCGCCGGTCATGATTTGCACCCTCCCCTCTTGGACACCCCCCTCTTGGCCGCTCCCGACTTCTGGAGGCCGCAATCTGGGGTTCGCGTCGTGTCGGCCCGCGGCGACCCCGCCGCGGGTGTTCAACGTTGAAAGGTCGCCGGCGACCCAGAATCGGGCGATGCTGAACGATCCTGACGTTTCGGGAACGGCCGATCGTTCAAGGTTGAACGATCGGGCCGAACGAAAGGGGGGTAGGGAAAGGGGGGGGTTACGAGATCTGCTGCATGCAGCTGGCTTCGGCCCCGCCGCCGGGCCCATGCCTCGATACATGGGCGCCTCCCAGCGCTGGGAAATTCAGCTGCGTGAGCTGATTCTCTACCCTGCCCTCTGCTGCCCCCCCCTTTCGTTCCCCGACCTCCGCGAGGTCGGGAGCCAACGCCCGGGGTCGACACGACACGACCCTGCCGCAGGGCCTGAGGTGGCACCCGCGCCCCGCCCGAGCCGATTCTGGGCGGGGTCGCCCCTGGCGCGCTAGGGAGGGGGAAACACATGCAGACACAATGAATCGTCGATTCCCAGAAAATATGGGAAAATATGGGAAGTGGGGGGGGAAACAGCAACCCAGAAGATGTGGGAAAACATGGGGAATCTTTTTATTTGTGTGTATTTATTTGTGTGTCCTGGGGCCCCTTCACGCGCTGCCTTTCGCCGCGCCTCTCCGCCTGCCTGCGCCTGCCCGGTCTCGCTCCCTCCTCTCGCTGTCTGGCTCCAGGCCTCAGGCAGGCGGCCGATCCGCTCAATCCCTGCCTCGGGCGGGGCCCGGGCCGGGATAGAGATCGCTCCAGAGCGTTCCGGGGCGCCCGCACGGCGTCCTGGAGCGCGCTGGAGTGGCCGCGGCGCTCGACACGTCCTCTGGGACCACCTGGATCGTGGAAGTCTCCCCGGTTCAGCCCGGTCCGATTTTGTCTGGGTCTTGGTTTCGGCTGGGTATCTTTTGCCCCAGGCGCCGAGGGGTATGAATAGGGGGCCACATGCGAACCCTACCCCTACCCCCCACGATTTCTGAAGGGGATGGGTGGGGTTCACTTCGTTCGGGAGCTCACGAGCGAAGTGAACCCCACCCATCCCCTTAAGAGTCGTGGGGGGGCAGGGGTAGGGTTCGCATGTGGCCCCCTGATGGAGCATATGCGCAGGAGCCTCTGGCCTCCAGAGGCGGGGGGCCTCCATCCGCCCCCCCCTCTGGCCCCTTCGCGTGGGGAGGGGGCGCGGGCAGGGGTCGGCCACGCGCAGAAGGGGGGTGTGGGGGGAGGGCGGCAGGCTTCTTAGGATCGGCCTTAAGTCGGGCCTGTCCCCCTACCAGGGGATGTTCGACGAAAAACTGAAAAATATGTACAAAAAATAGTCAAAAGATCGTAAACAACTAGTCCGGGGACAATGTTTGGGCCTTTTCTGAGGTATTTTTGGGGTATTTTTCATTTTTCGGGAAAAATCCCCCTGTAGGGGGACACGCCCGACTTAAGATCAGCCCTGTTTCCTAGAAGGCGCGGGCCTTGTCTGTTGATGTAGGGCCCGCGCCTCTCAAGAAGCATGGTGCCTCTAAGAAGCCTTCCCCCCTCGCCCCTGCCCCCCTTGTGGACAGCTCGTCGATCGCCCATCCAAGTGTCCAGAAAAGCCCGATGGAGTTTCGTCGTCGTCTTCAACGTCTGCAGACCAGTTTTGGGGCTCATGTCAAGAAGCAAAACATATATGCGCTGAACAAGTTCAAGGGGCAGAACCATTACTACATAATTTGTTGCTTGGCTTTGGTCGGAGCCTTTTTCAAAACATCCGCCGCGGAGTATACGGTGGAGACCCATATCAAGAATCACCCTGCTTGCCTTCGGGGTGCCCTGGGTTTCTTGGGGTTCGATTGTTTTGCGATGGAATGCGTTACGCTCCCACGCCAAAAATCAACGGACGTCCTGGGGTCTCAGGGTTGGGTTTCTCGTGGAAGTTTTCCTGTGGACCGGCCCCCACTGTGTGAGGCGCACGTCGGCCGGCGCCGCGTGCGCCGAGCGCACACTTCTCGACCGATGTGGGGCGTAAGCGGAGCAGTAGAGCACGAGATCTAAATCGGGCCTGTCCCTCCACAGGAGGAGTATTCAAAAATAGTCAAAAAATAGTCTGGGGACCATGTTTTGAGTATTTTTTGATATTTTTGAATATTTGTTGGGTACTTTTCGTCCAAAATCCCCCTGTAGGGGGACAGGCCCGACTTAACACGAGATCAAGGCGCTGCCGCGTGCGCCGAGCACACTTCTCGACCGAGATGGGGCGTAAGCGGAGCAGCAGCTGAGCACGAGAGATCAAGGCGTCGCCTCGCTCGGTTGTCCTAGCCCGAGGGTGGCGGAGAATCGGGGTACAAACGGCGTCACCCCAACATGCTTATACTATATGTGCGTCGCCCCCCCCCCCCCCCCGGGGAGTCGCGCGCACCGAGAAATTTTGTAGTACATGCGCCGTGGCGGGCGTTTCCTGGCCACACCGCTCGGGAAACGCTATACTACACGGTGGTTATGCTACA
This sequence comes from Prorocentrum cordatum, assembly GCA_963575745.1. Taxonomy (NCBI): domain Eukaryota; class Dinophyceae; order Prorocentrales; family Prorocentraceae; genus Prorocentrum; species Prorocentrum cordatum. The sequence goes on from CAUYUJ010014691.1 coordinate 311,368, forward strand.
TGTTCGGGTCGGACGCGCGCCTCCAAGGAGAACGTATAGTACTAGTATGTCTCTGTGCGTCCCATACAAGTCTGAAATTGCACGCGACCAGTCCAGCAAAGCTGCAGTCCAGAGGGGCGCGCCTGGGCGCACCTTCTCGGCTGCAGTTCGGTGCGTGCTTCGGGAGCTCTCGTCGACCCTGGGTGCGAGGCCCCCATGGCGGGTGGGGGGCGGGCTCCAGGGCGCCCGCCGCTACGAGACACAACCCAAAGGAGTTGTATTGAAAAGAAAGGCGGGCGGGGGGGCGCACAGCGAAGCGCCGAGGGGTCGGCCCTGTCCAGTCAGGCCTTCCGCTACTGGACACAACCCAAAGGAGTTGTATTAAAAAGAAAGGCGGGTTGTGTCTAGTAGCGGAAGGCCTGACTGGACAGGGCCGACCCCTCGGCGCTTGCGAGCTTCGCAGGCCCGTCCCACCCCCCAACAAGAACAGATTTCAGGCTCGTGTGACTGTTGCGTCTGCTCAGTTCAGAAACTTGTTGGTCGCTCCAAGGGATTTCTCGCGGATTCTGCGTGCCCTATCGTTCTTCGCGGGTGTAGACCTTCTGGTGCTCCTTGTGATCGTTGACTGGGCGGTTTGGGGCGATTTGGGGGCGTCTCCGGCCCCTCTTGGGGCAGTCTTGGGGCGTTCTTGGGCCCGTGTGGCCGCCTCTTGGGCCGTCTTGGAGCCGTCTTGGGCCATCGGGGGCCATCTCGGGAGCCTCTTGGTTTGTGTCGGGGCGGTCTTGGATGCCTCTTGGGCTCTCTTGGAGCGTCGGATAGCCGAAAAGGCGAGAAGGCTGAAAACCTCCAAACAGCCAAGGAAAAGCAGTGATCTTTGTCTCGTGGGGGCCTCTTGGGAGGCCTCTTGGAAGCCTCTTGGGCCGTCTGGGCGGCCTCTTGGGCCGTCTTGAGGCCATCTTGGGTGGTTTTGGGCGATTTGGGGGCGTCTCCAGCCCCTCTTGGGGCCGTCTTGGGGCGTTCTTGGGCCCATGTGGCCGCCTTTCGGGCCGTTTTGGAGCCCTCTTGGGCCATCGCAGGGCCATCTCGGGAGCCTCTTGGGCTGTGTTGGGGCGGTCCTGGAGGCCTCTTGGGCCTTGTTTGGGCGGCGGAAAGCCGAAAAGGCGAGACGGCTGAACACCTCCAAACACCCAAGGAACATCTGTGACTTTTGCCCCTTCGGTCGCCTCTTGGAAGCCTCGATGGGCGTGTGTGGGGCATCGAGGGCCATCGTGAGGCCAACCTGGACCGCCTTGGGACGCTGCTGGCTTCTGGCCGTAGGGCCTGCCACCTATTTGTCGACTCATTGGGCCGCTCCTGGACGGTTCCAGAGGCCTCCAGGCCCGCGCCCCAGAGATCCGGTGTCTCTAGCGGGGACTTGCTGGGAGTTGCCCGGGGTACTTTTCGTTCCAGACCCCCCAGGGGCCGCCACGCGCGCGCGCGAGCTAGAACATGGTTAACTTGTTATCGGAGATCTTAGCACGCCTCTGGCCCGTTGGGCCAGCGAATTTTGCGTTCCTTACGTTAGCACGCTGAGTGTATCCTCCTCCTTACCTTCACGTCTTTCTCCTCCTCCTCTTCTTCCTCCTCCTCCTCCTCTCATTCCTTTCCCGCTCCTCTTGCTCCCCCTCCGCCTCGTCATCCTCCTGCTGCGTCGGAAACCTCCGAGAACCCTTGGAATTGACGATAGCCCAGAAACCACAGAAAATGCCCGTCCGACAGCGACGACTGCTCTGGCAGCGGCGGCCACGACGACGGCCGACGGCGCCTCTGGAGGCCTCCTGAGGCCCAAGAGGGGCCCTCTGGAGGCCTCGAGGCGCCTCCAGGATCGAAGGCGACCGGCGGCGGCGGCGGCGGCGGGGGGCCGACAATCGACGACCGACGACCGACGGCGTTGGCGGCGGCGGCGGCAGCGGCAGCGGCGACTGGCGGCGGCGGCGGCCGCGCCCAGGAACGCCGCGGGGGTGCCGCGCGCGAAGCCTGGCGGCTGCAGCCAAGGGCGGAATGAGCTCTCTCCACGCGGCGGCCGCCGTCGTCGGCGTCGTCGTCTGCCGTGCGTCGTTGGCCGCCAGTCGTTCGCTGCGCAGCGTGCACCTCCCCAGGGGCCGAGGCTTTGGACGCTGCCGCAGGCTCCTGGAGGTTTCCAGCCGCGGGGTGCTCTCCAGCAGGTGCGCCTCCCCGAGGGCGCTCTGGGGTGGCCGGATCGTCCCGCGCGGCCGCCAGAGCTCCGGCCCGAAGGCCACGGCTCCTCTCGTGGGGTGCTCTCGCTGTGCGGCGCGCGTGTGGATCATCGGGTCGTCTTAGGTCGGGCATGTCCCTTCCCTCTACAGGAGGAATGTTCAAACATAGTCCAAAGAATAGTCTGGGGACGATGTTTCGATTATTTGTCTGATTATTTTCGATCTTGTTTTCGAATTCGGTAGTCGCCGCTCGCCTCGCCGCCGTTCTCCTTCCTTCCTAAGCGTAAGTCGGGCGTGTCCCTCTACAGGAGGAGTATTCAAAAATAGTAGAAAAATAGTCGGGGGACGATGTTTCGAGAGTATTTACACACACATCTATATATATATATATATATATATATATATATATATATATATATATATACATATATATATCAAAATCCGCCTGTAGGGGGACACGCCAGACCTCACATTAGGTAGTCGCCGCTCGCCTCTCCGTCGTTCGCCTTCCTTTCTAAGGCTGTGCCCGTCCATTCGCCTTCTGCTCCCACCGCCTGGGCTCATGACCCCCGATTCTCGGAGTTTTCGGGGCCCGGGTATATAAGTCGGGCTTGTCCCTTTACAGGAGGAATCTTCAAAATGGCAAAAATAGTCAAGGGACGTTTTTTTTTTTTTTTGCGATTTCTGTCTATTTGTGAATATTTGCTCTGTTAAAAAAACAGAATCACCACTATTTGCTTGTGAAGAAAAGTCGCCCCAGATCCGCCTGTAGGGGACATGCCCGATCTAAGTGCAACACCGCCCGTGATCTTCATGAGCAGCGGGCGGGTGTGTGCAGCATCAGCGCGTGCCCCCCCCTGGCCCTGATCTTCCCCTGCGCCACCCCCTGATGCCCAGCCAGCCAGGACGGGCAGCGATGTTCTCCCCCCCCCCAGAACCTCGGGCCGAACGAAAGGGGGGATAGGGAAAGGGGGGGTACGAAATCTGTTGCATGCAGCTGGCTTCGGCCCCGCCGCCGGGCCCATTCCCCGATGCATGGGCGCCTCCCGGCGTGGGGAGGCGCTGGGGAAATCAGCTACGCGAGCCGATTCTCTACCCTACCCTTTGCTATCACCCCCTTTCGTTCCCCCCCAGAACCCCTCCCTTGCCATGGCCCCTTCTCGGCGGACGGGTGCTATCCATCTCCTCCGACGCCATCCTCGTGCTGGTGCTTTTCTTCGTGTGGAGGGGGGGGTCTTCGACAGGCAGGGCTGCTCGCGGTCCGTTTTTTCGATTCGTTCTGGTCCCCGCACCTCGGTTTTACGTCGGGCATGTTCCTCTACGGGATGAATATTCAAGAATAGTCAAACATACTCCTCCTCCTCTTCTTCCTCCTCCTCCTCCTACCCCTCCCCCCGAGATTGATGCTTCTGTGCTTTTTGCTGTGCCCCTCGGGCGAGGGAGGGCGTGTTTTTCTACAGGAGGAATATTCAAGAGTCATAAAAAGAGTATAGGGGACGACGTTGTGCCCCTTGGATCATTTTTGATGCGTTGTTGAAGGCTTTTGATTTTTGTATCGAATCCGCCTGTCGGAGGACATGCCCGACCTAACTTTGGTTTCGACTCCGATTTGATCCCCCGCGAATCGAGTTCGTCTCCAGCTCGCGAGGGGCGATCCGACCCCGTTCCGACTCTCCGCGCCGAGCCTGGGCGCGCTCCGACACGCTGCCGATGCGATCATTTTTTGTTTTTGTTTTGTTTTTGCGATTCGATCCACCTGAGGCGATGGGCCTGTTGTCCACCACCACCACCACCATAAGTTGGAGGTGGAGGGTGTTCTCCTCCTCCTCCTCCTGCTCCTCCTTCTCCTCCTCCTCCTCCTCCTCCTCCTCCTCTTCCTTCCCCCCATCCAACTTGTGGCGGTGGTGGTGGTGGGAAACAGGCCCATCATGAGGTCTGGCAGACATCTTCGGGCGGGCCAATGACCGGCACATCAATCGTTCCAGAGCGTTTATGGGGCGCTCGCAGGGCGTTCTCTGGAGCGCCTTGCAGCGGCCGCGGCGCCCGATGCATCCTCCAGAAACGCCGGCTCTCAGAGATCCCGGGGGCGAAGAAGAGGGGTGCGATGACTAGGGGGGGGGATCTCATGGCGGGGGCCATGATATCTCCCCAGATCTCTTGGCGCCTCTTCTTATCGCAATGCGTTCCTGGCCCCGCCCCTGGGCCGCGCGCATGCCGCCGGCCATGATTTGCGCCCCCCCCCCCCTCTTGGACTCCCCCCTCTTGGCCGCCCCCGAAGATCCCTGGTTTGTCCTGGCCCGACTTGTACCTGTTTTGGCTTCGTCTTAACGCTGGACGCTGTCGCCGATCGTTGAGTTGAAGAGCGCCCACGAAACAGAGGCATGGCTCAAGACCGAGGGCGGGCGGAAAGCTGCACGCGCCAGTCGGCATGCAGGCGCCGCGGGGGATGCCGCACAAGCTGACGCATTGCGCGTGCTCTTCTCGGCCGTTTCTGCGACTTCTGACGTGGGGGAACTGGCTCGAATAACGAACAACTCCATGAGCAGAAACTTTCGTCGGAGGAGGGCGAGTTGGGACAGCGGTTAGGCGGCCCCTCGTCGCCCGCCACGGCTTTGGTGCGCTTGGATCCCGGGAGGGGTCCCGGGACCGATTTTGAGCTGCTGTTGTCTCACCTCGCCCCCTCTCCGATTCTGGACGCAGTGCCTCTGCGGGACTGCTGTCGGACCGAGGCACCAGATCGAGGTCGGTTCGGGGAGGGTACCCTACTGTTCTTCGTGTGTGTTGGACGCTCTTGTGCGCCCTGGGGCGGGCACCCTTGGATGTTCTGTGTTTTTTGTTTTGCCAGCGGAGGGTCTCGTGTTCTTGAGGGATGTTCTTCTGTCCTAGGTTCGACTGTATACCGGAGGATGCAGCGAGGGTCCATGCCTCCAGTGCCCGAGGATGCAGTGCCCGATTCTTTCCATCTGTCCCCGCTCCCGCCTCCTGTGCGGCTGCGTCGCTGCTGCGGCCCCGTCGCCCCGTGCTCTCTTGTGCCTTGGCGTCGCTCTCTGGCACAAGCGTAGGTTGGGTAGGAGATGGGGGAGGAGA
>CAUYUJ010014691.1:316749-319249 GCA_963575745.1 Prorocentrum cordatum
CTCCTCCTTCCCCTCTCCCTCCTCCTCCGCCTCCGCCTCCTCCTCCTCCTCCTCCTCCTCCTCCGCCTCCCCCCGAGATTGATGCTTCTATGCTTTTTGCCGTTCCTCGGGCGAGGGAGGGAGTTGGCAGCGGGCCCCAGTGCAGAGTGACATTTCAGAGGAGCACTGGGTGGACGATCGAGGACGTTTTCGATCGTCGTCGAGGATCTTGCTTCGTGTCTGCTCCCCCCAGGCATCTCGCCATCGTACGTAATATTTCTGTCGAACAAGAAGGAGCATCATCAACATGAACGTTCGGAGCTCTGTGCCGATCTCTGCGCCTCCAGGGAGGGGGCACAGCGTTCATCCAAAACATCCGCGCGGACGCCCGAGCATTTTATGTTTATATAGTTGTTTCGTCTGCTTTGTCCCGAGCGCGCAAGTCTCTCGCATACATCCATCAGTGGCCGTGGGAGACTCTGACCGTGGGCGTCACAGGTTGTCGTTTGAGCGCGACGGCGCTGTTTCGCCAGCGTCCCCGTCATCACGACAGGTCCAAGCAATTTAGATCGTGTTGTTTTTGCCTCACGCCTGCTTGCGCATGACTGGGCGTCTTCACTGAGCTGGCACAGGCACGAGAGCCTTCTGGAGCTATCGTGCTTAATGTCTGCACGCCGATCGATAATGTGCCTCCCATCCCCCAAAACATAACATACATGACGATCGGGGTTGAAGTCATTCAGGTTTGGCAGCGATGGTGTTGTGGGAGCACTGGCGCGATGGCCGTGCACTGCCATGTTGGCAAGGGCCAACATGAGACCGATGCAGAAACACTAAGGGGAAGAGGAGGAGAGGAAGAGGTGGAGCAGGACGAGGAGGAGCTGGAGGAGGGAGGAGGGAAGAGGAGGAGGAGTGCGAGAGGGGGAGGGAGGGGGAGGAGGAGCCAGCTGTATCGACACATGTGTCGCGCAGGCTTGTATACACATTGGTTAGCCAGCGTGGACCCGAAACAGTGCGTTGCTAGCAATAGATATGGTGCAATCTCTGTGGAGCAAAATGCGTGGTGCAATATACGTGGTGCAATCTATGGTGTTACACCTATGTTGTGCAACATATGTTGTGCAATGAATGTCGTGCAATCTTGGCGGGGCAATCTGTGGCGCCATCTAAGTTGTGCAACATCTGTTGTGCAATCCAGGTTTTGCAATCTGTGTGGTGCAATATATGTGGGCCAATCCATCCATGTGGTCTGCAATCTAAGTGGTGCAATTAATCTTTGACCGTCTTGAAGCTGTCCTCTCCACTGCTCGTGCAACCATCCCACCCTCCCACCCGCAACTTGGTCGCAAGACCTCTTAAGACAAGACCGTGACGGTACGTACCACATGACACTTGGCCACGACACCGACGCCGACGACGACAGCGACAACCACGACTACGGCGCCGCCGACACCGACTACGACGACCCCGACGACGTCTCCAACGACTTCGACGACGACAACGACGACACCGACGACGACGACGACGTCAACGACGCCGATGACGACGACGACGACGACGACGACGGCAACTACGACGACACCGACGACGTTTCCGACGACTTCGACGACGACAACGACGCCGACGCCGACGACGACGAAGACGACGACGACGTCGTCAACGAAGACGACGACGAGGGAGGAGGAAGGACGACGACGGCGACAACGACGACAACGACGGCAACGACGAGGGAGGAGGGAGGACGGCGACGACGCGAACGACGAAGAAGGAGGAAGGACGGCGGCGCCGACGACGACAACGACGAGGGAGGAGGGAAGACGACGACGACAACGGCGACGACGACGACGGCGACGAAATAGGAGGGACGACGACGAGACGCCGACGACGGACGACGACGACGAGGGAGGAGGAGGAAGGACGACCACGGCAACAACGACGACGGAAACGACCACGACGCCAAAGAGGACGACGACGACGACGAACACGAGGAAAGATAGAGGACGACGTAGGCGACGACGACGACGACGCGGGAGGAGGGAGGACGGCGACGACGACGACGACGACGACGACGCGAGAGCGCGCGCGCACGCTTTTGTTGAAAAGCCGTGTTGCGAAACTTTGTGTTTTTGTAGGTTTTTTGGACACACGATTTTGAAATCGTTCCGAAACCGATGGGTTTTGCAGGTTTTCGGCGTACGCGCGCGACGACGCGCGCGTCTGCACTTCGTCCCATTTTTTTGCAGAGGGTTCTCGCGACGGCACACGCGCAAGGGCGTTCGACAGATTTCGACATGCGCGCGCGCGCGAAGCCCTTTTAATAGCATTTTGTGAAAATCTTGAAAAACCCATGGTTTCCTGTAAGATTTCGCAAGAGCTCGCGCGGAAGTTTTCTAAGCAAATCAGTGTTGCGAAACCCTGTGTTTTTGTATGTGTTTTGGAAACTCGATTGCGAAATCCTTCCGGCACCGAAGGTTTTTGAAGGATTTCGGCATGCGCGCGCGACGACGCGCGCGTGTGCACT